>CM055966.1:29127500-29680000 GCA_029531755.1 Holothuria leucospilota | reverse complement strand
ACTTTCACCAAAATGTCTCCCAAACTGCAGGAGATGGCATTTTCCAAAGAGACCCTGCATGCATAATGGAAGTCTGTGCAAACGAATGGAATGCTTTTTGGGATCCGCTAATGAGGAGCGCTTTCCGGAATCCGCTTTGTCAAGGGTCCCTGTGAAGAGCTCTTTAGGAGTAATATTCCGGTGGGGTCCAGCCGGCTAAGACCCGGAAGTTATGTGGTAAATTTGGCAAATGATGATACTAAAGTAAACAATGGGGATTCAGAAGACCAATCAATGTGCAACGGGGAGTTAACTGGAGGTATAGTAGGAATAATGAAGGGTCGTAGACTAACATGTCTAAGAATGCTGTTTTTGAATATGTTTTACAAAGCTTTTTTCACATTTTATTTGTTTGTTTGTTTCTTTCTTTCTTTGTTTCTTTCTTTCTTTGTTTCTTTCTTTCTTCTTTCTTTCTTTCTTTCCGGCTTTCTTTCTTTCTTTGTTTCTTTCTTTCTTCTTTCTTTCTTTCTTTCCGGCTTTCTTTCTTTCTTTCTTTCCGACTTTCTTTCCGACTTTCTTTCCGACTTTCTTTCCGACTTTCTTTCTTTCTTTCTTTCCGACTTTTATTTTTTGGGCGAAGGGGGAGAGAAAGTTTGATTTTTTCTTGTAACAGCAGGTGAAAGGACAGATCAGCCAGTGGATATTTAAAACAGTTGTTCTGGCGACAGTTACTTGATTAACCTTGGCAACAAAGAGAAACATTTTTGTAAAAAGTGGAACTTGGCAACACTGATTATATAGCAATTAATAATGAATTTTTCTGAAATACTTCCTTTTAATTACAGAAAGAATTATTTTGTAGCTGGCAGTTCGGAACCCACTCGCATGACAAGCGTTTCTATTCCTTGTTTGTTTTCAAGATTACTAATGACGTCATTTGGCATCACCAGACATCATCCGTGAACTTACTTGTACTATTCTTTCCCTTCTTTGTCTCTTCCGTCACAATTTTTCCTTGCTTTAATTTTTTTTTCATAAAAGGCCTATTTCTCTATTTGCTTGTTAAAAATTCGAAAAAATCCAAGCACTTTAAATTTTGCATAGCATAATGGAACTTAAAAATGCAAATTTTACTCCGATAGATTACTTTGAAATTTTAAATGCTTGTCACGTAGATGGCTGACTAAAACATTTTGTAAAAATATGTAGACTTTTAGTATTTCAGAAAATATGTGTTGGCTGTACGCTATAGCAACAAGGCCGGTGAAAAGTGCGAGATTGCGAGTGCTACTAATTTTTTTTTTTGTACCGATTTATGTCTTATGTCAGTTTCGCGTCTTTAGACCTTTTGTAGTCCACACCGCTTTTCTAGTAGAACACACAAAAACCCAAGTTGAAGGCTGGTTTTCCATCGCACCTATAACGCGATAGGCTAGATACCACGGCGAAGTTTATAGCTAAACGAAGCTAAATAGTCAGTTCTACGCCAAGTTAAGGGGCTATGGCAACCAGCCCCAAACCTATTTAGGAATTGCTCTATAGTTCTAATAACAATTGGTGACTGTACCTTGATAAACACTCATTCAAACAATAACTCCACTCTGGTTGGTCAATGGTGACAGTTGTTTTCCCAATTAAGTTCACACACAGATGTGTGTCAATGTGGCCTTGAGCAGTTGAAACTCAGTGCAGGCTACTGTGGCTCTGTCTTGGAGGTGTACTAGACAGGTGTTTTTGCTTGCTGTTGGAGGAGGGGCTAGAAGTAGACTTAGTAAGGAGAATTTTTACCGCCTGGGTTAAGATTACAGAGACTTTGAATTTAGCACACGCGAAAGCCAAATTTAGCCTCCTCGAAAGTTTGCTTTGAAAAATGCGAAGTTATAGAAGGGTTCCCGTACGGTCTCTTTAAAGTTTCGCGTATACCCAAATTTGGGTATACGTAGTTTCGCGTATACCCAAATTTGGCTTTGCGTATAGGCTATATTTGGCTTCGAGTGTGAATTTGGCTTGCAGTCATCATTAAATTTGGCTTCCGTGAAAGTACAGGTCGCTTCGCTTTTCTCCCACATCGCGTCATGGGACGGTGCGATGGCTAAGCATGGTGGCTGCACTTGTGTGTAGGCATGCATCTATGCGTGCATAGGTGTAGTAGCTTTATACAAGATATAACAAGTTCTCTACTTGTTTCTCTAACAACATGACTTGGTACACAAACATGACGTCACTTGAAATGGGTGTGCAGAAACATGTGAAATTGCATCACTACTTTCAGCTCTCCGGCTTTGGAAGTGAGAAATGTAATCGCCAAGGCTTCTGTTACGTTTGTCTTTTAAATTTCAACACATTTTAAAATAAATTGGTTCAGGGTTGACAACTCCGACTAGCTCATTATTGCCAAATCCTTGAAGTGTCCTTGAGAAATCACGTGCACTTCCAAAGTCAAGGGCAAGTCATAAAAAAAACACAGATATGCTTACTCTGGAAATCGTTTGCACCTAATCAGAATGCAGAAATACAATACATGTAAATGAAGTAAAGGCAATTGTTCACTGCCAATTCAGACTTTTACTTCAGATGAACACTCGCTGCCAAATTCCTTATAAAAGCGCAATAGACTCTCATCACGCCGTGCTAGGTGTTGTTTTCGAGGAAAAGCATGACTCGCAATCATATCTTTTAAAACTTTTTCTCAGGTGCGCAGTCAAAACATTGACGTTTCAGAATGTTTTAATTTTTAAGTGAGTAATCCTTAAGATCCGGAGTCATTTATCAGTATATTAGACAGAAAGTTCACACTTCAAAATGAGATGTATAGCTCTGGGGATTGAAGAACAATTTGATTCAGATGAAGTCCATTAGTCAAATTGTCAAACCTGTCAAGGAGGGCCTTCTGCCTCTCTCCAGTCTTCCAGTCACAAAATATTTCCGGAACTTTGTCAACTGATCGCTATGATCACTGCGAGGGGTATTTTATTTGACGACCAATTCATCCTAGCTACATATAACATATGTAATGGTCTTTTAAACAATATACCTGCCATCATGATGGCCAGCAGCTTCTCAAAAGTGGGGGAAGTGCCCCTTGAGCAGAAATATAATAAGAACGCGAAGCCAAAGGGTGTATGTCTGTGTGTGAGGGGTCTTATATTCTCTGTGGTGTGATGGAGGTAATTTCCATTTCCCTGTTTAGTAAATTACTTGGCAACGGTTCATTTGCATTCAATTTCAGATGTTTAAAACTAAAAATGGTTTTCTTTTTTTTTCACAATTTTCGAGTCTGATTTCATATTGGATCCAGCCATTGCAAACTATAGCATATGCCTAATATGTTTTTATTATGGTTCTGGTCAAATGTGCAGGAGGGAAACGATATGATATCCCCCCCCCCTCCATCCCTGCATTCAGAAGCAAATTTTAAAAGTACGTGCGAAACACGTCCCTTCCCCTTCCACATCTGTTAACGCCCATTTTACTTGGCTGCAAAGTAACATGAAATCCCTGACGAAACGAAAATCATAATTAACTGTTTTGTGCAATAAAAAGATTAAGCTGCCTTAACAAAACGCTGACAAAGACGCGGACAATGCACTCGCCTCACCCGTTGCTACATGCTAACTTCAGATTTGACCCAAATCTGTCAGTGTGATGCTCAAATTAAATTTACCATGCTGGGTAAAATTCTGAATAGCTGAATCGCATCCTTTAATTAAAGAAACTTTGGCTTTGACCGTTCACTAGCCCATAGCGACGAAACTTTCCAATCACGTGTCACAGTTTCGTAAAATTACAAAGAGTACAGTATGTCACCCTTCTCTGCGGATTAATTTGCGGGCACCTAGTAGAGTGACGTGAAAAAGTAATAATGTTGTTCCGCGCAAATTGGAAACTGAAATCGGAAGTCCCAGAATGACATATCGGGGTCAAATGTCTCCTTCAACGTGCCAAATAAACTGGGATGCGGACATGAATAACGTAAATCTCTTAGAAATTGCTTTCAAAATACCGTTCTACCATTCTCGTGAATTTATATATAATTCATCATAGGTGTAATTAAGCCGTTCTTAGTTAAGAACTGTTTTTAAATTCGTCCCAGGGGAATGGTGTAAGGGGAATTTTTGTGCAGTTTTTTAAATATATCTATTGAAGAAGTTTGGTATTTTATTGAAAGTAATGAGTTTCACAGACTGACAGAGGAGACAAATAAGGGGTTTTGTCCTGAAATGGTGGAGCCGAAGCATGCATACTTCAGTTTCCCATATTTCTGAGTGGGAAGTTAAAGGTCGTGTGACATGCCACCAAATAGAGCTGTTTCACTTGTCATTTAAAGAATTAAGTCCTCCAATCAAAGATCCGTTGGAATTATTTCAATATCTTTTACCGTTCTCAAAATATACGTCTTCAAAGTTTGATGGTTTCTGAAGAAACTAATTGCCTATGCAAAAGTAGTGATGTGGAGTGTTGCACAGTGTTATGATTTCTTTTGTTAACCCTATATAAATTATCTCTTAATTACTGATCATGTAGATTACAGTTTGGTGAGTGATATCGATATTTTTCAAGGAAAAAATTTTAACTTTTATAATAAACCCCTCGGGGAATAACAATGCTACCAGTGTCCTTGAAATTAAGGTTGAAAAAACAAAGGCTAACATGTGCCATATGGTATGTCCCTCTTTCGATGTCACATATTTGCATATTTAGCTCATGTTTATTCATGATACAAGTGTGAAATAGAAATTTCCCTGTAAAATTGTCAATATTTGATGGATTTTAATGGAAATTGCTGCTATTTTCTGGATTTTTAATGCTTTTTACATCAAATATCCAACTATGTTGTTTTCATGTCACACGACCTTTAAGGCCCTGCTTACTACGCCTTTGCTGAAACAGTACGGTATACGTAAAGTTTTAGGCTGGCCGTAGGCATACACTGTGGGTATCTAACTCAAAGAGATATTTACATCAAAGTCAGAAAAGTGCAATTGAACTTATTTGCTCCGCGCCCATAAAGGATGTCACCCATCCAGTATACTTATTTTTTTTTTCTTTTGGGTGTGACAATTCACACATAACAGTATGCATTAATAACTAGCGGGCCTGGTGAAATCTTTATGAAGTTTTAATTTTTGTCTGCTCTAATTCTGAGTCCGGCAGTCCATTTCTGGCCAATTCCCATTCCTATATCTCTCACTCCAGGTCCAGTTCCAAGAAACCTGACTCGAGCCTGTAATTGAGTTCAAGTGCTGACTCGCGCACTTTGTAGATAGAGAGAGGAACTATGATAGACCTACATATAATTACATTTATCAAAGGTCGATTGAAACTTTTTTTTAGAAAATAATGGAAGTATTAAGAATCTTTCAAGCAGAATGTTAATACAGTCTTTTCAAGGGAACAATGGTTGTTTTGGTAAACGGCTGGACTCTCAAATAAATATTATGACTGGTTCTGCTACCAATAAAAATATTGTCTTTTTTTTTCTTTCTTTTTTTTAAAATCAGAAATGGGTATCTGTCTGACTTAGGCTTACTAACATGGTGGGTTAAACTATTGCTTTAAAATAAGTTCGCATCGCCCCAACATAACCTCGGAGTAATATCACTCTAGTTTGACATTTATCAGCAGACTGTGATTGACATGGAAGAGGGAAAAGTGAAATTACACCACTATACCTCGATCCGAGTCCCTCAGATTTATCAATGGCTTGTGCATATGAGTGAGATGTTGATGACAGCAGCGTGTAAGTACAACTTGGGCATTAGGGGACACTGTGTCTCCTTAGCTGGTTACCGGAGGGCAAAACCCAAACGTTACCACCCCAGATCTGCTCACAAAGGAGCTACGACCCTTGAAGAGAGGGTCAATATAGCATCACCCCAAATTTATTTAGAAATATGATCATATCTCTTAATCCAATTGGTGACTGTAATTCAAACAGTCGATAACTTCAGTCTGGTTGGACAGTCATTACATGTACAGTCAATTGTGTTTCAGAGCTTACACAAAGTATGATTATGTGGATATGGCCTTGGGCAATTAAAATTCGGTTCAAGCTATACTGTAACTTTGTCTGGAAGCTGTACTTAACAGGTGCTGTGTGTGTGTTTAAATTGGAGGAGGTAGGGAGAATTTTATCTGTCTGGGGGCCAGATGGTATAGGGCATTTAAGACAAAACTTGACCTGCTTCTCAGCCTCCACACCTCTACATCGTGGGTCTGTCATATGTGGCTCCATTCTAGACGGACTGAACAAGAGTAGATACTGTGGAGGATTTTAACCAAAAGTCCTAGAAGTGATCCAACATAAGCCTATACATACCCATTATTGGGAGGTCTCAGACATGTGGTCACTATTGAAAACGAACAAACGGCTAAAACCAATCTTCGTAAATAAGGTAATATAAACGACGAGACAGTGCATCCATTCTGTTCATTTGTGTAAAGATCGCTAACTTGTGTTTGATACTTCTGTTTATTTTCCGCTTTTCTGCGTGGAGTTGTTGAGGAAATGAGGTTATAGGGCAAAATTCATGTCACAATTGTTTGCCGATTGAGTGAAAATTTCAGGGCAAATAGCTCCCCTCTCCCTTATCGAATATCTTCCAATAAGCAAATAAGCAAAAGTTCAGGGATGTTAATATTACCAGGTGTTATAATATCTGCACATGGATCAGATGAGGTTGACTATACTTTTCTCTAGGGATCCTTTCTTAGTTATAGCTGATGCATCGAATATTCTTTTATGTTCTTTGTAATAATAATTGTCGGAAATATTGTTTTATTTTGTCTGGAGATGAAGTGATATCTCAAGCTACAAAAGACGGAGAGACTTCTCATCCTGAAGGTTACTCATTTCTGTACACATTCAGGTATGGGCATCGAGAGAATTCCTGGCTTAGTAGCCAAACATGGGAGTTGAAACATACGCTATAATCATGGTGTAATACTTTCGTGCTGTAAATACTCAATAAAGATTTTAAGATACCGTATATACCGCACTAGTTTATTGAGATAGTAGGGCATCCTTGTTGCAGGAAGGTAGAAATTCCCTGTTAATAGCAACAATATGTTCGGAGGTTTTACACGGACGTCGCTGCACGTCGTGTTTCTCTCTGTCAGGCATTTGTCGGTCATGCGCTCGTTGTATGAAGAGTTCGTTGTATAAAGAGTACTGCTGTATGAGAAACAAAGGCCGATTCACACTTCAGTATAGCACTATAAACCTTTCAAAGTTGAACACTGTTTAACCCTGAGCTAAGTCCGTGATTGGCCGAGAGGAGAAAAGCATGACCATACATGGTTCTTATTGGTTTATAGCGCGTGCAAATAAAGTATAAACTAAACAGGACTGTACGCATCTTCGGCACATGAGCTACGAAGCCAGCATGTCAATCGGAAGCGTGTTGGCATAGTGGTCGCACGCAAAGGCTGCAAATATACAGGACTTTGTTACTGAATTGGGGACCGTCTATCGATATATCTTTTCCACTACATAAAGTGTTTAATATTTACTGTTTCTAAGCATGCTCTAGTTGCTTCTAACTAGCAATACGAGTAGGAGACAGCTGTAGGGTCTTTGGGGCTGCCAATTCATCAATCAAGGGGTAGGGCATGCAAAATAGTAAATGAAGTTCGAGGGTACTTTGTGTATACCGATCCACCCAGTCGTGAAGATTCCAGATGGACTCCAGCCACATTGAAGTTCGCCTGCTCAGGGTTTGTTTTAATGTTGCCATAGAGACAAAACTGCATTCATGTCAACAAGAATTAGAAAACTCTTTGTAATCAGCGATACAGAGGCGAAGTCATGTACGGTACATCACCAATTCGTTGTGATGCTTCCGAAAGATTTGAGTCACGGCTAAAGTATTTCCAACCATGCAAAACAAGAATAATTTTTGATAATACACAGGCATGGTTTTAGGTGGGCTGCAACATCTTGAAGGCATTGATCCAGTTTGAAAGATCAGCTTTATATATATATATATATATATATATATATATATATATATATATATATATATATATATATATATATATATATATATATATAAATATCATGTACATCTATTCCTGCACGCAAACTCATTCCTACACGAACACGTGCGGGTACCTATATGTATACTTTTTTGTATAATTTACTAGTTCCCCTTTCTCAGCATTACTTACTGGTCTCTTTTACCAAGAAGACCAATAAGATCCGGACAAATCTGGATCCTGCTGTATCCAGAAATGTCTATATTTCTATACTGTCATTGAAAGGTTTCATTTTGGTTTCAAACAATTTTACGAGAAAATGGTTTGATCGAAACTTTACGAGAAAAAGATTTAAACCGAAAATTAGCGAATCATGGTTAAAACGAAAGTTGGAAAACATGACATCAAGCTAAAGTTAGAGAATTTACTGTATAAATTTGGTACATTCAGGGCCGGATTTTTTTGGGGGTGGGGGGGGGTAAGGGAAGGTTACTACCTTTCAGAGGGCCCTCAGAGGGCCCTATACAAAGATTAATTTGCTCGAGGCCATATATATTGAAACAGTGACTTTCTGTGAGCTTAATCGGGAACCCAATTGACGTTAAAGGTCATCATTGAACAACCAGATTGAAGCTATATATTGTTTGAATGAATGTCAATCAAAGTGCAGTCTTCAACTATGTTTAGAACCCAGGGGCTATTGTTAAATATGTTTGGGCAGGGAATTGCTAGCAACTTCTTGGTTTAGGGAGATTGCGTCTGATGATGATGGGATCCAAACCTGAAGATCCTTAGGCTTTCAAGATGAGGCCCCTGGGCAGATACATAATAGTCTCTTTGAACGTTCTCAGTGTTCTCAGTATTTTGATAATTTACTGTCACTTTCCAAAGATTTTGCTCTCGTTTTCACGTTTTATTCTAACGCACTTTATATGCATTGCAACGAACTTCCCTTCGTAATAATCAAGTAATAACAGTAAGAAATGCTTCTCTTTATCTTGTCTGAAAACGCGGCATGCCAAGGAAGGCATATTGAAAATCTTCTAGGTTCCCCTTTTGTGAAGTGATATGTTTCCCTAAGGGATTACAATCACGACTGTGATAGCAGAAATTGAATCATCCGAATCGGAAGAAGTAGACGAAAACTTTGAGAAAATGATTATAGACTGATAGACAAGTGGGGACGCATCATGCAGACGATAAAACATCGCTCTGTCGCCTTCGACGCCGAAACTTTAACTTGATCGGAAAGGTGCTAGAAGATAAAGATAACATTTTAATTTCCCATGAAACTTGACATCTTTAACAAGTTAGATGCATAAATCTATCATTTTTTGCCTGATTTTGGCAGATATGATCATTTGCCGTACAGCCGTTGTCTCCCTTTCTTTCGACGAACTCCTTTAAACAGCTGCGATTAATGTGAACTTTTTTTTGAGACATTTACTCATGACTTGCTATCACGCTGTGTGCTCGCCTGTTAATGAACAGTTAAAGGAAGGGCTTAAGCAAAATATTGAATTTCATATTTGAAAGAGGAACTAAATCTAAGCATATTGGTGAAACTTTTATTCAAATCGGACACGTAGTTCTCGAGATATCAGCAAATGAAATTAATACATTTGTGACCTAAAGTGAGCTTGAAGCAAGCAAGAGTTATATTAACTCAACACTTTGATGAACAATGCTATGTTTCCTTCGTTTTTGATTGTGTTGTGTTGACCTTGAAGCTAATTGGGATAGGACCTCCCCATAGGTATTTTAAAGTCTGTAAAATTCCCATGCCTCTCATGCATTCACATTCCGAAAACAGGATTATAGGGGAGAAAACTTTGTAAAGTTTAAAGATCAGTTTCAGTTTCAGTTTCAGTTTATTCTGTTTACCTCTCTTGAGGTGCGAGAATCATAATACAATATTTACAAAAAGTTGCAAAAAGGGAAAAAAACCATACAAGTTTACAAAATTCACAAAATAAGAAGAAAGAGAAAAAAGAGAGAAAAACAAGAAACATAAGTATGACCTGGGAAGCTTGGTAGCAAAAGACCTATGCCACCAGCCTAAACAGAAAGGTGAATTAATTAGCTAAAGGATTTCATAATAACAATTACAAACTTAGTGAGATTTCTGAGAATGGATCTTTTTCTAGTCTGAAAGAGTTGTCTCATTTTAATTGCATTTGAGTTAACTGTAAAAAAACGTTTTAAGAAAATTTTTCTTTCCTTCTGAAACCTATTACATTCAAATAAGTAATGAAATTCATCCCCTAGTTTCTCGGTACTACAATAATGGCAAATTCTTTCGTTAAAAGTGATGTTGAGAAATCTTCCAGGGAGTTTTGATTAGCACATCGGAACTTGCACAAATTTATACAGTCTTTAATAGGTAAGCAAACAAGATATCTTTCTAGTTCTAATTTTGTCTTAAAAATACGATAGTTCTTGCACTGGGAGTTATTGAACACTTCTGAGAGCCAATCTTGCTCATACATATCAGAAAGTCTCCTGTTAAGTGAATTTTTAAGCCAATTAATGTCAATAAGAGTTTCATTATTATTAGTCGCAAAATTCCAAACATATGACATACCAGAATAATCAAGAATACTTTTAACCTTTATGATCCATCCAGAACTATAAATACCTTTCTCATGCAGGGTTCTTAAGAGAAACAAAGAATGCTCATTAATATGAGGCTATGATGTCGTATGTGCTTGCTTCAAGTTCACTTTGGGTTGAAAATGTGACAACTTTAACTGCTATGTCTTGAGAACCACACGTTGGATTTCAATGCTTACTTTACCAGAATGCTTAGAATATGTATCCTTCTAAAATATCAAAACTTGATTTCAGCCTAGACCCTTCTTTTAACTCCCTTTTAGGAAGATTTGTCTGGTTATTGAGTTTGAAGACACGAATGTTATACGTTCACTTATCGCTTACGTTTCCTTTATTCTAACATGGGAAAATGTACGTACCTGCAACTGCATGACATTTCAATTATTCAATAGCTTTTGGTAAATTTGGATGTGGGGAAAACCTATCAAAAATCCAATAAAATCTGTTCTCGAGGTATTTACTGATTGGATCGTGACTGTTTTTACGTCGTTGTAAACGTAAAAGTATTCAAAACAACACTTTTCGCTGATTGCAGGAAATTCTGCTGTAGCCTACACAGAGTGTGTTTGGCATTATGGTATTACGATTAAATTGAACATGTATACTAATGTAGACCTGCAGCCCTCATAGCCACCTATGATCTTAGACCTAAGTAACAAAAACCACCAAACCGACTTTGCTATGCCTACCATAGCATACATGCAATGTAAACAGTCTTGACTATCAGGTGTAACATAGTGTTATTACTTTAAACATTTTTGCGATATTGAATTATAGACAGCTAGCAAGTGGCATAGCACACTGGAGGGAGAAAAATTCGTGGTTTGTTCCAGTGTTGGCGCCAGGATATTCCAGGGGCAAGCTCTTGGAGAAGTGGGGGCAGCAACCCGAAGCACTGACAAGGGCGACGGGTTACAGGAAGGATGTTAAACGCAAAATTTTTGTCGCCCTAAGCGCGCAGAAAAGTTTTGGGCTCTTTTGCAGAAAGTTTGAAAATCTTAGGTTTGTAGTAAAAAAAACTGAAAAAAGTTGGCTTTTACTGAGAAAAATTGGAGAACGTGATGAGGGTTTTATTCAAGAATCTGCCCTACTTGAGAACGAATTTAAGTAAATCGTCAGGGCGACTGGACGTCGTCGGGGATTACGTATTTCCTCGTACTTATTTAGGCTCCCGACGAAATTGGAAAACTTCCCTGGGGACAGCTATCCTGGGTGGGGGTTTGTGGCCCCCTGCCCGCTCATCTGGCGCCACTTTGGTTTGTTCGTGGCTATTTTCAAGAACATTTAAAGCAACATTTGTTATCATGTACATGTAATCCAACACGGCAGTGGCTGTTCAGTAGTTGATTGAGGGTTATTATTTACTCTTGAATATTCGAGTGTATGTACTTTTACACAGATGATTGTAATGAACTTTTGAATCCATAGGCGTATGAGGCGGGGGTCTGTGGGGCTGCAGCCCTTCCAGAGCAGGGAAAATGCTTACACTTTTATTTTCATGGCAAGGGTGCAGTACAGTGGGCAGTGCGGCTGGCAGCGGCGTTTGCCAACAGGGCAAAATGCTATTAGTTGCACAACACATATTGTTGAATACAAGTATAAACCAAAACTCCCGAAATAATATCTTTCTTTATAGTTTGTGGGGGGGTGGGGACTCATCCATGCCCGTCCTGAGTGTTATCGTGGTAAAAGGGGAAAATCAGGGCAATTTGCAAAATTTTCAGGGCAAACACCCTCCGCCCCCTCTGTGAAATGTCTTCCCGGACGCCTATGTTTGAATCAGTTCAAGTGGTAGCATCGCTGTTTGCTGTGTAGAAGTTATGGGCCCAGGGACGGATCCAGGATTTCACACAAAGGGGAGGGGTAACTCCATGAGGGCAAAGTTCGCACCAACAAGTGTTAAATGTAAGACGCCTCGATAGGGAGAAACTAATTTAGACACTTAAAGGCAATAGGCAGTCGCCCCAAAATTTTCTTTGAAAACTCAGCAAACTCTTGCAAATCTCCTCTTATTGCATTACAAGCGCCTTTGAAGACGTTTTGAACATAACTATCACAAACAATACGTAAAGCAAGGCGAAATTCTCCTTGAATTCCACCATTCACTAACAAAAATATTGTCACATGATCAAAATAGGCCATTCATGAACTAGAGTGACAGGATACACTCACTCTGTTTGGGGTGACTGCCTACTGCCTTTAAATGGTATTTCCTAACATTTGGCAATGGAAAGAAGCATTCATGCTTTACAGCAGCTCTGGGACCGTCTCAAAAAAGAACGTGAAGCCGAAGAGAAGGGGACTGGACTTGGGAAAGCCCCCTCTGGAATCCGCCCCTGTGGCTCCGTAGAGGTTACGCCTGCCCTTACGATAGGTCAACCACTTGTGCAAATAATGGGGAAAGCAGCCGTGTTAAGCCCAGTTACGACTTTATACAAGGGTACTCTCGAACCTACATACATGATACTTTAATCATTTTTATGTTATCGACAGTACATGATACATGACATCTCACATTGGAGCATAAAAGACACACTGGGTTAAGCTTCTTACCGGTTTGGTCGCTTCTGTTTTCAGTCAAGTTATAGTAGTGAAAAGCCTTCACAATGCAGTCACATTAACTACAGACCTACATAGTTTTAGTACCATCGGAAGGTTTCTAAGATTGCAGGGGTTGAACCATGCTACTCAAGAGTTTTGACATTTTCTAAAATAAGTTGGGACGTATTTAGACAAAAGATCTTCAAATTGAAACTTATTGGGGGCTGCATCGTACTACATAATACACCTCCGCCAACATAGGCGAAGGGAGCGGGTGGGCTGGGGGCTAAAGCCTCCCAGTAAAAAAATGAAGTGGGCGGAAGTATGCTTCCGCCCCCTCAAAGCGAGGACGAAAACCCCTTTTTGTTCCCTATGTAAAAAATGTCAAAAATTTGTAGTAATTTTCTTTAAAATTTTCCTAATATGTTGCACCAAATTGAATCTAAGGGCCCTCAAATATTGAAAACTTTGCCAAAGGGAAGTGTCTACGTCATTCAATACAAAAACATCACAAGAAAATCCCTTGTAGTTTTTAGGGTCAAACCCTATATCTACCCGACTGTGAGGTTAGTTTTACCACTTAATAATTTTAACAACCGGCTATCGGAAACGCCCGCCTACGATTGAGCGTTGATATCGGCTACAAATATTTTTTTTCTCGCAAGTGTAACCTATGCGGGCTAGTCCAATCCAACCCTAAGTTGCTTAACAGGGTAAGTATCTCATGCGTTTTCAATTAGCACAGCTTTTTCAGGGAACCATTCCTCATTACATTTGCAGCATACTGTTACGAGGGGGTCCGGGTTGGTTGACCCCTCACCCCCCAAAAAGGGAGATGTCAGGGCAAAGTTCATGTCCTATTTGTTTCCCACTTAGGGAAGATTTCAGGACATACGCATATGATCTGCAGCTCAGACTAACCGCAGATTATTATGCTAATGTATTAGTTCTGGCCAGGTAAACTTGTTAACTTCACGGGACTTACCCTTTTGACCCAACAAAAGTAGACCTACAAAAAAGTGAGGATAGGAAAAACGTAGAGCAAAATATTAAGTTGTCTTAGAAATTGTTCGACCTTCTTGTCGTTCACCCATCGCACATACTTGTCCTATAACCACTTCTTGTAAGACAGAGTAAAGTATTGCTCCAAAGCTCGATGCAACTCCTTCGTCCAACACTTATTAAGTAACACTCAATCAAATACATCATCAAATCAACTTGTTAAATGATATTACAAGGTTAGCCCGCTACATAAAAGAAGTCAAATTGTGGATTTCATAGCTGCTTGGTGAGTAAAGTGCCGTTTCAAATGTAATGTCAAACTTGAATGCCCGAAAATCTTGTTAAATACCTAGAGCTTCCGGAAACTTTCCTGGTACCTCGTCTTGGCGTAGCCCCTAAATACTACGATGGGCTCTGAGAAGGGCCCTGTATACCTTAGGCCTACGCTCTAGGGGTAATGCTTTCAAATTCCTTTGGGCCTTCTGCGTCGTTGAATCATTCCATTTCTATTCCCCCAAATAATTTCTTTTGCTCCCCCTCGTTGTCTCTCGATTTCCCGGCAAAATTAAGGATGGCGCCAGCCGTCAGGATGTGGCCGACGGGGGGGGGGGGGGGGGATCCGAAGCCTCGACAAAAAGGAGACGAGTTACCAGAAGGATGTCGAAAGGAATGTTCGGCTGTCATGAAGAAAAATTGA
The DNA here is from genome assembly GCA_029531755.1 of Holothuria leucospilota. NCBI lineage: Eukaryota > Metazoa > Echinodermata > Holothuroidea > Aspidochirotida > Holothuriidae > Holothuria > Holothuria leucospilota. The sequence continues at coordinate 29,665,191 of CM055966.1, read as the reverse complement.
AAATTTTGTTGTTTTTATGGAAGGAAATTAATAAGTTAAGGTTTTTACTGGGAAATCTGCCATTCTTGAGAGTTAAATCAAGTAATTCGTTAGGGGAATTGTCGCTGTAAGGGTTTAATGCATTTGTCGTACCCATTGATGCTCCCCGACGAAATTCGAAACTTTTCCCGACGGGGTGCCAGCTTTCCTGGACCCGGAGAGGAGGACATGGCCCTCTATCCCACCTCTGTTGAGCCCCTACTGATAAAAAACGTTATTTTTCTTAATATTATGCACTACTAATACTGTTGTAAGTTACAAAATTTCATGGTTTTCTTGTGTCCACATAAGATATCATGCCATGAGTAAGTGAGAACTGCGATACTCAGTGACTATGACAATACCAAATTCGCCTAGAATCACTCTTTTTTCATCAATTTATCTCGTGATGAAGCTTCTTTTCTCAGGTGGGGATGAACCGCTAATGCATCCTAGCATAATTTCGGATTTTTCGGCACCTAAAGTAAACATGTACTATTTGATAATTACGTCTTACGTCTGTGTCATAACGATACGTCTTTAATGGACAGGCCGGGCGAAGCCCCCTTGGAAAATATTTCGCCCCCCCCCCCGAAGATCAACAATTAGCATTGCCGTAATGCATTTTAGTATGTTTCGCCCCCTCTGGAAAATTTTTTGCCCCCCTTCAGCACCTTGTCTGGCTACGGGTCTGCTAATGGACCATTATCAAATTAGTATGTCCACTTCCACAAATTTTATAGACGGGAGGCAAAATGCTCTGAATACCTTTCGGAATAGCGCCCTCAATTAGAGAAAGTTTTCTTATGCTTGCATTGTTTGTAGTGCTAGCGCAAATTTTTTCCCACGAGGTTATGGCAAATCATGCCAATGGACCAATCAGCTTCTTGGAAATAGGCCAGACCCGTAGTTCCAAAATGGCAGCTTTCCGACCCTTTTGTTGTAATTCTAACACCGGATTATGAAAGAACAGGCCAAAAAACCCTCGTCCACGTAACCTTCACCCTGCATGTTTTCCTCAACATGATTTAGAAACAAAATTGAAAAATTTTGAAACTCAAATTTGCTCATAACCTCGTGGGGAAAAAAATGAGGCGTACTGCTATGATACATGACTCGGTACCGTGGTTCTGTCACTTCAAAACTGCGGGGAAACAGAGGGGCCGCTTGTCAATACTCCATGACGTCGTCTTTGTCACCCCACCCTAACTTACAAATATATTAGTTCAGTATAAATTGCCTTCCTCCACCCCAAATATTAAGTTAGTTTGTGGTAAATAGTACACAAGTATAGGTATAAGTAGGTATAAGTACACAATAGTGGCCCGATATTCCGAGGGGAGTATGGGATTGATATACAAAGATTAAAAAATTTACAGCGAAGTCGGCGAAGGAGGGGGGCAAGGGATAAAGTGCTTGCAGTAAGTACACTGCTGCGATCTAGGGATCGCGCCTGCGAGAGGTTTTGAGTGAGTGAAACCTTGTGGAAGTACAAGGTGGGGTGTCTTTAATTTTAATATCAGAAGTCCCCAATGGCACTAGATGAACAGTAAGAGGCAACAAAATTCACTATATTGCCTGTCTTTGAAAAAATAAATCCTATTGTTGGTCCATTCGGTATGGTGGATGCTGGGGATAAATGACAAGGGGAGGGGGGTTGCAGGGTTCTCAATACAATGAATCCTAGAAAATTTCCCAATTGTGACATGCATCCATAATGGTGCAGATGCATACAAAATGAGTTTAAAAGGCTCTATCTTCCCTTAATGTCTATGGTCAAGACACCAAATGCATTTGTAAATCCTAGCTCACTGGCTTCCATTCATTCCCTTTGTAGCAAAAGTGAACTTGGAGCAAGCAGGTGATTCTCTTAAGTCCTAACTACATTATAAAATAGAGGGCCATTTAGTGCATTATTGCTGGAACAATTACAATTGAGGAAAACATGAGAGGATAAGCTTGACCAATACCAATACCAATAAGCTTGACCAATATATGAGAGGTGTGGAGGGGGTTATTGCCCACTTCTTCAAATATTTTGGTTGTCACTGATGTGATGTTATGGTTGGACAACAAGAAAGATGATACTCTTTTGTTTTGCTTTTATCTTTGCTTCAGACAGTACTACTAATCTGCCTCAAGTAGATGTGAATTCATGTTGTTTATCAATGTCTGTGATGCACTCATGCAACAGGGTTTGGATTATGCAAGTAAGTGGCATTTCTACTCTACCACACCTGTTTGCTACAAGTCCACTAGAGTAAAACAGTGGGAAGATCAACCGTCAAATCTTCCAAATCAGAAGAAACCACATGCAAATTTCACAGTTGTTTAAAAGGAATAAATGGTCATCTCAAATTTTTGACACATCAGCTAAATCCTACAAATTTCTTGTTTTCGTTACGAAGTATTTTTCATATTTCTGAACATAAACACTGAAAAGTTATCCAAGGGGTCACTTTGCATAAATTTTAACAATGTTGTCACATGATTAAACAAACATGAATGTGTTCATGAAGGAGACTGCCAAAGGGATACTAATTTAGACCTGGATAACAGCATTCCATTTTCTGTTTCTTTGTGATAAACAGCCACAATTCTCTTAGACCATTTTATCCTTTAAAACAACATAATGACAAAAAAGCAAGCCTAAAAACCAGAACAACAATGAGTTAAATGATCTACATATTTAATATGTTATGACATCTTTCAAGCATATTCTAAGTTACCTTGCCACACATTATTTGAATATTCATTAATGTACAAGTGCAGTGAGATTAATTCTACTCCACCAATAAATGACTGAAAAAAAAAAAACAGACATACATTTTAGTTGCAGACATTGAATTCTACAAGTCTATATATATATTCCATTCCATTTACAATTTACCTCTAAAGAATGACACAGATGTTGTTTGTCAGTGACAAGAAGCTTCTGTGGCTTTCCCAATTTCAGACTGTAAAGTGTGGGAGGGGGAGGGGTGGGGTGTGGAGGGGAGGGTGGGGTGTGGAGGGGAGGGGTGGGGTGTGGAGGGGTGGGGTGTGGAGGGGGAGGGGTGGGGTGTGGAGTGGAGGATCCAGAATCTACTGCAGGTAGTACCTGGGAATATCTGGGAGGCGTCCAACCAAAAACATTGAAAATCATTGATGGGTAAGATACGAGTAGTGAAGGAGGAAAGGAAGGAGAGGAGGGGAACAACCTGTCGATAGATTTGAAATGGTTGCTGGAAAAGGTGGATGACTTTAAAGGGCATATGCAGCTGCCCTTCCCTTACTTTTGAAACATCATTTGAACCAAGGGCAATTTTTCGTCTGTACCCCTCACACGTATCATACATGTTTCACAACATGCTGCATACCTCTCAATACTACTGTACATACCTCACAATATCACATGCATACAGTACCTCACAACATCAAACACGTCACAATGTCACATGCATACTGAATGCCTCACAATATCATTTAAACTACAAAATGTGATAACTTGTGATTCAAAAGCAAGCGAACTATACTCAGTCCAACAGGTCAAACTCTTATCCACACCACACTATATAACCAGAGGCTACATTGTGACTTTAGATGATACTCAAGTTTTCAACAAGACATAATATCAAACTACTGTCCATGCTTTCTTTGAATGGTAAATTTCCATCATACTTTGCAGAGGAATGTAAAAAAATTACCAAGCATTTATAAAAACTTTATAATGTTATGGATATTATCCATACATGATATTCTTTGCTTTTGAATTAAAAAGGAGGGGAAGGGTAGTCACTGCATACTCATCTCTCTCTTTTTTTTTTGCCCCCTGTGGGCTGGGGGTTGTAGAATATGCCCACGGTATTCCCCGCCTGTCGTAAGAGGCGACTAAAGGGGAGGACTTGAAACAAATTTATCTGGTTGACACTATATAACACAGTCGTGTTGGTGTGTCGTTAAATATTATTTAACTAACTAACTAACTAACTTTCTTCTTTTTTTACCCATCCATGCTCTTTCTTCACACCAAATGCAAAACAACATATACTTTTATTGTGCCCATATGGGGATTGACTCAAGGAAAAGTTTGTGATTGTCCACTGGACACCCTGTCCATCTTTTTCAGTTGTGAGACAGCAAATTTTAAGATTGGGGTGGGTGCCATCTGTTTCTTCTTTCATTAAGTTTGGCTATCTTCTCAAAGTTTGGTCCTCAGGCACTATGAACACATACACATTAATTAACCATGGTGAAAATGATTAAATTTAGTTAAAATATTCTGCAAAATTCTTTAAAATCCACCATAAAAATTCACCACATTGAAAATACTGAATGTTACTTCAACTGCTTCCATAAAAAGAAAAGCACTGTGGTGAAAATAGTAATAATAAATCACTAGTTACATCTACTCTCATCTTGAATTACCAGTTGTGGTTTGACCTCCAAAGCATTAACGACCCACACCAGAGTGTTTTCTTTGTAAGAAAAACACTCACAGTCCTCAGGTATTTGTCAATGAATTCTTGAGTTACAGCAGCTATCCTTGAAGGACAAACATCATTTTTTGATGAAATAAAGTTATTACATTATAACCACAAGGTCACATTTTATAAGGGCATGTTTTACAAGAATTTTCCCCAGGGTTAAAATGTCAGTGGTCTGAAATGGTACTGTTTTAACTTCACTGCAGTTAAAGGTATTTCACTGCAATGCTTTTCTTGAGTTTGTTGAAGGAAACCTGTGTGGATTTTTCATCACAAAAATGCACCCCTTTTCGTTCTGAAAAGGGGTGAAAATGTTCATAGTGAGGGACAACCAGACAACTGCATAAATCAAGCTGTACCAGTAATTGAGACTTTTCACTTATGTCAAACCCTTAACAAGTTCACTTTTGATACTACCCTGCTGCAATGATGTGTCTGATTCATCAGTGGAACATAAATTCATCACAAATACATTCAAGATGTCTACAGCATAACCATTACGTATGTAACCGCCAAGCCAACAATTGAAAATTTCATGTACATTGACAGTTTCCATCCGTAACTTTTGTCACTGAAAGGAATCATGGAGGTTAAAAAAACAAAACTTTGGTTAAAGATGTGTATAATATATTTTGAACGTTATTCCAGATGTGTAGGCCATGTTTCTGATGTGAAATACTAAGGTAGTTTCCAGTGCAAGCATTTTTTTCACTTACACTTTCATCAGGCCTTGCCCTAACTAAAGAGCAAATACCATTGGTGCCCATATTATTTGCCATGTTAGCCCTTAAAAGCAAGGCCAGCTGATGGCAGTAACTGCCTTGCTCGTTAAAATTGCCTTCAGTGCTCTTTTACCTTTTATTTTTGTTCTTCTTATTTCCTTTCATTTGTTATATTTTGCAACAACTATGCAAGTGTATACCAATCAGTTTAGAAAAGTATCAGAGCATTCAGACTACCAGTACAAAATACCAACCATTAGCACCACTTGCTTTCAAGTTGTCACTGCTTCACAAAAGTAACATGGAGCCCTTATAAAATTTTGGGAGTTGCCTTGGTGCCACTTTATAAAGTCTTAAAAAATGCCCTAGGGTCCTGCTCTCTTTATTCCAATCCAATATTCCAATTGCCTTACTCCTCCCAAAGCTTAGTTCAAGGCCTCACTATCATGTCCACTGTCAATCATAGATAAAGATATTTTTAATTTATTACACATGAAAACAACTGATTTGACGATGTTCCTCAGACACTCAATCTATAAATATTCTTCATCTTCACTAAGTTCACTATATACACACCAATTAAAATAACCATGTTAGAAATTAAATTTCTGTTCCATTTAAATACAGTATTTACAAGCCCTTAAAAAAGCATTTTAAAAGAGATACTCTTGATAAAAATGTGAAACTCTTCTAAAATTGGTTAGTATTTAATTTATTTCCATGATTATAATTTGTGTTTTTTTTTTTAAGTCAAATCAGTTTGAAACATTTTTCAACCCCTCCTCCCCTCCCGTTGTTTTTTAACACAATAAGGAATACAAAGTTAAGGGGTTTCCAGATGCAAATTGCTTGTGTCAAAAAATGATCTCCAGAACTGTCCATTACTAAATTACAAAAAATCCATGACTACATGCTGTTTCTTAGGTATAGAAATATGTACATGCATTTACAAGAAGTTACAGTCTTTATTAAATTCATCTAAAATGTCTCTGATCGTTTTCACAAACCCCCATGACTTTTTCAGGCCTGGAAAGCAAAAATAAAATTACACGCCTTTTTACAGGCCATAGAAACTCTGTGACTGTACCATGCCAAAGTGAGCTTAGGTGAGGAGTATATACTCAATTCCAGACCGAAATTGTGTTTGTTCGTCTAGCATCAAGTATAAGAATCCCCCAGGGAGGGGATGGGAAAAAGACTCAACAATACTCTGTCTGCTTTAGTAAAAATACTTGAAATATGTTCATGTACACACAAATTTTCACCCTAAGAATTTTTAAATCCTCTTTCTCTGCTTTTTGAAAAAGCCAAAGATTACTTTAGGGTGAGGTTTTCACATATTGAAACACAACTGAATTGTGGGTATAAGACTATTTGTGATGCCAAGTACAGAAATTTTTAAAGAATGTTGCATATCAACTTGTTTAGAATTGTGATGCTGGCACTAGCTGAAGGTATACAATCCTAAAATCTGGACGCACGCCCTTGCCAAAGCATGTATCTGATAGGCTAGACAGGAATTGCCACGATACTGTAAGCCTGTATCTGCAAACAGTTTCCCAGGGCTAAAGACCCATTCATAATTTCAGTACAGCACCATGAAGTTATGAAAGTTGAACACTGTTCAACTCTGAGCTATGTCAGTGACTGGCCTGGAAGAGCAAGCGATGACCGTACTGTATACGTTGTTATGGTTTTAAAGTGCACGGAAATTTGGAAGTATAAACTGGCCTTAATATTCCAGTAAACCTGTACCTTCCATAATCTAGCCTTCATCGAATAACTTGAGTTGCCAATCCTTATAGCTGAAGGAAACTGAGGTTCCTGTTTACAGCATATGTTAGTTCCAAGCATGGGTGGAAAAAGTTGGGAAGCTGGGAGGCTCCTTCCCGGGAAATTTGTGTACTTGGAGGGAAATTTTGGCAATTGGAAGGAAATTACCATTTTTGTACATAAAAACATGGAAGGAATTGTGGACAATTTGAGTCCCTTCCCTTCCCAGGAAATAAACATTTTTTCCAGCCCTGGTTCCAAGCTTCTTTACATTGTCTCAAGACTCCTCCTTCATATTGGCAAAAGTTGAGTGAAATCACCATTTCCACTCACAGACTTTGAAAAATGTTGCATTATTTTTATGTCGCTATGTTCTACAAAAGCAACTTCTACAAACCATTGCACACAAATTTAGCCGCCCATGTGGCCCAGGGTCATCCTCTAGAGGCCTGGAAGGCAGGGACTAATGGACCCCTAACTTCAGCATGATCCCTACTTCAAAAAGTAAGCATCACCTTGGTCTCAGACAGAGTTCTGGGCCAGCTCAATGAGTGCCATGGCACCAAGCAGCTTTTCTCTTTGCTCTTGGAGTAGTCTCCGCACTGAGAGTTTCCTCTTCTTTGGAGTTTCACGGATTTCATCATCCTCTTCTTTGTCGACACTGACTGCTGTTCGCTTCCTATTCTTCTCCTGAATGCGGACATTCTCACGTTCTGTGTACCTGAAATATTGATAAAACCGCCAAATGAAAGGGTTCCTGAAATGCATACTAAATTCCAAGCTTCACTGAAAAATAATGTTTATTGTTAAAACAATCAAGCATGGTTCAATGAGGCTTCTGTAGCTAAAGTTAAATGTTACAAAGCACCACATGTGAGACCAAACCAGCAAGCTCTTGATGACAGCATTTTTAGGTTAAGTGTCCCAACCTTTCTGTCTGGCAATGTACACGGGTGAAGTAATTTCAAGAGGGAAAGGGTGGGGGGAGGAGTAGCTGGAGAGATGTGATAAGCAGAAGTCCCTGATATGTAAAGGACATTCAAAAGTGACTGTTACGTTCCCCCTCAAAAGCCATCCATAATGAATAAAAAGTAATACCCACCACTGCAGGGCTTGACCTGTTTTAGAAGAGGGAAAGTTTTGACCCTTTTTTGATGCAAAATGGTGGAAACTTGACTTAAAAGGCACCCACACCAATAACTATCAATAAAGTTCAATGTACTGGATCTGCTGCTAAAAGATGACAAAAGGTAGTTTCAATGTAAAAATCATTTCTTGACAAACTTGCCTTGAAGTGTGTAGGTATCAAGGGTAAAGAAGGGTGAAATAAAGGACAAATGGAAAAGAAGCCACTTTCAGTCCAAGTGTATCTCCATGTTCCCTGTTTTTTTTTTTTTTTGTGGAACCAGGAGCCATTTAAGGAAAACAGGCTATTACCATTTTTAAAATGAAGAAATTCCTTTTTTATCCATTTTCCATGTTAACATGTAAATTTTCTTAGTGTTATTACAGTAATATGTGTTGTTTGTTAGAGTATTAAAATTTACAACAGAATTTGAAGATTGCGTAAAGTTTGACGGGTTTACGAAGTCACTCTTGGATCACAATCGCGTTGACATAAATGGCATATTTGTTTAAAAATGATGAGAACTTACTAAAGTTACCATTATTTCTTTTTTTTTTTCTCACTGATTATTTCGTTTTCCCATGTTTCTGTGTTGCAGTCTGATTTCTGTGAAATTTGTTAGTTTCAATAAAATGGTCAACTCCTCTGACTTTAGACTTCAGGTTTCTAGGAGACAGTAGGCTTTCACGGTAAACCGGTTATTATATCGATACCGGTTTTAACCGGTTTAGATTCGGTATGATTATTGCATGAGAAGAAAATTGAAAAATCGAAATAATCGTAAAAATCAAAGTAATCGTTAAATAATTGAAAAAATCGTGGAGAGAGGGTATATTAGTCATCTCTTGGACCAAAAAGCAAGATTTTGTAACAGTTTGTAAGGCTGGACTGGGCCCCAATTTGGCACTCATGTACAGGTCATGTACAGTGCACACTGTCTGGCGACACTGCATTCATCACAATGGGTTACTTTTAACAAGTGAAGTATGTGGAGAAAAAAACCATTATAATCGAATTTTGATTATTAGGGGTCCGATTTTATTGATTTTTTTTTCTGGAAATATCGTGAAAGCCTAGGAGACAGTAACCAATAACAACCATGCACATTTAACAATTGAGGGAATTGCACGATATTTAGGTCAAAAAGTGGCTTCTGTCTCCCAGTTAATTTCACCCTTGGTGAGAATTCATCCATAAAGTAAAGCTGAAATGCCTCGCAATTAATTATCTAAGTTGGATTTTTTAGCCCTTAGGTCAAGTTGTCCAAATGACAACTGGACAGATGAGTCTGTGACTAAGGTGTTGATGCTGTAAGTACTTACACCTGTAGCATATTTGCCATCTCAATGGCAACCACAAGCATTTTTCTGTTAAAAGGGCTATATACTGTGACTGCAAGTATACAGTGGGTCTGTGAAATTTGCACATGGCAATTCTTAAAACCATTTTCTTGGAGTTTTAAGGTTATAATTAAAACTGATAAAAATTTGACACTCAATAGGATTCATGCAGTCGATTGACCCATGAGACTATATAATCTCTCAAAGAGTCTTTTTAGTCCAAAATCTGGACTTCACTGGGTTCTTTGGAACCAATCTTGGAAACTTTCTGATGGCAATGCTCCACAAGAATTAAGACTGACCTATTGTACAAAAGACCCACAGTGATGTTTAAATCTGTTTCACTCACCTTTTCAACCACTTGGCAACTTCTTCACTATTTTCGTCAGACTGCAGAATGTCGGACACTGAGATGGGTTTACAATCTCTCTTCAGACAGGCCCAGGGATGTTCAGAGCAATGTCTATTGGCGTGTGCAAAGCGACTTGAGCAACCTAGAGGAAGATAACCAGGAAGTGTTAATCCATTTCAATGAGAAAACTGAATAAGAGGGAGAAAAATACCATGGCACAACATGTACAGGAGTTACAGTACTGCACCTTTATATGTCTACAAGAATCAGTGATCTGCCCCTGCTGGCCAGCCTGGGTTGGGCCCAGAGAGGACTCAGAAATGCCTACCACCACTAAGCACAGAAAGCACCATTTCTGACCAGCACTCATTTCTGATAAATGAGTAACGAAATAGTCATTTCTTGCTTTTTCTTGCTTTCCAGGATATGCACTTCGATCTCAGCCCTGGAGCCACTCATCTGGAATAAACTTCCACCAGGACACTAATCATCAACTTGTTTTGATTGTCTAAAATTGATCACTACATTATAGTAATTGGCGTACAAGTGTGGTGTATTCTATCGTCTTTTGGAAGAAAATTCATCATTTTTGGAATGGGATGATCTTCCCAACCTATTGAGTGTGTAAGACAACCTGCCCCTTACAGGTAGCTCAAATTTTGCCCCATCTTACAGACCCTGGAAAATAGCTGCTGGCAAACCAGCAATTCTGGGAAGAAATCCTGAAGAATAAACAGTGTAATACAGAGGATAAAAAATGACCAGTTGAATTCCCATCTTCATAGAATTACTGTAGACTAAGAAACAAATAAGATACTTCACAACAGGGATGTAGCTAGCCAAATTTAAGTGCCAGGTAAAAGTCTGATCTAGATAGGGAAAGCACCTCACCCCACTCCATGGCATCTATCCCATTTTTCCACCATTAAATTTTCATTTTTCCCTCATTTTACTTAGAGTAAATTTGGGGTTAGTTTTAGGTCTCGGTTGGCAGATTTGTGATGGGCGGGGAGACGTGTGTTTGCCTGGAGTGCTGGGTGGAAATATCGAGTGCTGGGTGTGGCTGCCCAGCGCCGCTCACCGTAGCTACATCCCTGCTTCACAACCAATTTTGCAATTAGAGGGGAAAGAGAGGAGCATTTTGTTTTATTTTCAAGATAGCTTCTACTTGAAATTTCTTCTTACAACCATCTGTAGTATCTCTGATATCAGCACCCAGTGACCCAGCAGATACATATTTTGTTATGTGTAAAACCCTATCACAAACTTCCATAAAGTCGTGTTTGATCCCAATATCATGGTCGACTTTGTGATATGGGAAGTTGACCAAGTCTGTACTGAAATTTCTGACTCCAAGCATTGACTTGAAATCCCCCTTTTTAAACTTAATTTTCTTGACAAAAATGTTTGGTCAGCCTATTAAAAGTAGGCACTGGCAGGCTTCATGCATGGACACAAAACATGTCTTCTTCTGTAATGAACTTAAACTTGCTGAGATATAGAATGTTAAAGGTCCTGTGACATGCCACCAAAAAGAGCTGTTTTACTTGTCATTTAAAGAATTTAGTCCTCCAATCAAATATCCATTGGAATTATTTCAATATCCTTTACCATTCTCAAAATATACTTCTTCAAAGTTTGATGGTTTCTGAAGTAACTAATTGCCTATGCCATAAGAATGATGTGGAGTGTTGCACAGTGTGAAGATTTCTTTTGTTAAACCTATAACAAATTATCTCTTAATTACTGATCATACAGATTACAGTTTGGTGAGTGATATCAATATTTTTCAAGGAAAAAGTTTTAACTTTTATAATACAGTAAACCCCTCGGGGAATAACAATGCTACCCGTGTCCTTGAAATTAAAGTTGAAAAAACAAAGGCTAACATGTGCCATATATGGTATGTCCCTCTTTCGATGTCACATATTTGCATATTTAGCTCATGTTTATTCATGATACAAGTGTGAAATAGAACTTTACCTGTAAAATGGTCAATATTTGATGAATTTTAATGGGAATTGTGGCTATTTTCTGGATTTTCAATGCTTTTTACATCAAATATCCAACTATGTTATTTTCATGTCACACGACCTTTAAAATTTATTCACTTCATTTGAGGTAGTTGAATTCAACTCACACTGCCTGCTCAGCTCCGTGCCTTTGTTTCCTTTTGAAATCAAAATGTTCGTATGAGCTTGGCAAAATTGCCCCTTACTTGCATACATGCATGATGTAAGGTGAAAGCAGGTATAGTCAAGTCACTCTATAAGTTAAGTTTCAAATAGTGATCACATTTTGAAACATAGTGCAAAGGCTTTCAGCAAAATACTTCAAAGTTTGACTGTTTCTGCCTTACAGTAGCTCATTGCCTAGATGCAAAAATGATGTTGTGGAGTGTTGCAAGAAGTTAGCATTCTCTTTGTTGAATTTTCATAAATTATCACATAATAACTCATCAGATAGTTTACAGTTTGGTTAGTGATCTTTTGAGTGATACTTCCAAGGAGACAATTTTAACTTCCAAAATAAATCCCTCAGGACATACCAATATTACAACTGCCCTTGGCATAAAGTTTGAAAAAACAAAGGATAAAGTATCATTAGATATATTTTGCAAGGGTCAGTGACCATCAGTCCCTCTTTCAACATCACAAATTTGCATACTTGTGCATTTTTATTCACGATAGAGGTGTAAAATAGACATTACTCAGGGTTCGCCACTGATCTGTTTTCTGTCCAGGGGCTCTTGTGATCGTCGTCCTGGGGAGAGGTCTAAGGGGAGGGGTGTCCCCCTCCTCTTTGGGAAAATTTTGACAATTTAGGAGGGCTTAGATCGCAAATGGTGCAATCTCCGGCCTTGTTCTTAGCCTTCCCTATGTGTTCAAATCTGGGCATTTTGTGGCCATTTTTTTTTTTTTTGCAAATTGCATTTTCTAAATATCTTTGACTTTACTTGCAGATCTGAAGCCCCAGTTTCCACTTGGACGTATTCAAGAATGAAGTACAGTTCACTTAAATGGAAATTTCGGGTGAAAAGAGGGAAACCTAGGGGACAGTTCAATTAAATGGTTTCGTTTAGTGTATGAGTTTGATGGTAATGGATTCCTACTGTGGAAACATGAAAGAAATGCAGTAGCCTATGTGCACACTGAATGATATAAGAGCTCAGGTGCAAGTGAGCTGGGTTTACATCTCCGATGTTTTATTATACATTGCTTGTCATGTGTATTTGAAATCAAATATAAAAGACAGTCAAATGACTAAGTTGTGGTGTTTGTGATTGAGTGTACAGACAACTTCTTGACCGGGCGGGTCAATTTTCTGTGCGGGCGGCAAAGTTTTGTCCGGGCGCTAAAGTAGTGTGGCAGATTCTGTACGGGCGGAGCCCCCGGACAAAACAGTTAGTGGAGAACACTGATTACTTACAACAATACAACATGGTTGATATTTGATGGATCTTTTTGAATTATGGTGATTTCCTACAATTTTAATGCTTTTTAACTTTAATATCCAGCTATGACATCATGTCACCAGACTTCAAGAGAGGGTGTAATAGGATTTTTGCCCTGGAAATTTCCCCCTTGGATTGCAGGGAATTTCCTTGGAAAATTTCCCTCTAGGTGAAGATTTCCTAAGAAATATTCCAAGGGGAATATTTCCTAGGCCCTGGGTGGGCATGATTCCTAGGGAACAATATCCCCCACATGAGATTGTAATGCAGGGTAGTTGGTTCCTCACATGTCAGCATGTGACAGATATCGTTTCTTTTAAAAACAATGGGGAGTAGCCTACAGTTCATTATCTCAGTAATTACAGGAAATGTTGATAGGTCCACTGGTGTTGGTGTAAATTGAGGAGAAAATACATTACCGTAGGTGTGTATTACAGAGAGTAATGAGTATTGAATAATGATACTGGCCATCTCTATAAACTACTGTATGTATACGTTTTTTTTGGGGGGGGGGGGGAGATTTCATGTTACGAGGGCACTGACAGCATATTGCAGTGTTTCCTTTTCCTTGGAGGTACTAATGCAAACATCACCAGCACGGCAGCTTATTGCCACTCTCAAGCCCTGTTGTAACGATAATTAGGGCTGGAAAAAAGTTTCATTTCCCAGGAAGGGAGGAAAATTTTCCACTATTGTTTCTGCATTTTTATTCACACGAATGTGAAACTTCCTTCCAAATGCCAACATTTCCTTCCAAATGCCCAATTTTCCCGGCAAGGAGCCTCCCAGCTTCCCACCTTTTTCCACCCATGATAATCTTAGTCGAGTGGCCTTCTGTCCAAAACACTTGTGAACACAGTCTCAGTTTGACCAAACATAATCTCAGTGCATCTTCCCTTCTCTAGAAACCAGGCTGGCCTGCCCCTCCCTATCAAACTAATGGAATGACATACCATCAACTGCACAGATGAAAGGCTTCTCTCCAGTGTGTAACCTTTGATGAGTTTTAAGCTGGCCACTTTGTACAAATGCTCGACTGCATCTAGGATAGTCACATACATAAGGTCTTTCACCTGGAAAATGGAAAAACAAGCAAGAGTGAAAACATTTTCCAGAGACTCAATTACATTTTCAGCATAGCTGTTCACAGTGATGCTGAGGGGATTTCAATTAGTGAATTTTAATTGGGTATCTGATTGTCCGTTTCAGGGAGTTGTCCGACTCAGGAGGTTGTCCCATTCAGGAAGTTGTGAGCTTTGCTTGGTTCAGCTATCGAGCAATGGTGCAGAGCAAAGAACCTCCGCCCCTCCCAGCCTTTTGGAAAGTAGCTAAAGACTGGGGATACACTCACGTCCGTTGGATGGGACATTCTGGGAGCAATAAATATGGGCCTGCCTTGTTCACATCTGAGCACTAGTCGCAAAGAGAAGGCGAATCTCCCCGGTGTTCATCCACATTCACTCTGGTATGATGGTGAAACCTAACAAGGCTGCTTTAAGAAAGTCTTCAGTTTCATAAAACAAGAAAAAAGAATGTGAACCTGTTTGTACCTGCAAATCTTTTGGCAGACCTAATTGATCTTGTGCGCTATAAATCTTTACCTCAGTATTTTCCTACCAAGAGATACACATACAGCAATTTCAGAGTTTCCAGCTTAGACCGAAGATTGGAATGAACCTAATTAAGGCCAGCAGGTGCTGTTTGCAATATGAGTACAGAGCTGTATACAGCTTTGTGTAGCACTGTAGGCTTTGCACGTTAAATTTGAGGCTGCATGTCTTTGCATGTGCGTGCTTGAAATGCATTACGGTTCATGCGCATTTGCCAGGCAGCTTGTGCTAAGCATACTGCATTGGAAATTGATGTGCTGATTGTGACCTCAGTTACTGATGCCCATTTTTGGTTTAATAGGCCTAGACACACGAAATTTGAATGTGGCCTTATTAGGTTTCTTCGCTAGGCCTATATAGGGTCCTCAATGAACCAATTGGCTTTCTGACCCTCAAAGTCAAACATATTACACTTAACCATATGCCAGTCCAAAACTGGGTGGTCAAAAGTAGCCTGCCACATTGAAAAGTGGTGTTTGCTTTCTGACCTCCCCACTAAATGAGGACAGTAACAATTTGGGGCAGGTTCTTTTCATTAGGTTCTGGTTCTGGTGTAATACCACAAACAGTTCTCCGCAAACGGGATATACGGTTGTAGGTGTGTAACGGCTAGCAGACAAATTAATTGACTTGGGATCTCCTCAAGGACGACAAGTTCAATTTACATCAGGGCTCGAAATAACGGGGGCCCGTGGGCCCGATGCTCCTAGAAATTCGCTCGGGCCCGTAGCTTCTACAGGGAAAGGGGCCCGGTTGGCTCCTAAATATTTCAAGTCTAATTGTACAGTCTGCACGTGAACCTCTCTATCCACAACTCAACGATCTTATATCTCGCACAGCCTGTGTATTCCTATACTTGAATGATGGGATGACCGTCGAGTGCGCATCTAGCATAACATATCATACAAAAAGCTTGCAATGGTAGGGTTCTTAAGTGCGCATTCGACGGTCAACACACTATACAGTCACTGAAAACCTGCGAAAACATACATTATTTTTGACATCAGTTCACATTGCTCATCAACAGTCTGCTTTGTCACAACACAGAAGATCACTCACGTAGACATAAACCAATATCAGTCACGAGTAATATAGGCCTCACAAGATCAACTGACGGAGACAGTTGGCGGGAATTGAACAGTGCCCTTCATTTTACGGGCAATAACTTCTGGAGTTACGAGTAAATTTTGAAAATGTGGCATTAGCCCAGGGCTTGAAATCTTGAAAAAGGGCACGGCCAAAATGAGGGAAATGGCCGTCGGTCTATGTTATTTCAATGGACATTTACTGAGGGGCATCACGGCCATCAGAAAGGGCCCGACGGCCATGACCGTTGGTGCCGTCAGGTTATTTCGAGTCCTGCTAGCCTACATGCAACATGGTCTAAGAGGGTGTGGACAGATCGGTTTCAGGCTAGTTTCAGCCTCAACTTGCCTTAACTATACCCATACTACACGTTTTCAAGCACGTAAAAAGCACCCGTACACTTTACCAGTCCTTTTTTATTTGTAAGTTTTGGGCCCCTTGATTTCTCATTTGGCCCCTAGATTCCATGGGATAGGGGCCCGGAAGGCCCTCAAAGGTTGAAGGCTTATTTCGACCCCTGTACATAGTTGGTTTTTGAAAGCTTCAAATGAAGGGGCCTCCCTAACAGCTGGGGGTAGACAATTCCACTCAGCCATTGTCCTTGGAAGAAAAGAAAACCTATAGCAGTCCTTTCTTACAGTGGGATGATGAAAGGAGATAGATGATGACTTGTGAGTAGGGATTCCATTATTATCATTCTTCAAAACATATCCGTCTAAATTGATGGCAACCAGGTGATGGAGGGACTTATACAATAAACTCAACCTAGCTCTGGTCCTGCATTCCTCTAAAGAAGGCCAGTTTAAGTCAGCAAGCATGGATGAGACACTACTTTTACATTTATGATTTTTTACAGACGAATCTGGCGGCTCTGCGCTGAACTGCTTCAAGCTTATTAATATGTTTCTGATGGTAAGGATCCCAAATACTTGAGCAGTATTCCAACCTTGGTCTCACAAGGGATTTGAAAGCAGCTTCCTTGACTTTAGGGGAACAACTGTACAGGTTACGTCGTAACAATCCGAGAACTCTGTTTGCTTTAGATGTTATGCCGCTAATATGATCAGCCCAGCTTAATTTACTGTTAATATCCACTCCTAAATAAGTATGGCTGGAGACTGTTTGTAGTAAACTATCATTCATTTTATACAAAGTCAATAGGGGTTTCTTCTTATGAGTAACACGCATGGCAAAGCACTTAGAAACATTAAATTTCATTTGCCATTTAGACTCCCATTTGCAGAGATTATTTACATCGTTCTGTAACGAGTAACTATCTTCCATTGAGTTAATTTCGCGATACAGGATACAGTCATCAGCTAAAACACGAACTTGGGATGATAATCCATCAGGCAGGTCATTAAGGTATAAGATAAACAAAAGTGGGCCTAACACTGTACCCTGAGGGACACCAGAGGTAACAGCTAGCCTATAGGCCTAGATGAGGAAGTGGCGCCGTCAAGCCGTAGCCTACTGCGGTACTGCCTAACGTTAGTTCCTGGTAAATACGAAGATGGGCAATATTGCTTGGAATGAAGCCATGGGTTTATTCAAGTTAGGCTAATATGACTTGCTGAGTTACAGACGAGTATAATTCGTAAGTTAGATCTTATTCTGGCTAGTCTGACAGAAGCATAGCACTAGCAGTAGGCCTACGGTAGGTTATTACCGTTAAGCCCATACATTACTCACCAGTGTGTGTCCTCATGTGTGCCTGCAGCGATTTTTCCCGTGGAAACACTCGTTGGCAAATTTTGCACCGGATGTCATTTGGTGATTCTAATCCTATCTTTTGCAAATCAGGCAAAATCTCAGCTCTTGGTCTCCCTCTGCTTCGAGGACTTCCTACATCAAAGCCAACGCTAAAACTGCCGGGACTGGGAGGTGAGCCGCAGGAACTGCCACCACTGCTACAGCTAGTTGTTGTAGGACTCAGTTCAACTTGTTGTGCTTTCTCTGGCCATTTCCAAGGATAAAAGTCTCGAAATCCAGGACTCGTAGGACTTTGCGAAGAAAACTTAAGTTGTGGCGGCCTGACAGGCGACTGAAGAATAGAATTTGGAATAACTTTGTGCGGTGAACTCTGCAAAATGGAAGACATTTTTGGCTGAGTTTAAATGTACGTGAATGTGTTTACCATAGGAAGCCCTGGTTTTGTTCGTATTTCGCGCGCGCCGCGCCACTTAATTATGTCATTGTGTATGTACGTAAATGGCCAGGGGAAACCATCCAAAACGGTATGAATTTCCCGCGCCCTTTAAATACAATGCATCCTGGGAGAAACCTTTGAAGAATGGACTAATATAATTTGAAGGTGAAATCACGTAAATAATTATGGTTAAAGTAAGCTTAATTTCTCCATAAACCTTTTTATTAAACTTTCAAATAACAATTTAGAAGTTTTAAAAGTAAATTAACGGCTCAAAATAGACTGAAGAGAGTATAAATTAAGGTATAACATCGATGCATACTTGTTGAGTACCCTCTAATAATAAAATAACCGTAAACAGTTATGTACCATATATGGGGATTGGCACTTAGTCGTAGGAATGAGCTCGGTTTAATTTAAACTTTTAGAAGACATCGAAGTTTTGATGTAATATTTTTTATGGTGTATGAGTTTTGTCAAAGAACTTCTCCAAGGTAACCCAACGACAAGCTGCGCAATGAAAAGTATCAAAATGGGAATATGCCCGGAATTTTTAAAGATGTATTTGCATGCTGAACCGCGCCAACGAGACCATTTCCATAGGGGTTCGAAATAAAAACAAATTATATGAACGAAAACTTCGGCTATTTGTCTAATTTGGGTAAAAAAGACGGTTCTTAAAATATTATCCCAGCAAATATAACTTCCATTGCTCTGTTTGAATGCTTATTCAACAAAGTGTTGGTTTAAAAAATATATGGAATGTTCCATGTAACAACCCTATTTGTGTTGTATTTTTGCAGACCTTGTGTACGTGTATGGAAGTGCAACACAAATTTCCTACCTTCTGGATGTACGTATGTTATCGGTACGGTTCTGCAGGATCAGTGGCAAACATATGTGCTTTACGTACATCTTGTCCCCGTGCTGTATGTGCGTTTATGTACACTACTATATTATGTACATACATGATATGTATGTACTACGACTCCATATGTAGACTACGCCATTTTAGTATTTTACAACAGAATCATGCTTCCAAGATTATAGCAGTGAATATCTTCCGCCATCCTTCACATTTAGAAGGATTTTTTCAGAATGGAGCATCAATATGGAATTGTAGTTTCTAATCGTTTTCTTAGTGGCTTTGGTGATGTGGAAGATCCCGAGGATCTTATCAATGAAACTCAGAAAGAAAAGAAGGTAAAATCAACGAAACAAGAGAAACAGAAAAAACAAGAATCACCTCCTAAGAAACAAGAATCTGAAACCAAATCTCGCAAAGAAGGTTGGTATACATGATAAGTTGAAATCACAGAACATGTACCTCGGATTTTATTTTGCAATACTACTGATTTTCGTGCCAAAATACACTATCCTCACTTACTCCTCACACGTGGGTATTACTATTAACATTACCATAATACCCTAGCCTAAAATTAGAACCTTATAGGCCTAGCCTAGATTAGCCGAGATTGGGGCAAAGCAAGCAAACTGCAGTCGAGGAATTCATCCAAGCATCGACCAGCCTAAATTGAATAATTTAATAGAACAGTTTGTTAGCTGCCAACATACTGCCGGCGAGACGGATGCGGGTAGTGATACTGATAGGATAAGCCTAGGCTAGGCCTACAATTACAAATAAGCGGAGCCTAGCGTTAGGCCTAACTAGCCTAGGTCCAAGTTAAGCTGTGAAGAACCCCCAAGAACATATTGGGTAACTTTCCCATCAAGCCATTGGAAGGGTAGGCCTAGGCCTTTACCATAATACTTGCCTACAGCTGAGGCTACTGTGAACCAGCTCTAGCCTACTACTACTAGGCTAGAGACTATAGGCCTAGGCTAACAAGATGTCTTTTTGCCCCGTACCATAGCCTACGTGATTGGAACTGCCTGCCTGAGGATGTCATGAAGGCCCTCTCGTTAATTGCCTTTAAAAACCTAATTCAGGTAGACTAGTGTGCCCGCATAGCTAATATGCCTTTCAAGTGCAGGAGTCCTCATTTTTGAAGTTGGCACTACCAGTGTTCGCGCTAAGGCGCGGGATTGCGTGAATCCCGCTTTTGTCTTTCAAATCCCGCACAAAAATAAATCTTATGCGGGAAAATCCTGCACACTTTTCTGCAGCTGAAATCCTAACTACAATTACAATACACACATTAAATTGCAATAGTATCTTTACCAAGTGATAACCCCCTCCTGGATTTTGTAAATCCCTCCCCCAAAAAATTATTGAGAGGGAATTCCCTCCCAGGTTCAATTCCTTAGCGCGAACACTGGGCACTACACTGGATAATGATGATGAACCTGAACCCAACATAATGTGAGGCTGGCCCTGTGTAGGACTGGTTTGCCTTTGCTGGGCCAAACAGCTATGCTAAGCTAGATCATGGACTGTGATTGTGACAGTATAATGAAGCATTCCCTTTCCTAGCCCATGAACAGTGCAGTGCTGTGTGTTTCCATGCACCCCTCCACAGCTTTTTGCAGAGTTAACAAATTTTTCACTTTCTCACACTCCTATCCAGAGATTTTGTAACCAAACCTTTGTCTGTCAATACTTTTGCTCATGTTTCATCGGCAGATAATACTCTTACATAGTTCCTTCAGAGAAGTGTGATGTGAACCAGAAAATCAGGCTTTGTATGATGGCACAAGCTAACAAGGCCTAAGAAAGTTTTCGTTTTTTAAAAACAAGACAAAAGAATGTGAATCTGTTTGTACCTGAAAAAGTTTTGGCGGACTTGACCTTACTTGAGAGCTATAAATCTTTACCACAGATTTTTCCTTTCAAGAGATACCATTACGACAAGTTCAGCGATTCCAGCTCAAGCCTAAAATCAGAAGTAACCTAATAAGTCCAGCGGGCGCTGTTTACAATTTTTGTACAGAGCTGTACATGTACAGGTTCAGTGTAGGCAGTTTGTGAGTTCAATTTGAGCTGCATATCTTAGCGTGCAAGTGCTTGAAAAACAGGTTCACGCGCATTAGCAAGGGAGTTTGCTATATGCGCGTGCTGCATCAAAAATTGACGCACTGATTGTAACAGTAGGGCCACCGATTTTCCGCGATCACGGAAATTGTCACGGAATCGCGGAATTTAAATTTTTTTCACGGAAAATCACGGAACTTCAAAAATCTCTCAGAATGCTAAAGAAGTCTGCAATCAAGAGGGCAAAATGAAAAAAAAAGTTTAAAAATCTGTATGTAACACTGGATGGCTCTAGCGGACTACAATCTGATAGAAAACTGTTGAAATTCACCCTCTCCGATGCTTACTGTATGTGGGACCAGGTGCGAGTTGCACATTTACTAGCCTTCGGTAGGTCTAATGTTGCTCAGTCTTGCAAAGTTTTCCCGCGATCCCGTTGCCTGTAGCTGATACATGTATCATCTACTGTATGTATGGTATACTATGCATGAGTGCGTCATAACAAACTGTTGCGCACATTACTCAAGTTTCATGTTTTGCTCTGTTGTCATGTTACGTTCATGATCGAACGATCATAACGTTCTCACTGACAAGTTACACTTTCAATTGTGGAATAATTGTCGGATTTAGTACCTGCATATCATTTGGATATAATTTTACACGGATCTTTTACTATGTAAGAAGAAGAAGGGACCCACACTCAAACAATCGTAAGTCAAGTTGTTTTGGGGGTTCTTTTGTCCATTACGTATATGTGTAGACGTTAGGCTGGTGAATGGATTTTAGTCTGGTTAGGCTACACTGGCCTAACACACTAATCAATGCAAAACAGAAAGTCACGGATTTGTCAAATTGCTTGCACGGATTTTCACGGAATTTGAAATTGCTGTAACGGAAATTGACTCTTTTTTTCACGGAAAATCGGTGGCCCTATAACAGCAGTTTTGACGCGCTTTGTTGACTGAATCGATGCACGACATTCGAAAGTGGCCTTATTAGGTCATGTCACAATACTGTGTCAATGGGAAGTCCTACATTGCCACGCTACAGAAATTTTGCGCTCGACCAGTCCCTAATATGCATACCTATATGCATACATATAACCATAATGTGCAGCTGTTATGTTAAAATTTAGGCTAGTACTTAAATTAACAAGCATGTGATATATTAGTATGCACATAATTGCAATAGTCAACACAATTGTGGTAGAGTGAGGTGAGTCACCATCTAGAAATCAGTACTCAGTTTAGAATCGGGGTCTACCCGAAATTCATAAGGCTTTTGTTCATAAGGGTCAATGTGCATAAGGTTCTTCAGTCATAATGTTCATTATTCATAAGGGTCGTTATCATAAACATAAAGTTTTGTTGTTCATAAGGTTCGTTATTCATAATAGAAAAGAAGGTTCCTTATTCACAATAGGAAATAGGGTTGATATTCATAATCGGAAAAGAAGTTTGATATTCAGAATAGGAAAAAAGGTTCGTTATTCATAATTGGAAAAAAGGTTTGATATTCATGATAGGAAAAAGGGTTCAATATTCATAATATGTGAAAAAGGCATTTTTCCAGCTTAAAAGGCTTCCTGTATCTCATGGAAGGGGACACACCCTTAAAACTCACAGGGACAATAGGCCAGTGTGTTGTCTACAATATGTTGACAGCATTTTCATATGGTCTATTTAGATTGGCTGTAATTGGCCTTCATAGGACTAACCCTTTCTCTGTGTACTGTAGATTAATACCCACTTAGGCTAGCTTAATGTTAGGCCTAAACAATAAACCCCCAGACAGCCCCCTTTTCCCTGGTGACTAATGTTAGCTTAGGCCTCACTTAGCCTAGATTAACTCAATCCCAGCTGCATTCATCAGGTTAGCTTGAAGAACCCCTGGAAGAAATACAGTAGGACTCTAAATAAACAAATTGGATCAGCTCTTAGTTTCTCCCATTATGAATTTAAAGGGGCACATTGAGTTGATATGGATAACTAAAGGAGGGTGTTGAAGGGTACTACCACATGACAATGCTTATAATTAGCATTTGTAGTCAGGTTTCACATATAATAGTTACGCAAAAAGCTAAAATTTTGTAATTTTTTGGTATCCCGGCTTGTAACGGTTGTGTGTATATTAAGCCTAATTTAAAAAAGTGTCTGGTCACGATTTTTGAAAACCGAATTAAATCGATAGTTACTCTCTCATAGAACACTTATTTGTATGTAGGATATAGGGATTGTCTAAGTTTGACCATCTGTCATTAGTATGTGAAGAAAACTTAACAGGTTTGGAAAAATTTGGTGAACTTCATGAACCAGCTCAATGTGCCGCTTTAAGTAATTCAAACTTGTTTGCCCCCAAAATATCATTTTTATGGAAGAATTTCATTTTTCTCAAACAAATTAGTTTTCCATCATTTTACTCGGGCTACAAGGCAACTTTTGCCTTTGCACAAGTGTTTTTCAGAGGCACCACAACAAAGTTTGAGGGCACAAAGGCTTTTTGCTCAATAGAGAAAAAATCAGTGGATCCAGTTGTGTTATAATAATACTTCATTTAAACCTGCAAAATAACAAAAAAGTGATTTTTTGCATGGTTTTGACAGTGTTGAAAATTAGCCAAGAGTCACAATTCAAAGGAAAGTAGAGTCACTTCTTGACTTACAGCCAGGATTCATGACTCCCAAGCCTTTTATGCACTGATGAATGATGCACCCTAGGAACCCCTGACATGGTCAGTCAAATGTGGGTCATTGAAAAAGACTCATATCCTTGTCATTGTAAAAATATTGTCAGCCACCAGAGTGACTAAGAGGTGATTGGTCACCTCAGATGTCAGTCACTGTAATCACTGAGGGGTGAGTCGTTATGAATCAATTTTTACCCATTGTACAGAATTGCTGACCTTCAGCATTACTCCGCATTCATGACATTTGTCAGTCAGTATGGAGACTCATGTCTGCGAGAAGCTCAAATTGTGCATCGATTCTTTGACAGGGGGTGGGGGAGGAGAGATTAGGCATTGTCATTGTACCAGTTTTGACGGGGACAATAACTAACCTTTCCCGAAGTGAATGGTTTGATCAGTATATAAGTTGAAAATGGATGAAATACAGCTGGATTGATCTGTTTTCTTCTACTGTAGTGCTGAGAGGGTAATAATGTAGCCTGCATAAAGGCTCCCTTAGCTTCTCCACAGGGGACACCCTGGAGGTAATAGTCAAGGATTTCTTTCCTGCTTTTCACAGAACTCAGAAAATGTTTCACAGAATCCAAAAGATGTTCATTCCAGGTATCACCTGTTGGTGTTACCCTGCTTTGTAGCCCTTGGTTCAACTGTGTTTGGCAGGCTTCGACAAATTCTTTTTTCATTACTTGTCCATCGAGCTAGCTGTTCTCTTAGTCTACTTGTCCACATGAATATCTACTTGTCCACATTTAATATGCCTTTGAACTACTTTGTGGAGGAGACTTCACAAGGGTACTTGCCCGTCGGGCTATGATATTGAACAATGCACTTGCCCGAGTACGTTTTTACTTGTCCCGGACTGTCGGGCGGGGGATTTGTCGAAGCCTGAGTTTGAGTTAAGAGTTGTACTGCATCAGTGTCTGGGAGGTATCTGCACTGTGGGATTAGGCGATATATGATAGTTCCGTACACTGTATTGTCGACTAGAATTTAATTCATGATATATAATGTAAAGATCATGATGTATTGATTCACAAAGTATGAGGCCAATTCAGAAAGCATCTAGTGCCTCACAACCTGCACATACCAAGTGAAGTCAATACAGGAACGACATTAGTTAGTGCGTTTCCTTGCCGCCATGCATTTCTCTATACTGATTGAGACCTTCCATGCATTTTACATGATGGATTTGGTTCATGGATGTTTGAGTTAGTTATTGAAATTATCAAATGTGGTTAAGTAAGCCCTCTTCCCTTTTTCAAAACTTGCTCAAGCTTTGTTGATGGAAGCCT
Organism: Holothuria leucospilota; assembly: GCA_029531755.1. NCBI lineage: Eukaryota > Metazoa > Echinodermata > Holothuroidea > Aspidochirotida > Holothuriidae > Holothuria > Holothuria leucospilota. The sequence continues at coordinate 29,640,186 of CM055966.1, read as the reverse complement.
GATCTGTTTGTGCTGTTCTGCTTTACTGTTTTGCTGTCTTTGAAATCTTCCACACAGACACAAAAGATTCCAGATCTGATTCCAGGAGAGGGGGCAGAAGTCGTGGGGGTAACAATGCTGATAATAGACAACCCAGGAAGAACAGGGAAGGAGGAAGGAGACAGGAGTACACAGAAAGTGTAGAGAACCAGGAGAATCAAGCTCCCAATGATCTTCGCAATGATCACAGTGAAAGGCCGCCTCGCAGCTTTGGGGGAAGACCTCCACGGGACCGTGATGGTGACAGACCACCAAGGACATTTGGGGAGAGATATGGAGATAGGTCAAAAGATGGGGACTTTGGAGATAGGCCACCAAGGGGAAGAGGAGGAAGGGGACGTGGTGGAAGAGGTCGTGGAGGTCGTGACTTCAGGGGGAAGCGTGAATTTGACAGGCATAGTGGAAGTGACAAGAGGTGAGTCTGTTATTGCCTGCGTCGATATTCGCTGCAGTGCAAGGCACCAGCAAGCGATGTATCCCGCTGGTTTTGAGACAGCCGAATGGTAATGGAGATGGCCAAATTTGAGTAGGATGGTTGCAGAGACAGCCCAAAAATTACAAAGTATATACTGTATACTCCAAAGTATAAATGTATTAGCATAGACATAAATTTGAACCTACTGACATTATGAACCAAAGTTATCTTGCCAAAATAGAAATAAAATATTTCTAAATGGAGGAATCATGTCAGCAATTCTTTAAAACATTTTGAACCCCACCTGCAAGCCAGTATGATGTGAAGCAGCCAACGAGACGCAATTTCTGAATCCCGGCTAAGGCCCTTCTGCACTGGTAATGCTACTCCTGAGTTTGAGTTTCAAGAACTCAAGAATCCTTCGTTCATTTGCATGTAGGTCCTATGCGGTAAAACTCAATGGTAACCATTACCAATTACCAAATTACCATCATAGGAATATTCATAAATATTCAAGGTAAAATGAACTAAAGCAAGTCTGATTACCATATATTTCATACAACTAAAGTCACTGGGGTTTTAGTGTGTGATTTCTCTCCCTTACAACTGACCCATTGAAGAAATCCATCGGCTCACTGTGTGAAAGTGAGGTCAAAGAACAATGTAACAGTGTAAGCGCTGCCATGAAGTATGAATATTTAAACATTGGAGCCAATCAGGAGTCCAAGAAGCAACTCAGGATACTAGCCCCATGAATAGTAAAATTGGAAGATCTTGACCATTGTTTGCAGTTGCTAGAATATATCCATTTAACAAGAAGTACATGTTTAACTCCTGTTGCCAAGGTTAATCTGTAATGAGTCACTAGACTTGCCACTGATAACAGAGAATAACGTCAAATATGTGCATGTAGAATGTATGGCCTGATGGAGTGCAGCATGGCATTTAAATTGCATGGATTAAAGATGCTTGCGACTTAAGGACAATGTATATGAAAAGAGCCAAATTTGAATTCTGTAAGATACACGCTCGGTCATTCACACGATAGAGCCATTCTGGCAAAGCATATCCATTATTTAATACTGCTCATAGTGTTGTTGGAAACTACTTTTAGAAAACTTTTAAAACTTTATACTTGTACTGGTTGGGAAATCTTAGTGGTGCTGGTTGATGGCTTGATGTTGACCAACACAGTCGAATTGCACCTGCTCAGTTTTGATATGACAGCTACACAGGGTTTGTAGAAGCAGCTTCAGGTTAGCATTTGTGTACAGAAATATGTACAATAAGGACATTTCTTGCTCTTGCACAAAACATTGTAAGTAAAGGTTTTCAACCCCCATCATGGGCGTATCCCTGGAGTATGCTAGACCCATTATGTGTACCCTAAGGCAGAGAAAATGTTCTTTTTGCAAGTATAACACAGCATTACTGCAGGGGCCTAAAGCCAGTATGTTTTGACATCAGGGAATCATTGGTCATTGGCTTTAGAGAAAGTGTCCTAAGGAGGAACAGTAGGTTACCCCCTCTTTGCCTGTGTGCTGAAAACATTTTCAGTTTTGACCTGCCTTAGGTGTGAAGTGGTACAAAATTTGTCTCTGTGCGTCCACCTCAATCGCACTGCAGTGAAGGTTACTGGACTTGATGGGGTTGGGGGTTACCCTCCATATGACGTTCTCTGGCTAAATCCTGGCAAGAAGTACCCAAGCTCATGAAAGTGAAGCACATTGTGGTGGTCGATGATGCTCACCAAGTCTGAAGGTTCTATAGACAAAAAATTAGCTACTTGACCGATAAGTGCAAAACTGTGATAGCCCATCATCTGTACTTTGTAGAAGTCTGTTTGCATATTGCTACTTGTGTATGAAATATTGTAGCAACAAAGTTTTCATTTTGATATTTGTTTCGCTTCAGCAGTTCGTTTAAACCCCAAGACAAAAGAGACGGGGGAGGAACGCACAACTGGGGCAGCTTCAAAGATGATGTTAAGTAAGTTTGATATAGACCTTATGCATGTGACATTACAGAACACAGGTAGAGGTAAGTGCGTATTATTACAACTTACACCAACAAAAATGAAGGGAGCTGATTTGTATACCGGTCGGATACCCGCATAAGTCTACTACGAGCGTGTGCGAAGTCTACATCATGCATACAGTGTGCTTTATTGTTTGTCCTCCAAAATGTCCTCGGTATGAAGTCAGTGCATAAGGTCTATATTTTGTGAGTTCCTTAGCTATTGTGGATAGTTAGTTTGAAATCAATGATGAACTTGAAACATGTCATGGTAAGGTGCAATGGGTAAGGTGCAATGGGTTTAACACACCTTTACAATGGATCCTGACTCTGACTCCTGAGCATGGTAATTTGACAATAGACGTGTTGGGAAATTAGATTTTGCATTACCGTGTAGTATCACGGATCAAGTCCACTGACATTTTCGCACAGATGTAAAGACTTCGAGCGACCGTTGTATTTGTCTTCCATAATTTACTGTCATTCTGTCTAACCTTTTCAGTCCAAGATAAGGAGATTAACTTCAAGGGGAACTTTCCCACTAAAGAAAATTCTCTGACCCATGACTGATGTATAGAAAACCATAGTTTAACCTCGAAAATTGTGCATGATTATACAAATATCTGTCTTGCACATGCAGTCTCTGTTATAGTACTTTCTTTCCCAGCATGCATTGAACATCAGTTTCCCAACTCTTCTGTTACATTCCCTCAAGTCATTCCATGGCTTGAAAAGGTTACTCAAAAGTAGCCAGTCACCATTGGTAAATGGTTGCCTACATGTTACTGTAAGACAAAATGTATGTTTTCAACATTTGTTCTGTGTTTTTCTACCATGGTTAACTCCAGTTAATGCTTTATATTTGAAGATGATCTCTAGAAGCAGTCATTCTGGGGTTTCTGAAACACTGGAGCCCCACCCTCTATGGATTTGCATTCTGTGGGCATGTGACATGCACACTTCTTGGTTTGATCCCCTATTACTTGTACACCCTCCTTTTCTGGAAACTTTGAACCCTGACGAAGAAGTTATGTATCATTTCTTTATGAACCTAGGGTCCCCAATGCAGAAAAGGTTATTGGAAGAAACCTGAATAAAGCTAGGAATTTGGTTATTATCATGACAGTCTTCAAATTTTGGGTGATTGGTCTGGAAACAAATACCATAGCCTGTTACACTTAAATGTGCCTTAGATTATGTAGCTCCTTGTGTCTACAAGGGGTGAATGTTTGTTGTAACTGGGAGTAAGGGTCAAATGCAATGATCCATATCCTGTATTGACCTGTCTGTGAGTACTGAGAGCCACTGGAATATGTAGTAGTGAATGTACTTAAAGATTAAGAGAAACACATCTTAGACATGGGCAAACATCATGTCTTCTTAACATAATTGTGTATTCTGTTCAGGTGTACCAAAGCTGCACCTGCTACAATTTTTTTGTCCAAATATCATGAACAGACAGTAAATTAGAAAAGGGCTAAATAACTTTTCTGGCATTTTAAAAGTTTGAGCCAATAAGTTGGGAAGTTTTTCTTTCTGGAAAGCTGGGAACCCTGAATGCAGTTGTAAGCAAGTGAATCTCATTGGTCCAGCCTTCATAGCTCATTCAGTTGCTGAGATACAGAGTTCATGAAATTTAACATAATTTTCAGCACTTATCAATTGTATGACCCACTGCACTACCCCTGGGCATGGTCAGTCAAATGTGGGTCATTGGTCAGTGACAGTGTGACTCACATGTCATCATTGTGCCAAGATTGTAAGTCACCAGTGAAGAAGTAAGTCATGTTACATTAGATGGCAGTCACTATGCTGTCTAAGGGGTGAGTCATTGTGGGTCATTTTCTACCTAGCACGTACAAAGATGCCAACCTACAGCATTGCTCCTCATGTGTAATCATAACTTTTGTTTAATAGTCAAAATCGTAAATTGTTCATTAGTTTGGTGACTGAGGGGTGTATCATTTTACACAAGATGTCTGTCACAGAAATGACTGAGGGGTACGTTTGTTGTATGTATGTATGTATGTATGTATGTATGTATGTATGTATGTATGTATGTATGTATGTATGTATGTATGTATGTATGTTTTGTCAATGAAGTTGTGGACAATGACTGACCATGTCCAGAGGAAGAGAGGTGCATCATTCAATTGTTAGGTGCATCAAGTGTTGTTTGCATAATAATTTGTGAAGACCTTCTGGTACAACTCAGGTTGCCTGTTTCTTTTTCCTTTTGACATTAAAACATCAACATTTACAATTTTCTTGGCATGGTAGGTTGTGAGGAGAATAAAACTATTGTATTCAACTTGTCTGTGTGCAAAAGTAAAACAGTGATCATATTTTGGAACAAGGTGCAGTACCTTGTGGAAAAACAAAAACAATTGTTATCCGAGTAGTGCCAGAGTTATGTCACAAAGTATTGCACAACCTATCATTTTCAATGAAGTGAAAAAAACTTCAACATTTTACATATCAGAACACAATTATCTCATAAGGATTTTTGTAGTTGGACCAAAGAGGTTTATTTTGCAACCCTTGTAACATAGGTTTGTAATTTTAGACTTGAGGTAACCTTTTAGTCTTGAAAACAAGCCATTTGGGCTTGAAAAGATCGTGAATGTCATGATCTCATAAGTATAGGAATCCAGGAATCGAACTCCTGCATTACTTCTTTATGCACTTGTACAGTATGTCAAGTTAATTCTCGTATCCGTATCTTTTTGACTTTCAGAGAGGCAGATTCCAACAATCGTGTAGACACATTCACCACTGAAGACTGGGATGGTGGAGAGAACAAGGCCACCCCGTGAGTTTCCAATTGTTTCATCATAGTCACCTTTGTCATTAAAAGTGTTGTTTCTTTTGGTAGTTCAGTTGCAATATGGTAGAATTTAGGGGCCATTTGTAGTAGTGTTACCACTATTACAAATAGCCAGTATTACGTACCCTGATATTAAAATTCTCATCATATACTGGTACAGATGCGATATCGATATTTGAGAAATATGGGTAGTGTAGACTAAATCATAAGCCTGTAGAGGGATTTCAGTCACGTGACTTTAACCAACTAGACGCAATTTTGAAGGGCAAGATCTCGCGTCTCTTCGGTTTTGACGGGCACGCGTCCATTGTGTCACAGTAGTAGCTATGGTTATGCCGTGCGCTTGAGCTGTAAATTCGCTTACTGCGTGTGTGTTTTGCCCTTCAGTGCCTGGGAATCCATTGCGCGTGACGTCACATGAAATCCCTCTATTGGGCACTACCACTGAGTAGTTTTCATGCTTGAGGTTGAACATTGAGACTTAAAGTCAAACATACTAGTTAAAAAAATGTAGCATTTTATGAAATATAGGACAAGGAATATCAGTTTAATGACATGAGAAGTGTATGTAAATTTCACAAATACAGATACAGGACAAAAACAGGACATGGGCCTACATGAATATTGAGCAGATAATCGGTTGAACACCAACCAGTTTAGAGTGCATTTGTGACGCAAAAAGCACACAGTACAGGTCTCAACATTAACAATTGTAATTTTGTCTGGACCGACTTCATCAGCTGGGCAACCAATTTGCTACTGTTAAGTCTACAGACTATCATTTAAGTAAGGAACAAAATTTTTCTGAAGTTTTGTGGAAGTTTCAATAGACAAATTCCCATACATTCTGAAAGGTAGCGATCGCTGTGGTGAGAAAGTGTGAAATGCTTGGCAGGTATAATTTTGAAATGGAAATCAAACCAAGATAGGTTATGGACCGTTTCTTTTTTCAGCAACCAGTCAGATTTTACTTGCAAAGAGCCAATGTGACATGGTAAATACCCACTCTGTCAAACATTGCCATGAAATTTTCTCGGGACTCTTGAAAAAAAAGTTGAGGATCCCTGGACTTTTGCCAAAGCCCTATTGAAAACACTGTAAATGTGTAATTTTAATCTTGTTAGGTTAAAGATGGTGACACCTCTATAATTGTGTGGAATAATTTCAAGGACATTAGCCTTCTGTGTGGCTGTATGTAAGCATGAGTGAAACCAATGTTTTGTGTAAGTAGAAGGGCAAGTGAAAAAGGCCAGGCCAATTGAATTTCAGTGGCTGCTTACCTGACTTGTCAAGTGAGTTTGAAAGTTAAGTGTAGAGCCGTGGAGTACAATTGTACAAATTTTACATGTACGCTCCATTTCTGCAGTTTGCAAAGTTAAACATGATATGGAAGTAAAAGTGCTGGTAATAGAAATTTGGGCTTTCAGATTGCAGGAAGCACATGTCAAAGACTATGGATATAAGTGCTTGTAAGTGTCAAAAGTGACCTGTTGACACCTGAATTCTTCACAAATTGGTGCTGCTTTTTTTGGAGAAATCAGTGCCCAACGGTCACTGATAGCCTCAAAACACTGACTCGCGTACTTTTAGTAAGTTATACGACACTTAAGCAGCATGAGATTGCCCAACGCAAAGTGCTGTGCTGACTGGAGATGGCTTGCTTTCAGCACACTATGGTTTAAGCACAACTCTGCAAACATGAATATACCTACTGTACATGGACATTATTCAATCGAATGTTTTTAGCATGTAACTCGTGTAAACACAGTACCAAGCTTGCGCTGACAAAGTTATTCCGCACAAGTTGGCAGCTCAAGCTTTTCAGATATGCAAGAGAATACCTACTCGTGATTGGTGGATTTAAGTTTTCAGATGTTTACTTGAAATATTGTGAATGGGGTACCACAGATAGTTGGTCAATATACCTCATCTAAAAAGTTTGAACAGCTAGTGAAATGGAAGAAAAACATAAGAATTTGTCAAGAACTAATTGATTGACAATGTTTGTGATATTGCCACCTTTATGTGCTTCTATAACCCAGAGATTTTTGTCCCAAGTTTGAGCCTACGTTCACTAGCGTAAGATGTGCTTCAGTGGTAGTACACATAGCCGATACTCACTGTGTAGGGCCTAACTCTGATGAAGAGGAAGGGATATATAAACTGTAGCAGTAAAGGTCATAGTATCTGTGTGTGCTCACGCTATATTTACCAACACATGTAAACAACCTTCAAGTTCGTGATTGTGCATACGTGCCTGGACGTTGTAGTAAATGTTGTCCATAGTATACATGTATACCCCACACATGTGGTTAATGTCATGCAGTTACCAATGGTGCATGCAGTACGTTATTGGAAGTGTACGCTGTGTATCATACTGCACACACACACACATTTTCAGTACATTAGTAGAAGACAGTACAGTCAAACATATAGACAAATTAGTCCCTGGATCACTCAGAATAGGCCCTAGTCTCAAGCGAAAGTTTGTGTGCCAGGGGCCACTTTTTAAAAAAAATGGCTCCTGGTGGGTGATCTCTTATTTCAAACCCTGACTGTATTGCATAGTACAGTAAAACCCCGTTTATCCGAACACATCGGGACCGAAGCTTGTTCGGATAACGAAAAAGTTCGGATAAACGAGGTTCCAATGTTTTGCCGTAAGTACGGTACACTGGGTCCATATAAGACAGTGTGTCAACACATTTCCAAAATAATTCCTAAAAAGGCTTAAAATTGCAGACAAAATCCCCTAAAATATTGAGTTACTATTTTTTGTGACCGATGATATGACAAATAAATTTTAAGACGTCTAAAACAGAGAGATTTTATTCCAAAAATTTGAGCCTTCGCTCGTTTGAATGACCAATGCTTTCTACACACTAAATGAATGTGTGTGCTCAAGAAAAGCTGTAACGATCTGGAGAGGTATCTAGAGTATAAATTCTGCAAAAATTTCCAAAACTGTTAGAGACACATGTGTAGGAGACTCTCAAGCAGCAGTTCGCAATGTTTTTGTAAGGTCTACTTTCATTATTTTTAGGTATGAAGCCCACTACGTTACTAACTTTTCAGATTTAGTGAAACTAAGACTTACGCTAGCCTAACGTATTTTTGTATGAGAGGATATTGAGCCTATACCGACTCATGGCTTCTAACAAGAATTTCAAAGCAAATACGTACGATATTTCTTCCAAATTTGACAAAGAGATAACAGATTTTTTTCTATGTCCATATGTCGGCTGTTTTAGCCATCGTGACATCTTTCCATTACTTTTAAAGTCCCGAGAAAAATTAGTGCATTTCTGCAAAAATTTACGTTGAGTTTTGCCTTGTAAAGCACTTAAAACTTGGTGTATACTACTGTAATTGTGTTGACTATTACTGTTGTTAAATCTGACGGCTAGTTCGGATAAACGGGGTTTCTGATAAACGGGGTTCGGATAAACGGGGTTTTACTGTAGTTGTCAGTAGTTACTAGACTATGGTTTGTGTAATATGAAGTCAAGTACTTGGAACCAGCATCTCTAGTAGATATGAAGTGCCATTTTACTGTAAATTGGTACACTGATGGTAAAGTCTGTGGTATGTTCTATTTAGCAAATCATTCAAAAACTGAAGCACTGACAATGGCATTGTGTTGGGAAAACAGTGTCCCCTAAAAGCATTTCAGTGGTGATTTTAAGGTCCATGGAAGCTATTTTGAATGTTTGTGTTGACAGCTTTGTAGGAAGGGAGGAGGGCAATTTTTGTTACATTTCATATAAATATTTTTTTTCCTGGCTTTTGTCGCCGTTATGTATGCTGCAATTTGGCTACTGCACTGGCAGATCACATTCTGTCCTCATGTACTTTATGCTGCAGTAGATGCACTTTTCAGTGGAGAAATGTTTGTGCCATTGTAAAAAAAAAGTTGTTTTTTGGAAAACCTTTCTACAGAGAGAAGAAAGAGAAGAATGATACTGAAGAGACTACACCCAAGGAGGAGGAGGAAGAAGCAGAGAAAGAACCTGAAGCAATCGAAATGACCCTTGATGAGTACAAAGCAATGCAAGCTAATGTGCGAAGCAAGAAGGGTTTTAATCTGAGGAGACCTGGAGAAGGAGAGGACAATGCCCAGTGGAAGAAAACCTACCTGTTGAAGAAGACAGCAACCAGTGACCAGGATGATGAAGACAGAGATGAGGTTAGTTATCATTAACAGGGCTAGTAATATCCGGAAACACTGAAGGCCATGGCCATCCGGCCCTTTAGTTTGCCATGATGCCCCCCCAAAATGATCAGCACCAAAGGCCATTATGGCCTTGATGCCCTTGTACATTCTGTGTATTAGGATTGCTTTAGTTTTCAAGTTCTGGCATTCCCCTCTTGCTTAGTCGCAGTGCCCTGGCAGCTTTCTGCCAGCTTGAAGCCATTTGGCCTGGCTCTCTCCTGTCCATATTTAGAGTCTGCAGTAAAGTAGAAATTGTAGGCTTGTTCATACTTTGGAATGTTGTGTGACCCAGGCATTCCCATTGTAAAAATGAGGCTTGATAGACTGGTGGCCAACCTGACCCCATTTTTATGGAATCTTAGGGCCAAAGGATGAAAAAGATAAAGAGAGACACTACATTGCATATTGGTAAATGTCTGAAAATTTCAGGGGTGGTAAATTTTAAAAACAGACTCCTATCTGCTGTGTACTAGTGTTTCCACTTTGAAGCAAATGCATGTTACAAAAAGGCAAGTATCATTTCATGTGTGTAATTTTAATGCTCGTCAGGTGCATTACTGTTCTTATTGTTTAATGGAAAATATCACTGGCTGGAAGATAGCCATAGACGAGTGTATTCACGACATGGCTTGAAGCGCCATAATTTATGGGATGTGTAGGGAATTGCACACCACTTTGTCTTTGTGCTCGTGTCTGACCTTTGAGATTGGCATTGTCTGTAGAAGTATTCTGTTTGCTTTGAAGCTTTAATGGAGAATAAAACACTCAAATAATAAGCATGAGTTCAAATTGTAAACCATATCTCTTGTTCTTATTTTTAGCTGTGTGTTACATCCAACCTTTAATCAGTCTCACAGCCTAAGTTCAAATTGTGAACCCTACATTGCTCAAGCTGTGTTAAAGTAAGAAAGTTGAAACAGTTTAACACTTATTGTCAGAGTTCATGACAAGTTGTAATTGTCCTTTCCTTAGGATCATGCCACTCGTGAAAGACAGAAACCTAAGGACCATGTGGACATCAACATTAGTTTTTATGACTATCCAACTAGAGGAGGACGAGGAGGACGACGTGGTGGCCCAGGAGGTGGTGGTGGGCGTGGAGGCAGAGGAAGGGGCCGCGGTGGGGGAGGCAGGGGTGGTGGAGGGAGAGGCGGAAGGTCACGTAATGATGAGGCCCACCTCTCTTTGGCGGATGATGCAGAATTCCCATCTCTAGGGAATTAAGTACTGCTCACCCCAACGCTTGTCAGCATGTGTGGTAGTGTCAGTTAAACTGCTTCAAAAGGGAAGCAATATTTAGTAAATGAAGTACTGTCTCCATCTGGGTACTGTAAGGGACCCACCATCAACCAGCCTAAGCCAGCTGAGGACCTTCAACAGGTTCACCATCATCAATCAGATTTTTATTCAGCAGATGCATCTGATGTGCAGGAAATCAACCAAACCAGTTAGACTATTTCTGGCTTACAGATGCTACGTTAATGTGTGTATCGGAACACTGATTCTTGCTTTTGTATTAACTGAGGCAGCTATGTTTTGTAACTATGATGCACTTGGCGGAGAATGGGAGAACAATTGATCATTGAGTTGTGATATCAAAGTGTCAAGGGAATTTATTGGCTGCTAGGAAATTTGTGGGCTGCTTTCCATCTATATATAGCTTGGTTGGGCTTTTCAGCCTTTTGCAATGTTGGGAATGAAGAAAACATAAAAGGAATTGAAAATTATGTTCTTCCAGTGAGTTTTAAAATATCAAGTTGAAAGATCCAAACTGGGAAGAATTTGTTCTCAAGGGGTCAGTGATAAAACCAGAGAGGAATCTAGCATCCCTGGGAAATTGTATGAGAGTAGCTACTGGAGGCAGGACAGTTTTCTTTGGCAAATGTCAGTAAGAGGTCTACTAAGTTTAGTAGCAAGCTGCAGCCCCAAGTGATTTTACATAAGTGGAAAGAAGTAGTTGCTGAGATGAACAAAATTCAGAGGAGATAAAAGCTGAAGTCGACTGCCTTTTGGTTTCATGGTGTCACTGAAGCATCATTTATATGATACTGTATTTTTGTGTTGATACTATGTGGATTTGATATCTTTTGGCAGAAGGTGAAGAGCTCTTTGGATATTACGTCGTAGACACGTTTTCCAGAAACTGGGAGGGGATCGTTAAACTTTATAATTTATGAGGTCTACGTGATAAAGCATATACACCACGTTTCTATACCTTTGGATTATGTTTAGTTGCATTTCCATAGTGGGTAAATGGGGAGAAAAATAAACTTACTTCTTTCTTCCCAACAGAATTCATTATTCTTTTGTCTTGCAAGAAGGCCACTTCGATTTTGAAATAGGCTTTAGCATCTCAACAGCGTGGAAACCCTGCAGTCAACTTAAGTTCATTGTAGAGTTCACATTGAAACAACCTTGTTAACTTGTTTCTTGTGTGACTTGAATATGATCAGCTCATCACAAATGTTTAGGAATTTAAATGCCGTTTACAGATCTCTTCATTTTGAAGGAACTGCACTTTGTGCCTATTGCCTGTTTGGAATGACTATCTCCACTTCACATTCTGTAAACTCATGAGCAGTCACAAATGTGATGGTTTCACCTTTCATTGGGTGGAAGTTTATTTCAGTAACGGAAGGTTTGTAGACTAGTGTCCATATGCATTGGCTTTTTTGTATAGTTTTTACTTTGGTCCTCAATGTATGATGTGTACATGTCTGGGTTATGTATGCTATCAGTTTCAAGCAACATTGGTATTTAATTTTAAAAGATATTTAATTTTGAAAGTTAATTTGTACCAAGTTCATTCTGTTTTTTGTGCTATCAAGCATTCTTGTTCTGTGAGAAAAAATAGAATGCTGGGAAAGGAATGACCTTTTACAATTAAAATTGCAATTGGACTCATATTGAAAATCAAGATGTGTATGAAATAATTGGTCAGTTGAGGACCATCGTGTACAAAAGGTGGTTTTTGATGATAAACTTTTTTCCAGTCATTTGTTTTGATGATGACTAGGAGCACAGGTAGCCTCTGTTCTGTTAGAGACAATTAGGCCAAATTGCCTGGTCATGTACAAGATATTTGGTGTGTATCCTAAATCCTCCGCAATTCAGGGCTTTAAAAAGCCGTAAACTATCATACCTGTTTGTATCATAATTAATACATCACCTCTTTAATCTGAAACATACATTTATAGGGAAGAAAATTCATCTAGCTTATCCTAGCTTGTATTAACCATGTTTTGGACATTGCTTCTCACTTCACACTGTGCATGTGTCAGTTGGCTTAAAGGGGTCATGTAGCATGCAAGGATATTTGGAGAGACAAAAAAAGATCATTTCAGAAATATGTCAGTCTTCAATGATTCATGTTTTTCTTTTCATCGGAAGCATTAAAAAGACAAAGGAAAAGATTTACCTGTAACTTCACTTTTATTTTTCCAGAGTTGTCATAGCTTAGAGCTAGAATATAGTTAGTGATTCACTAAAATTCAGGTGGATACTTGGTTAGAAGATCCATGATGTATCTAACAGCAACTGGTGAATGATATTGGTAGGGACAAGGCACTGAAGTAGATTTGTAGCTCTCTCAGAATTGGAGAGGATAGCAACAGAGAAAAATACCACAGCTCATTAAATACTTAAAATGCAAGGAAAGAGGATTGACATGTTTGGAACACTTAAAACAGATGTAACTAGTGCAAAGTAGTCCCTTCAAACTTTGCTCTGTTAACCAGTTATGTAGAATCAGATAATTCGAGACCCGAGAGGTTTTTGCAGTAACCACTGTAACCACATTTTCAAAGCCATCCCCTTCTCAACTGATATAGGCCTTGAGGCAGTCATTTTACTAAGTGAAGCAACTACATGTGAGAGAAACCCACACAAACTGAGTGCTTAGGTGACTTTCAGCTCAGTAATTTGAATCTTTCTGCATGTTGGATGGGAAACCATAGACTGTTCTTGTATGGAAAGTCGATTACACTATGACCCAACCAAGTATCAAACCTAGAACCTCCTGATTGTCAAATCCCATTGGTTTGCAGTGAGCACCTGTTGTTTGTTTCTGGGAATGCCAGTAAAGTACATTCCTGCATATGAAGCTCTAAGGAAGGGCTTTCCACCTCCAACCAATAGACCACTGGGGATGACTCCTCGTGAGGTGTTATTTCCAGAATTCCCACTTATCACCCTATTTGAGTTCCAATTGGTTCATATGTATTGTAATGCTGATTCAAGTAATTGGGTGCTATTACTTTCATGCAATTATCTCCTTTGAATTGTAACAGTCAAATTTTAAGTCCTGGAAGGCAGTGACTTTGGTCATTATTCATTACAATATTGGCTTTACAGGGAAACGTTGCATTTAAAAAGCAATAACGTGGCATACAAAGAAAACACCTTTTAATCATTAAACCATTCAGGCTCACAAGTAAACTAAAAATATTACACAATATTATGCATTACAAGAAATATAGAAGTTGTATTGTTCAGGGGTGTGAGTAAGGTTCTTCAAAAAAAGAGGAAAATAGCTGAAGCTTATCTACCGAAGCATCTTGCACAAGGCCTTCCCGAAAGTCCAGGGTGGGAGCTCCCAGAAGGTAAAGGGCAGAGCTCCATGGAAATTTTTTTGAAATATGGAACAATGAGAGTGATATTTCCTGAATATTTTGCACCAGTTTTCTTTGTACAAAAAAAATTATCATTTTTTGCCAGAAAATAAATTATCATATGATCAGCTTAATTGGTAATATGGGCCAAAATGACCATTAGATGGCCATTGACCTCCAATTTCTAAACACCTGCCCAAGAAGTTACCAAGTTACTAAATATCACAATAAGCACCCCAAAACTGTCAAGGGGTCTTCAGGGGACATAGTCTTTTAAACTTATTTATTTTCATAAAATGTCCCAAAAAGGACCCCTAGATGACATTTGACCCCAAATCCCAGATCACCACAGATAACCTGTTATAGGTTCACCTTTGTGCCCAAGTTTTAGTAACATTTGCCCCAGCATGTGTCTATGGAGTAAGCCTTGAACTGTTGTATGCTTCATCGTAACAGTGGTATATATGGCTAATACAGCCAAATGTAATAAATAAAAGAAACTTAGACAAATAATGATGTCATCCTATCCATAAAAGCCACTAACCATGCATAACACAACTTTTGTGAACAAATACGACAATTTAAGCAACTTGCAACGAATATTATTGAAACATAATACTAGGCCATGTAGCTCTTGGAGGCCGCCTATAACTTGTACAGTAGATCAAACGTAGTTGCATGTGTTGGTTAGGTTGTAATGTGTACATATACGTGACATGTTAGGCAATGGGAAACATGCCATTCCCCTCTGGAGAAAGTTGCCCCGTATAGGAAAACCTTAACATAGAAACTTGCAAATACACTTCAGATTGTTCTTTAAGGGTCTTTTACACATGTCATTTACATAATTTGGAGGTTCTTGACCAAATGGGATATTTTGGATTCTTTAGACGATCGATCTTGATTTTGCTGGTCTATGTAATTGAGACATACTGTCTACAGCTCACAGTGTATGGAGAAAGTTGTAGCTCGTTTTCATGATCAAACCATGACTTCTGGGACTAAAATCTCTCACGTGTGGAGTAAAAATTTTGCGAATGTATATTCACGGATTCCAAAAGCTCTCGTGGCTATATTTTTGTAGCCATCTATGACTGCTAAGATCAAATTTCCTGATCAAGATTTTTAGGGTTTTAATTTCAAGCCCAGCTAGCTATATGAACTCCCATACAAGCACTTTGCATACAATACTGAAGTAGTGCAGTATATACAGTACAGTAGGAAAGACCTCTGTTCTGGTATCGCTTTTACCATTGGCGGAAATCTTGAGTTTCGATACACAGTTACTTCTGTCCGATTTTTCAAAAAGGCGGAAAATGAGATCGGGAGAGAAAATGAAAAAAGCGGATTTCCGCTAAAAGGCGGAGATTTCACACCCCTGATTGTTTCAATTTTTGAAAGTTTAGGCCAACAATTATGCTTGAGCAACAAATAACTGAAGTTCTTTCTTAGAGAATGCTTGAAAAGTAAGCTACTGTACTGCCTTATTTTGCAGTATCATTCTGTATATGTATAAATAAATACTGGTTTTAAAAGTATGAATGTTCTCTGTAAAACAAAAGCAATATTTCCCTTTAATGCTCAAAACCACTCCCACTGCTGGCTAAAAAGCCTGATACAACTCAGAACGAAAACAACCCAAAAGGGACACAGGACTTACTATCATGGATCCCTTAGACTGTCGAAGCAAAAAGTGTCTTAATTCACAAGAGACTTATGCAAATTTACAAACCATTGAATTTCTAAACTCAGGCTCCATTCACAGAGTCATTTCAATCTTACAGTGTTTGTTTATGGGCTTATGGCAAATCAAACTTAAGATGGAAAATGGATCCCACAAATTTCTATACATTCCCATTCTAGCTATTGGTGGTTACTGCCAATTGCCAGTGTTCTTTATTATTCAAATGTACTACAATGCAGTCTAACATGCACACAATGAGTTGCAGAGAGTGACTCCCCTGGGAATAGAGGCACCTAGCTGTACCCAAGTGCTCAGGTTCTAAGGGGAGGGCTTATGCTTGGAGTGGCATTTACAAATGATACCATAAGACAAAGATCAGATTTACGCAGCAGGGTTCAGTGATGCTGAGCACAGACCATGTAGAGTTGACCCAAGGTTTGTCCTTCAATGATGACAAGTCTAGCAATCTGTCCCAAAAAATTGGTTTTACCTGAACTCTGGAGCATGGGTAGGTCAGCCAACTTGGTTATACACCTATGTCATCTCATAAACTACAGCTGGAGGAAGGGAGAGGGTCAGGGGCAAATATTGATAAAGATGGTATGCATGACCTTGTGATCATGACAGGTAACAATGTCATACAACAGTTCTAGAAGGGAGCCCTCAGTTCAGGATAGTTTACAGATAGTATGCCAATGTGACAACACCCAGGGGTTGAAATTCCCACTGTTCCTCTGTTCCAAGAACAGTGCTTTTAGTGCTGGAACAGTAACTTTTCAAAAGCCACCATTCCATGGAACAGTGTTTTTCCACAAGAAGCAAAGTGCATATAAATATGCACATGCTAATCTCTGATAAAGTAATCCCCGTTAATTTTGGCTTAAGTAGGAAATGCAATGTCGTTCCACCGTTATCAATTTATGTCGGTTACACTTGCACGTGTTATTCCCTATGCTACATGGTATAGTACTGTGTAGATGCACATACTGAAGTTTTACTACCAAACACAGAGAAAAACTTTCAGTACAGTATGTCATTATTGCCCTGCAAGTGAAGGTCATCTTGCATCACCCTTTGTCTTGCATGGTTTGTTCCAAATGACCTCTTAACTATTCACTGATATTCCCTCCACTTTATTGTGTTTTTAGGGGGTTTTGTATTAATATTCCCTCCAAGCTAGCAACAGAGCACCGAAACTTGAAACGACTAAAAGCAATTCTGACTGCTGACATCTCGCAACAAAAGTCAATGGGTCCTAAGTGTCTGCTTTTCCTTGCATGATTTTCCCTTTGACTTACTTTGTGGAATGATACGTGAATCAAGGTTATGGCGAAGGATACCACTAGAACAATTTCACGTAAATTTGCTGCGACAAAATAACATCAGTATGTTGGAGAACCCACTCACTGCTTTGCTATACAGGCCTGTAGTCAGACAAGGTGCTGAAGGGGGGCAAAAAATTTTCCAGAGGGGGCGAAACATACTAAAATGCATTACGGCAATGGTAATTTTTGATCTTCTGAGGGGCAAAAAAATTTCCAAGGGGCCTCGCCCCCCTTGGTCTCCCCCCCCCGACTACGGGCCTGTTGCTATAGCACTAAACCGCAATGCAAAGGATGAATCAAGCAAAAATGTTCCTTTACGGTGGATCTTTTTTGCTCTCACTCAAATCCCACTTGTCTTGCTTGCTGTGCCTTCTGCATCAATTTTGAGTGTATTTCATCCTACAGTAGGTCCCGGGACAATGCAATGCTAGGTCTCGGGACAATACAAAATTTTAGGCGATAAATTTGTGCTTAAAAAATAAGAACCAAAAGAAAATCAGAATATCCCACTGGCTAATCCCCGCTGCAGGTGAAAATACACCCTCCCCACATTATGGTCAAGTCGTGCAGTCATGCCACTCGAATACAGTAGACAGCAATTTGTGCCTTTGCAGTTTGCTCATGTGCACGAACTGTGCTCTGGAACAGTAAAATCTGATCCGGAACAGTAATTTTGGAAAAAGCGCTGTTCCGTGGAACAGCAGCAAAAAGATTAAATTTCGACCCCTGAAAACCATCTATGTAACACAATGTACAATTACACTGTAGGGATCTCATTCTGCTGTATATGCTTTTGCAGAGAGATATCTATGAACATTTTCAACGTTACAATTTTAAAGTTGTTACAGAACTCAGAAATACCTTGTTTTTTTTTGGTTTTTTTTGATGGCTTAGACAGCCAAATTCAAGTAGGCATGCAGGAATTTGCTAAGAAAGACTTCTCGAGAATGTTGCAGGGGCTTTTCTTTAAAGAAACTACAAGTCAAGTAGATGAAGAAAAAAAGTTGAATGGTAGAATGGTGTCCTCCTCCTTGGTTCCTGCTTGTTTCACAGTGATGTTACAGCTGTTGGTGTATTCCTTCTAAGGATGTCAAGTACCGGCCAGGCTATGTGCTGCAGAAGCTAATATGAGCTTGAAAATTGTGTTTGTTACATTGGGTCATCAAGCTGGTGCTTCCAATAATATGTTGTCATATCTCATAGTCGTCAGGATGGTATAATTCTCGCAGCAATCTGTAGACGTATGAAGGTGCATTGCCACCACTGCACAAAAGTTGAAGAGAAATGGGATGGAGAAACCATCAATGCAGGAATCATCACCAAAATTCTTGTTTTAATTCACAATTATTTCAGTATTCCTGACAGGTACTAAATATCATGATTTGTGTTAAATCATTGTACACATTTTATCCGAGGTACATTGTGGGGGGAGGGGGTTTGGACCCACAGCTTTCTACAATGTAGCATTCTTGATGTCTGTCTTAGAACATTTCTACTTTGAAATTCCTAGCCCAAGGGGAATCCTAAGGCAAAGCCACCTATGTCAGCAACTCTCCCATCTTTAGACATCTCCCCCTTCTTGCAAAAAAGTCCTGATATCTGCTGCACCTGTGTGTAGCTTGAAAAAGTTTTCACACTGACATATCTATCATTATGACAAATTTTCTCAAGCCAAATGCAAGTCTGAACTGAAAGGTATTTCTTGGATGAGAAAGTAGTAAGTAATGCATTCTGTTTTCTTTGACAAAAATCACTATGAAGAGGTTAAGGTTAAATTTTACTGCAAAAATGGAAGGCAGACACCAAAGGTAAAATATTTCCAATGGACTCTGACCTGAACTTAGGAATGGGGTTAATCAATTTCTGAAAGATGCAAACTCACATGTTGGATATGTAAAGTGTGACCAGTTCAGGGGGAACATAGTCAAATACAGGGTTGTGAACATGGGCCTTGGCATGAATGTCGCCCTCGGAGAAATCGACAACATTTTGAGGTGATTCAAATTTGTTGAAAGCCTCCTGAAAATAATGAAAAAGGTAACATACTGTACAGAGTTGGGCTTTGTTAAAATGCAGAAGATATTGATAATTACAATTTATAAAAACTTCCTTGAAACAGAATGTAAACAATGTAAATCTGAGACAGTGAAGTGGCATTAAGCTTAAAGTGACCTGATATATTACATAGGAAAGTTTTGCATGTTAGAGCTGTCCTTTGTACCAGAATTAAACATTGCTACTCAGCAACTAGACAGCAAGGGTAGGCAGCTGCACCTTGTTTCCTGTGTAAAACTTAGTGTATGTCCAACCTTCCCTTACTTTATGGCACCTAAACTTTAACAACTAGAGAAAAGGGGAGAGGGAGTCATTGCCTCCCTCTCAGTACCTGGCCATACATCACATACTTTGCCCTTGACCTTACCTGATCATCTGAACAGAGAAACTGGGGTGACAACTTAAAAAGGGGAGCACATACAATCAGCTGAAAGAAGAAAAAGAAAATGAAGGTGACTTCTTTACAGTCATGTGCACTTGACATTTTAAATATAAAACTATGACCCTTGGAAGGGCACTAATGGGCAAAACTCTGTTGGCATGATGAAGAAACTTTGTGCCACCAGCATGGCTGGAGTTTGAAAGTTACCATGGCAATTTACCCCTTGCAGGACAGCATGCAATCATGTCTGTTATGTAATGTCCTGATACTGTTTGGATCATGACCATAGAAGGTGCAACCATGGAACTAAAATGGTACAACTATACACAGAAAAGAAGGTAAACCTTAAGGGGGACAAGCAGTCACCTCAATTCATGACTACATACCCCGG
This sequence comes from Holothuria leucospilota, assembly GCA_029531755.1. Taxonomy (NCBI): domain Eukaryota; kingdom Metazoa; phylum Echinodermata; class Holothuroidea; order Aspidochirotida; family Holothuriidae; genus Holothuria; species Holothuria leucospilota. The sequence goes on along the minus strand of CM055966.1, from coordinate 29,620,229 downwards.
TATGCTGAACCATATATGATTATGCTTGTTTTCCATCATGTTACATATTCTATAGCTGGCTTTGCAGGCTTGTCTTCATTTTGAATTAACATGATCGACTCCCAATCTCCAAACATTTTAAGGGAAGAGTACAAGAATAAGTCTAAAATACACTGCATAAGAACAAATGTGAAGTTGCATGTTTAGCACAGCCATACAAGCCACTGTATGAGTATCAGTACATGAACACTACCTACAAGTCTGGTAAGCCAGATGTAATTAAAACAACATCACCATAGGCATACAGGGGTCAATATTTCGGGGGGGGGGGGTCAGAGATAATGTTTGCCCGACTTTAGGATTTTGGTCCAAGTTGCCCAGATTTTGATACCGCTGTGTCAGTTGCAAAAGGGCATAATTTATTTTCTTGGCTGTCTAATATGCCCGAATGGATCCACTATTTTTGCCCAACTTAGGAGGGCATATGCCCCCCCCCCCACCTCGTACGCCTATGAATATCACCGTACATCAATATTTTTTTTAAATTGACTGAAATAGATAAACCATTAACACAAGTATACTTACAGGTACAGAATAATGTTTGGCTGCTAGTGCAAGAGCATGACTACCACAAACAGCTTTCAGTCTGAAAAGAAGTAAAAATCTGATTAAAATGTAAAATCAGCACAAAATGAGAAGTCAGATTAAAATGTGAATCCTTCCATTTGAAATAAGGAGGAGTGTGCTTTGCTGCAGAATAAGAGATTGAGTTTTTGATGCCACCAATAAGATTTGATTACTAAATTGCCATTACCATTTGTGATGTCATTACAATTTACAGTCACATGCCAATATTAATCAGTTTTCCATATTATTTATTTTAATACAGCACCAAACACAGATCCTGAATCTTTAAAGCATAATCAAATCCCATGATTATTCCAAGATCTTTTTATGAAAAAAGATGAAAAATCCACAGCTAAAATCATTTCCTTGGGTATACAAGTAGGATAAAAAATATTTATTGTATGCATACCTGTAAATGAATTTTCAACAGCTACTGTCATATTTTTCAAATGTCCACAAATTTTTAGGACATAAAATGTGAAAAAAAATATATATGATCTTTCATAACTTTTCCAGGCAACAGTAACCCAAACTCAGGACATTTGCTAGGAATGAGATAACCAAATGGAAATTGAGATGGCCAAACTTACACAGGATGGCTTTTGAGACTGTCAAAAAATTGGTGGCATACTTTTCTTAATTCACCTTAAATCTGATGTTGCTCAGCTTTGACTCTAATTCAAAACCCACCAGTATTATGACCCATACTCAGGGCTGGACAAAATGTTCATTTCCTGGCAAGAAAGTCAAATTTCCCACAATTTTTACATGTTTTCATGTGCAAAAGTAGCCAAATTTCCCTCCAACTGCTCATATTTCCCTCCAAGTACCAGAATTTCCCTACAAGGCACTTCCCACATCCTTGGTTTTTCCACCCATGACCATACCTATCCTGTTATAATACACCTAACATAAATATTTTGCACTGAAGGAGTTAACTGACAACTCTTTTCAACATTTTCAATGCACCTATGCCGCTGTGTAATGGGAAGCATTTCGTAAACAACAACTGAGACTCCCAATTTGTGAATCTTCACTAAGATCCTATCTTAGCCAAAAATTCATACTTTCATCTGATGGTTTCAAAGTTTGTACCATTGTAAGTTTGATTTGTTTCATTTGCTTTAGCCCAAAGCTTTTCAACAGCAATATTTTGGGAGCATTACAACCTTGTTGTGCACAATGGTTTAGTCACAATGAGCCATCTCCAATTTATCGGTGCATATTACATATCAAGGTTGTCACTACAGTGATGTGTAGTGCTAAATTAACAAACTTACACACCAGGGGCTTATCCTTGTATTCCATACCCCTATAACCCAAAGCAACTGTACATGCACACTTCGCAATTTTGAACTGATTTTCTCCACGTGTGATGTCTACTGTCTTTACTCAACAATGCATCAAAGTTGAAAATTATAACAGTGGCACGCCCAAGGAGGGGGGCTCAAGGGGCTTGAGCCGGTCAGTGTTTTTTTTTTTATTAGATGAAAATGTATTTAAGCTATAGAGGTAAGGGGCGGTGGGGGGACAGATTGATTTTTTCTAGAATGTAACAAACTAACAATCAGAAAATGTCTGACAATAATGATAAGGAAAAGGGTTTTCCATCCAAGAAAATACTAACAATACTATTTCAAAGAGTAATGACTTGTGGAGACTTGGAAGGATTATATCTGCCAATCTAGGGGTTATTCTTATCCAAAAATTTTATGGTACACTCCATGTCAACCAATGGTGGTGCTCTGCTTTAATAGTCTTCCCACAATTCTCAGCCCCCTTGGTCCAAAATTCTGGGTGTGCTACTAAATTAGAATTAATAACTCCCAAAGACTACACTCACAATAAGATCACTTATTTATATTTTCAGGAATGTGCCCAGGATTTCTGAGTGCCAAGCACAATTGGTCACAGACTCTTGTGGTCCTGGGGTAGGAGAATGTCTGCCTCTGCATGTGAAATCAAGAATCTTTTGCCTCAAATATGTAGAAATATGCCCATCCCAGATGCAGGATTTGTGCCAGCTACATAATAATGGGGAATTCCCACCTTGATGAATTCAATTTGGAAGGAATTCCAATCACTTGGAATTTTAGGAAAAATTAGAAATATATTTTATTTGTCTACGGTACAACTAAAAAAACCAAGTGATACAACTGTACCAGACCTCACCCTTTCCTATTTCACCAATTCATCCATCGTGGCCTAGAGTTGACAATAACCATTTAAACCACACCTTAACTTGCTGTCAATGCCCTGCATGCAAAAAAGGCCCTGTATGCAATTTTGCAATATCTGTGGATCTACAGAAACAAGGCAATAAGTGCTGATTTCAGTTTCAAAAAGGACCACTCTGTAATGTATACCTCCTATATGAGGTTCCTCAGAAAGTGTGCCAAAACATTCACCATATAAACTTTTAACAGCCAACAAAATAAAACAAAGTCAGCAAATTTGATCTAGTAACCTAATTGTTTTTCATGATCCAAGATATTAAACAAGCAATTGAATGCTTCTGAAATCCTCGGACTGTCCCAGACTTCAAGCTTACAATCATTTGAAACCCTCTCAAATTTCAATTCCTCTGTAGTACACATTAGGTATGTGAATTGCTACAGCCTCAGGGTAGTCAGAACGTCATCCTGAAAGGTGTCCAAATTATCTAGTTGGCAAACATTTCATGAAAGAGTCATGAGGCATGTGTAAAATGCTCTAAGCCCTAAGTACTTTACGAAAGATTAACTCTAGTGACTTTGCATACGATACTTTTCTCTTCAGAGTTATTTGAAGTAGCTCTTGCACCATCCTAACGAGTTTGTTTATGACTAGTCTCGTCTCATGCTTTTGTGGAAGCAGTTTGATCCTAGAAAGAGTGTAAGTTATAGTAACAGTACTCTTAATACACAAATGCACTTCACTAGAGTCACACCACTGGCAATGTAACTAGCCAGCATGTGCATGGAACACAGTTTCGTACATGGACATTAGGTCACATGTAGTTAGGTCAACACACTATTGCACTGATTTAGTGCATCCAGTTCTTGCACTAAATGAACAATGAAAACCATTCTGCACCGATCAAGGCAGAAAGTATTGAAATATAGTGCGCGGCGGGAGTGCTGATGTTTAAGTTAGTGCTGGGCAGAATTTTTTAGTGCTGGCCGGGCGCGCTCGCCCAGTGGGCACAGCATGGGCACATCCCTGATTATGATTTTGAAACATACCTTATAAAATCTCAAAAGTTTCATTTCATTTCCACCAGTAAATAAGCGTCATGATTTTTTTTTTCCAAAATTACTCACCCTCCATTTGCCATAACAGTATGGGTGCCTATAATGACCTTGTTCACTCTAGCCATGATGGCAAATATTGCAGAGTCTGTGATCACAGTCGTTTCTATGTTGCCTTTCTTGGCTAAGTTGACAGCCAGCTCTTGACCCTAGTGGCAACCCAAAGTTAAGGAAAGAATAAATATAAGGTTCAAATTATAAATAAAGTCAAGAATATTTTGAAGAATGAACTGAATTCCAAATTTCACCTTCTAAAACATTAAATACATAAAAACAGGCCACGGTAACAACTAGAAATGTGGCATGCAACAATTTATCACATGTTACATCATGAATGAATGTCTAAAACCTGGCAAGTTGATTTAATTTTCAAATATAATCAGAAAGAAGCATGTCTAGGTTTATAAACATAATTGCAGACTTGAAGATTGACTTTTAAACATTTCCACTGTCTTTCAATGGTAGCTGTGAAATGCCATATAACTCACACTTAAAACAGCAATGGAACACACAACTGCATCATGCTATTCAGTGTTGATGAACTTATGGCAAGCAGTTGGAAATCATACAAGTACCCATTAAGCTCACATCACTGAACATCTCAACACTGTCAGTTGGGTTGTGGAAAATGTGTTCAATATAAACTGCATGTATGGTCACCCTGGCTCGCAGTAAGAACATTCCTGAGAGCCTTTTACCAAGTGCTGGTGCCAGGAGTTGTTCAACAGAGAGGGAAATCTCACTAACTGGAGGAATCCAAAGCCCAGCAATGGGACCGGGTTGCCAGGATGACAGAGGAGCCAAAACTTTCAGATTATGCTGAAAATTTTGGGTATACATTGAAAAAAAGAAAACTAGGTCACCCTCAGGAATTTCACTCTTTTTCTTACCCAGTAAGCTCCTCAACCAAAATGGAAATTTTCATCAACAGAATGACAGGCAGAGAGAGCTTCTCCCACACAGAGGGAGGGGGGCATAGCATCACTGGTGATTTAAGTGGTGAATGTCATTAGATGACTACTTTTTACCTTGAACTAACCTTATAAGAAGGAGCTGACTCAGCCACAATGACCTGGAATTTTCTGGATTTGCCAGCATTCTGAGGAAAGATTACACATTCTTATTGAGGATTAGGGTTGAAGAAGCCATAAGTGAGGGTTTAATGTCATGAGTGAGAACCATTACAGTATCTGTAGTGATAAGTACAAGTATATGCCTTTCATCACAAGTAAAGTATATTACATGCCTTACCCAGGCTGCCTTTATTAGAGTTTGAAATATGTTCTGCAAGAAAAATGACCATCTGCCACACTTTCCCACCAGTCAACTTCTGTGTATAATGATACTAAAATCTGTTAGACTGATAGCAAGCTGGAATTTCCATCTCTCTAGATTTTTATTTCAAAGTAAACATGCACACAGGTGGAAAAAGCTGAGAATCTTGACAGCACCTTATCGTATCGTAAAATTTTGGTTTTTGAAGGGAAATCTGGCTTTTTGGCACATGAAAATGTGTACAAAACAGTAGTAAATTTGACTTGCTTCCCAGGAAATAAACTCTTTCCAGCCCTGCAAGTGCAAACTGGGATGACTAATGGGCTTTTGAATGCTGATGAGAATGAGAAAACAGAATACTTGTATATTAGTAAAGGTGGACATATGAAGGACCACTTTGCAACAAATGTAAAAGACACATGATTTCTAAATGGATTAATTGGTAGTTCAGTATACATATCTCATGGAGAAAAAAAGGGAAGGAAATGTCTTATTGGATACTGGTGCACAGATAACACTTATCCGACAAACACAAACAAATGAAAATATAATTGGCGGCTAATTCTTCTGAAGAACTTGTGCAAAGACTCACCAGAAGAAATGCTTCCACTGTTCGTGATTTGCCCATTGTCATGATGACTTCATTTGAGTGAATGTGTTCCAGTGCCTGGGTGGCTATACTGTCTGCACTGCCTTCTAATTCTGAAAGCAACTCATTAATACTCTCAATGACCCTACCCTGAAGACAGAAGAAAAGGTACAGCCCATAACATTAGGTAGAAAGAAAAGTGAGGGTACTGAGAGGGGACAAGAGAATGTGGAATAAAAGTAAAGCAAATACTACTAAGTTAGAGGAAGGATATGGTTATGGGTATGAGGAGAGAAAAAGGAAGCTGCTCCCCCTCAAAGGAGATTTTGTTCCACCCTGTACTATCCTAAGAAGTAGTATGGACTGGTATCATTTCTAACTTATGAAAGTGAAGTTACACAACTAAGCCCGACAGGCCTTCAAATGCAAATCTTTTTCTTGAGGTCAAAAATGAAAAACACGTACGCACAAATCAAGATTTTGGTGTTAATAAATGTCCTTTTTCTATATGTGCAACCTTTGCATGGTTCTGTAGTGCAAACTGGTCAGAGCAATAGACTCTTTTCCCAATGGGAATTGCAAAGGATTATGGGATAGAATTTTGGTGTGCATCGTTTTTTGCCACAGCAAAATGCCATTGACAACAACATAGCCTACCAGAACTCTGTCCCACAATCCATTGGAATTGCTATTTGGAAAAGGGTCTATAGATGTAGCTCCTTAAAGGGCCCTAGTTTATACGGAGAAAGAGGAGGGGCAGGTGCACGGGGATAGCTCGGACAAGGGAACATACTGCACATGGATCTGTAATACTTCTTGCAAAGGGCAATAAGGACTGTTTAACTATGGTTGATTACACAGTATACTTTACCATTTACCACAAGGAAAAGCAGTCCATGGTGAGTATGGCAAAACGATACCCTGATCATACCAGTGATTTGAAGGTATTAAAGGGGATGAAGCATCACCCCAAACACGTTGAGAAATATCCCTATATCTCTTATAACAACTGGTGAATGCACTTCAATTAACATTAATTCAAACAATAGCTTGACTCTATTTGGTCAATGATGACTTGTGTACCCAATGCATATGGTAGCAGACAGCTTACACACAGAAATGTGTGGATATGCCTAGAGCGATTTTAACTCAGTACAGCTAGTTTTGTCTGGCATATGTTTTCTTTTTATTTTTTTATTTCATAAGAGGGGCTAGAAGTACACTAAGAAGGGAGAATTTTTACTGTCCAGGATGAGATTTCTAACCCTTAACAGCTGGTTCATTTTCCATAATTTATCCCAATTATAAGGCACAAATGGACATAACTCACTTTGGTCCTGCAATGTCCATTTGGTCATGTTTTACAGTGTTGAAGTATAGACCTGCCTTTTACAGTAGTTGTTTAAGACAACCAAGGCATGAAAAATGCGGTGTCCTTTCTTCATCAAAGCTTGTGACAGGAAAATGGATTTAACTGAACTTTACCTTTAGGTTAGGACAGGGCTTACTGAAATCATCAACGTGTCCCTCAGCTCGTAACATTTTCTGTTGAAGAGAATGGAAAGCAAGTAATTTTCAGAACTACATAAGTAATGATGGTGAATATCTTTTCCTGTGAAAAGCAAGTTGTTGAGCACCAGTGGTTTTAACAGCCAGATCAATTTTCCAATATGACATTTAATCAATGGCCTTAAATAGTTGAACTTAGAAACAGTCCAGGAGAAGGGGGTTGTTGAAAAATTGGAATTTAGTAAGTGCTGTATTTGCCAAACTTAGCATAATGTAGTAATTATGAATGGGAATGGGATATGTTGTACAGTATACTGCAATGGGATTGAAATTCAGACTTTGTGATGCTTTATCCTTGGAAAATTTGATTACTGTGACATGCAAACCTGTACAGAAACTGCTTTACGTGTATATCGGAGCTCTTTTGTCTGATACCTTGTTTTGTTCATGCGACAAAAGTTGCACAAATATGGGCTGGCTAAATCACCACTAAGCACACACACAGCATCATTGTTTCCTCTTAAGGAAAGAAAAACATGGCAGGAACACTATTTTTAGTTTAATTAATCTCCATTTCTTCTTTTTGAAAGAATTGACTGCAAAACATTTTTTCACAGAGGCTCCTCATAAATTTTCAGTGGTTGATGTCCTTGCAAAAAACTGTTCATTGTTGCATGCAACACACCACCAGTCAAAACCTCACACAGTAATGAACATAGTGTAACAGACATAAAACATAAGTAAAAGAGGCTCAGCACTGTGAAAAGGCAGGGGTGGACTCCAGTCTACCTTAACCTAGTCTACGTAAGCTACTGTAAGTCCAGGAGGGTTGGAGTCTGAGCAAAGTCTGAGTCCAGAGGGCCTCTAGTATGAACCAAGTTTAATTCCAGGAAAAACAAGTGGACTCTGGGAAAAATTCCAAGATCAGTTTTAAGTCAGGACTCTAACCTTGTTAATTGGGGTAAGCCTGCACTGAAGGACTAGCATAATTTGTACAGAAGGCACTGGTTACTATGGTAACGCTTATGTAATAATTTTATCTAACTACAGCAAATATTTTAACACTACTTACTTGGAGAGATTCCTGAGTGTCTCCTGAGTCTACACCTTGGCCACTGATGATACTGCAAGGATAAAATTTTAAAAGGCAGGATTACTCATGAGTTCACAATATGAAGGTAATAGATCAAACTAATTGAGTCATTCATCTGAGAGCATCAACAAATTCTCAAAATTGGGAGGGGGAGACATATCCTTGCCGGAAATAATTCAAGTGCAAACCGCAAAGCCCTAGCAAAGAGGGATCTGGGGCCCCCTTAATAAAGGGGCCCTGAAAAACTTTGCATTTCTGAAGATCGGAGGGATGATCTGAGGCATTTTTCCAATGTTTCAATTTTCACCATTTTCAAGCTTGATTTTATTGAATTAGCTATTTTGTAAGCTATTGAATCTAACATGTACCTGCTATTTTGTTCAGGTTTGGGGACGGGGGGGGACAAAGAATATGATATCCCCTCCACTTTCAAAAGTGGGGGGACATGTCCCCCCTGTCCCCCACCTGTTGATGCCCACACATTCATCACATACAATAGCTGAAAGATAATTCAGACCTTGAAAAGAGGTTCCATATTTTTTAGTGCAACACTGAATGACATGAATGACAAATGCCAGAAAACCCCCTAGGGGCTTTATATGGATTACAACATCACATTGGTCAGCTTCTACTTACGAATTACTGTAGCTCAAATTTGAAATCTTGAAGGTGCTATTAAAGAAATCCCCCCTCCCCCCCAATTTTTCCAGTGAAAACAAAGATATGAGATGTTCAACAGTAGATGTGGTTGCTAAGTTTGATGCATAAATTAAGCTCAAGTATGATTACTGTGATGTGGTAATAGATGTGACTACAGCACAGAAGCTCCAGAAAACACTCACCATTCATAAATTACTGAGTCTGTGCTACTATGGTGTACACTACTGTATGAAAGAACTGCAAGACTGTCTGTCTCTAAAAGTCACACATACAGTAAGTATCAGGGTTTCCCCTGGGTATAAGAGAGTGTGAGTTGGTATTAGTCCATGGGGTTAATATGGTGCCAGCCTTGGCACCAACAGTGAGGGATAACTACTGTATGAATACTTCGTACTGCAGTATAGTACAGTTGGCAATTATAGCAAATTTCTGTGAGGTGGTGACCAAAAACTGTGAGGTGACTGCCTTACAAAAAAATCCCTTGGGGAAACCCTGAGCATGATAGTGCCAGGGGTGAGGGTGGATGTTAATCCACAACGGGAACAAAACAATGTATAGAAATAAGGAATAAGCAGAGAAAATACTCTCATTTCCTACAGAACAGGACTTTAACTATAATATACCAAATACCAACTACCCTGTCAAATCACTGAAAGAAATGTTAGTTTGAACACAAGCTAGTTTCTGTTCCAAGTTTCCCAACATTCATTACAAAATAAGTGGTTTCACAATGGGCTGCACATAAGCAGTTAGCTGCCCTACCCAAGGTTTCATTCCCATTACATCCTGTGAGTCCCCCAAATTGTATCTTCAGTCAGTCTTATTTTCCATCACCCTTAAAAAACTGAAATTTCCAACCCCAAACATTGTAGCTTCAAATTCATAATTCTGAATACAAACAAGACTGCTTCTCCAAAGTGGAGGGAAAATGACCTGGAGCACAACCTACAGTATAGTACAGTAATCCAGAAAGAATCATAACCCTACCAATAAGAGCTCCAGGGTCTTAAAGACAGGCACTCATCACCTCAATGTACATTTTTGGTTGGGGGATATCAAAATTCTCAATTTATGCAGATGCACAGTAGCTCACATTTCACACAATGCAGATAAATTGTTCTGATTACACATGCTCTGCCTTGCATGCTCAGGAGAAATGGCCTTATGCAATAAACTACTGTGGGTTTGTGAAGGGAGTTTCTGTGGCAACCCCCTGGTTTGTTTCTACACAAGGAGAAGCTTAAGACAGTTATGGGAAGGAGCTAGTTGGGAGAATTGGAACTGTCTGGGATGATGAGATTTGCCCTTTAAAGCTGGCCCCAGAAAAAATTGGGTTCCAGATGACATATATGTGAAATTTTTAATCCATCTAATGACAACAAATCCGGCTCCAGACAGTAAAAATTCTCCCTAGATTCAGTATACTTCTAGCCCCTCCTCCAATTCAAATGAAGAACACCTGTCTAGTGCACTTCCCTTTCAAAGCTTCATTACAGTAAACTTTAAACTGCTTACACAGGTATCAATACAATACTGTGTGTGCATGCTCTTCACTGGGAACACAACTGACTGAACAAGTCATCACTGACCAACCAGAGGGAAGCTACTGTTTGAACTAATGTCAGTCAAAGTGCAGTCACCAATTACATTAAGAAATATGATCATAAAACCTTAATATGGTAAGGGGTGACACAATAGCCCCTTTTAATGGCTGTTTCACTTTTGCCTTTGATTTCATTGAGATTCAGTTATACTGTAAGCTATGGGATAAAAGTGGTAGAAACAAACAATAAGATACCCCCAACCACTTTTGAAGGTGGAAGACATGTACCTCAGCTGTTGATGCCCCTGACAATCACAGAATTTCTAAGTTCCCTTCCCCCTGGTACTGTACATGTGGTTCCAAACCCCAGACAGCTTGTCTAGGCACCTGTTCATCTCGAACATTGTAACTTACGACACATATTCTTCCCATATTATCTTCAAAACTCGTCGAACCATATTTCCGATTGCTGATTCTGATGGCTGGGAGCTGATGAGTTTCTTTCCCTCTTCCCTGATTCTCTCTCGCAGTTCCTTGGCAGTTGACCACTTGCTCTGTGACACAACACGTCGTAACAAGAGTAGAGTCTGCAGGGCTACATCATACGATCCCTTTATCTCTCTGAGAAAAAAAAAAACATTATTTTGTATTTAGATACTGAAGATTTCATAAAGTCTCATAAGCAAACAAAGCTCATCAACCTTGCCATTAAACTCAATATTGCAAATGAGATTCTGTTTTAGCCAACTTATGGTTGCAACAATTACAGTTAAGCATGACACTCATCTGCCCAAGCACATTTTTGGTTGGGCCTGGGAAACTAAAATTCTCAGAGCTGGTGACTGCTCTTTGATTGACATCAACTACAAAAGATGCATGGTACTGCAGCTCACATTACACAGTACTGTATGTATACAGAGTGTTCTGATTACTGTACCAATTAGTGCCTTGTATTGTATGTTCACCAGGATATGATCTTAAGCACAGTAAACTTAAAGGGGAATTTTCATCAACCCAGACAGTTCCAATTCTCCCAACTATGCAACTTCTAGCTCCTCCCATAACTGTATGAAGCTACTCCATGTGCAGGGATAAACCTGTTTTATTGCTTAAGGCCATGTCCTGGTGAGCATACAAGGCTATAAAATGTAATAAAAGCACTCTCTCTGCCTTGTGTGGAATGTGAGCTACTCTGCATCTTTCAAATTTTCAAACTTTGATGTCAATCAAAGAGCAGTCACCAACTGAGAATTTTCATACCCCTATACTAAAAATATACTTTGGGGTGATGACTGTCTGTCTTTAATACTGCGCTTACTGATCTTAATACACTAAACTAGGTTTGTTTCTGGACAAGGTTTTTAGAACTCTTTCCTGGCAATTGAAGTGAAATTCATAACTGAAAATGGATCACCCTCAAAACAGCTTAAATTTCCTCTGTTTGATGTTTGGGACCATTTTTTACCCCTGTATGTGTTGTATTAAATTCTTTGCTATGATACTGTACTGTACTGTACATGATGCATATCATAGGCTGTAATATCTTTTAAAGCAATGTTAAACTGTTTCAAACTTGGCATCTTTTTAGGTCAGTTTCTTGAGGTATTAACACTACAAGCATTTTCCTCCTGGCATGTTTTCACCACTTTTTGAGTGGAATCGCGATGTTTTATGCCATTTATTAGAAGAAAAATGTATTTTCGATCTGTCAAATGCTGATGTTTCAAATTCTCATGTCAATTTTGTTGGCCCTGTTACTTAGATTATGTAGAAATGATTTCCTTAAATTTGGTCAAACGTTCATTCAAAGTTTAAAATTTTTCCTTTGCTCAAAATTTGCTTTTAGCCAAAAATACTGCCTTCCAACATCTACTTTGAGATAAACGATAAGTTCACTTGAAGAACCCTAAGCCTGTATGAAAACACATCCTACAAAGTCAATTGACACCTTCAAAGGCCAAAATACAGGGTGTCTCAAGTCAGGGTCCTTTCACAAATTGCTAAAACAGAAATCTATCTGTTGAGTTTTGGCTAAGTTTGCAGTTTGCAAGTTCGACAATATTGCCTCGAGTAATTTAAACTTGGTTTAAATTTGGTTTAAATTGGAGGAGGGGCTAAAATTTAGGAGGGAGAACTGTTACTGTCTGGGGTAAGGTATGAGAACCAAGTGCATCAATTTTGCAATTTCAGGCCCAACATACTAGGCTAGGTCTAGCCTATTCCAAAAACATTTTAGACCAATTTTGGAAAAATGGAGACTTAATTAAAAATGCTCACCCCTTCTTCAAATTGCTGATGAACTGGTCCAATCTCTCCGAAAGTTCTGATGGGAGTGGACTCAATGGCATCTTAAAGTAGGTTCCTGCACGTAACACCTGGGTTGTTTCAATTCACAATGTCAGGCAATACTGTACCTTGCTGTACCTAGGCTAGGCTAGGTGTAACCTTAACTTTGGAAGCAAACACTGGCAAAAAGTGAACTTACTACGATGACTGAGAAGTGGCAGGCACAGTGAAATTCAATTGTTGGTTATTTAGTTATTCTATAGCCTATGGCTAATTCTGAAATACAAACAATGGTAGCACGGGCGAGAGCGCCCTTTCTCGTTTTGGTTTTACGGGATCAACTGTCACAATCTTTATATTTCGTGCAAGTACTCCTTACACTAACGAAACCGGTAGACAATCGCTACACCCAAGTTACGTGCACTGATCATATGTTAGGGATGACTGATCTCTATACAGGCCTACCCTGCTGATCAAAACGACAACCTACAGCATCACAATAACCACATATTGTTGCAGATTTAGAGAAGCTTGAAATTACAGTTATTTTCTCATAACATTTGTTTCACCGTGATGTGATCATGATGCACATTTCGGCTTCCAGCGGTTCGAAACCAGTCTAAAGCTATCACACGACTCATCCTCGATTCATCCTCGGATTCGCAACATGTTATACTGCACTGTAATGTTCCTCCTATTATCATGCTTTATGTCAGCGGACCATTAATTCAAGCTTTTGCTCTGTGTAGTGTGTAGGGGAAGCGGGAGCACTTGCCCGCACTTTTTTCCAGAGCGTAAAAACTAAAAATAATAATAAAAAAAAATGAGCGAAAGTAAGCGAGACGAGAGAAATTATAAGAGAATTTTCAATAGCCTATAATGATTAAATTTTGCAATGTTTAATGAAGGAAAATATTAATATCGAAAACCATAAAATTGGTAGGAAAATTTTGTCAATTTTTTCTCGAATAACTACTGAAAGTACTAATGTACGTCATATAATGCACCCAGGGCTGTAGCTAGGGTCATATGTTTGGGGGGGGGGGGGGTGAAGGTCCCAAATTCCGACTGGATGGATTTTTTCGGCCAACTGAATGGTGGCGCGTAAATTGCACCATTTTTTATGCGCCCTTCGTTTACATACAGCCTAGTAGTGGAGATCCTTCCAATGTCCCTACATAAAGGTGCCGTCGTGGGGCAGGGGTCTTAGGGAAGGGGTTGACCCCTCCCCTTTGAGACGGAAATCATTTTGTTTATTAATGTTGCTTAGGTGCAAAATGAAGCTATCTTTGGGATATTTTTGGAGCTGATCATATATGGCTAGAAAATGTCCGACTGGTTTGATTCTTTTTCCAAATGAGTGTCGGCCCGTAAATTGCATTTTCGTTTTTATGGGCGTTACTTTGGTATGATACAGCAGTGGGGATCCTTCCTTTGTCACTTCATAAGGGTGCCGTCCTGGGGGAGGGGCATAAGGGGAGGGGGACACCTCTCCCCTTTGATAATTTTTTGTTAAGGTAAGGTTGCTTAGATGCAAAATGGTGCTGTCTTGGGATACTTTTGGAACTGATCATATATGGCTGGAAAATGTCCATAATTTAGTGAATACTAAGATTTGGGTAGGAGAAAGTAGAAAGTATGTTGTCTAAGAGAAGAATACGTTGTCAAAAAACCTCCTGAAGCCCCCCCCCCCCTTGACTACTTCAGTGCCTTCTATTCTGGCATCTAATGCTAGCATATACCTGTATAGGCTTCCTGGAAGCTCTGGATCAATTTTATAAAATGGGGCAATGACATAATGCTTATTACCTGGCATCTAAATAATAATAGAGTATGACGCCAAGCACTTTACATCTATCGTATTTTTACTAACTTTGAACGAAAATCCAGACGAACAGCTGCCAGCAATGGGGATGGGCGGGAGGGAGATGGGCGGGAGGGAGAGTATAGGTGCAGAAAAATGATACTAGACCTCCCAGACAGGTATAGCAAAAGGGGTTTAGGACTAACAAGCGCGTTTTCAGCCTGAATGTACACCTAGTTTATGCTATAAAAGTTCACTGGTACGTTGTGCTTATAATGTTCATAAGTGATACAACGTGGTTTGTGAGGATTGCGCGCAAAGCGCGCCGAAATTTTGGGGTATATACTTCAATGCCAAAACGAAAAACCTGCACGCATTAGCGGTGGTGCTTTGATTTGTCGACATGGGTGACGCGCCCTGATTGGGGGCCAGCTACTCTAAGTCCCGACAGATGCAATGGGTTGCCGAACTCAAAATATAAATTGGGGTTATACTGAATTTTCAAAAAGTTTGGGCTTTTACTGAAGAATCTGGACAAAACCAAGAAATTTGTTCGGGTGACTGCATGGTCGTCGTCGGGGATTACATTCTTCATCTTACCCATTAAGGTCCTATGAAACAGAAAGATCTTTTTTTTACAAAATATGTTTGCCACGATGGCGACGCTGAAGAAAGAATCTTCCAAAAGTAGGAAAAAGAGGAAAGAACTTCGCAACGATGCATTTTCGTGTTTCTCTAGAATCACGCCTACACAGAAGAACAACATTTGTGGAAAACGTTGAAATCCGATATTTTTGAAACGGGGGCGTTTCCACAAGATAGAACTATAGATGAAAGCGCGCGTAGCGTGCGAAAATTTTTTGAAGTTATAGAAAGAATCGTTACAGAACTTACTGGCTACGGGCCTGATAAATAGACGTTTGCAATATTTTCTGAGTATATCTATGTCTTCACCAATATTAGTCTATATAAAATTTTGCTCAATTTTGTAGGGCTCGGAAAAAATTTCGGGAGGGGGGCTAAAGCGCCCTAGTTCCCGTAGAACTGTGTCTGGTATAATTACCTTAGTAATGTTCATGAGATTGATTGTAAATCGTGACGCATGCCCGCGAAGCGCGCCCAAATTTTCATTAAATAAGTTTTCTATAATAAAACCTGCATCGAGATACTTTCAATTGCCCAACAAAACCTACTCAAAAAGCCAGTCAGTGGTAATTTGTAAACAGCTTTCAACCTCTGCTGTTGTGCTTCTCCGAAAGTTGCTATCGGAAGATATTGATAATAAGAACAACACTGAGGTAAGGTTTGAAGCGGGCGAAATTTTTCAGAGTTTGAGGAGAATTTGCGAAAAAAAGGACAGCTTTGATTTGATTTTACGTGAGGAAAATAACGTTTGGTATTATTTTCACTTGGTCTGGTTGGAAAATATATACAAAGTTGACATAGGCTTAGTCGGAAAATGTGCTAGACTGAGATATCAGAAATTCCAACTGACATTTCAGATTTTCCGACTATATCGTCGCTCTGACGAACTTTGGGGGGTGAGACACCCCCCACATCCCCCGGTCGCGACTGCCCTGAATGCACCATGGTCCTTGCAAACAAATTTCCAAACCCTACCCATGTACAAGGAACCCCATTTAAAAAAAATCGGCGTGCTTCGCATGAGCCTCATATAAATCGATGTCTCATTAGTACTGCTGTGCGTGGGAAAACTTTGGAAGAATTGCCTCGTTATTACTTCCTGTAGGATAGCTTGACTAAATTACCATTTCCACAACCCTCGCTACACATGTCGCTGTTCACTTCCCTCACCAAGTACCACCATCCTCATCAAATTGACTGATGGATACTAGTATACCTTAAATTGCGATCATCTTATGAAAACTGTTTCATTAGCATTTCAAATTGGAAGCAGGATTTCCTCACGAATTCGAAGTGGTGCAAAATGGCCGCAAAGCCGTCAGATTTAAGAAAGATTTCTCTGGGAGGACCCTCAGTCCCCAGTCTCCGGCTTCGCGAGTTCGGCGATCGCTTTTAAAGGCTCCGACGGCAACAACTTCCCAAGATGCAGCCTCCAAAAATAAGGCTTCCCTGGCACTTTAACTGCCGATGTCTTTGACATGCCCATGTAAAACTACCCACGAAAGATTTCATTGACTTCTTTAAGTATCATATAGTCTATAACCTTCAAAATTGACACTAACCTTATTTTTCACACAAATAAAAAAGTTGAGGGGCACTTGTCCCAGACCATCGATAAAATGAAATATGGAAGAGAGCCTGCAGGATATCAGGTTCCCATATCCTGTTCTACGGAAAGATCATGCACCTGGGGAAAGTAGGAAAATTTTTATGCAATAAAAATACTGCAAAGCGATGGCTACAATTAAATGTCTCAGCGCTGCTTTTAGATATTGCTTCGGGGTTTCGGGTTTACTTCCTGTAGAACATCCTGCTTGTCATAGCTTCGTGTGAACTCTTCTATTATCATTGAAACCACCAATATTGCCCCCATGGCCGTACGCAGCGTATGGAAAGTTCCTCCTCCCTCAGAAATTTTCAAAGCAACATTTTTATCATCATGGATCTGTGTAAATTTACCTACTCTTTAAGGATTGTTTAGATGCAAGTTGTAAGGCACGGAAAGTGTTATTTTCGGTACCATAATAAAGGACAGGCGCTTAGCGAAGGAAAGGGGAGCAAGAGCCCTCTCCTAGAGGATACTTTTCTTTCTTAGCATTTCTATTACACATATCACTTAAAACGTATAAAAAATGCGATTTTTCAGAGCACTTTGCACGCACCCGTTCTGAATACTTGATCTCCCATTCTTAAAATTATTGTTCCTAAGCCCCGGGAAACCCTTAGAATAATCCATTCTCCGCTACTTCCTCATGCCCTCAGCATTATCGATCTCATCTGACTGTTAGTCTCATGGAGTAAGAATGTAATTGAAAAAAAGTCAAATTGTGATTGGTTGATTTCCCACCTATACGTCATTTGAAGTTGAAACTAAAATGCATCATTTTAATTTCTTTCAATTTTGTTAATACCCCAGAGCTTCCGAGAGCTTCGCCCCCTGGACCCTCTGCCCCTGGACCCCGCCAGGGGCCCTGAGGCGGCCTCTGGACCCACCAGTGGCGTCGTCAAGGGGGGCCAGGGGCACGTGCCCCCTAGGAAACCTTGTGTCCCCGTGTGCTCCCCAACTGGGATGTGGGATTTTCAAACAATATAGACCTTCTGTAGTCTGAGGTTAACAGGAGTCAAAAGCTGAAAAACTCATGGAAATGAGTACTAGAGTATGTGCCTACATATTTCATACTTGGCCAGTAGTTGGCCCATGAGTAGTGTCCTTATCGTTGTATGTGCCGTTTTATTCAAGGCCATTTAAGGTCAACAGAGGTATCGTTTTCCTAGTCTGTGGTACATGATGAAACGACTGGTACTTGAGTGAGCAAGTGGATTGGTGTATAGGTAGTCCCTACGGCACATGTACGTTGCAGTCTGTCAGAGAGAGTCCGACTGGAAAACTAGCTTTGGCTGAACCGTATATATTACCGCATCTCACACTGCCGCATCAAGTGTCATTTAAGGGCACTGGCGGATAAAAGGGGAGGGCAACAGGGACCATGGCCTCACCCAAAGGTGGACCAAAATAGTTTCCGGAAATTCGCTTAATAATTAAGGCATACACTGCAATAGGGAGACTTTTTACTGGCGAATAAATAGTCGAGACTCTAAATTTAGCTAAATAACTGACGGGGGCTAAGCCGAGTCCGTATTTAGCTAAATTTAGTCATTGAAAACTTTGCCACCGGTGGGGTCAGGAGATCGATTGAAGTTTAGTTTTAGGATTTGGACTGGACATCTGCATAATTGACCGTGATTTATTACTTGGAAATTCCTAACATGTCGTATTATAATTTATGAAACGGAATCCTTTAACGTATGGGGAATGGGATTTTAGCACCATTTTGCAGCCAAGGCAAGTTGTAATGGATAATGAAGTTCCACAACATATGAGAATTAAAATTTCTTGAAGAAAGATCATCCTAACTTTGTTCTATAAATACTTGATTTTTGTATGGAGAATTATACCTAGGGAAAACGAAATTTTTTAGAAGAAAATTAACTTCACAATTGTACACTTTTGTTGCACCAAATCGCATTTGAGGGCATTCACTTATAGAAAAATCCCCCCTTAGACCCCTCCCCATATCACTGAACCACCAGTTTAGTCCCTTCCAAACAAAGGCCCTGGGTCCGCCAATGTGTTCAAGGGCCGTCTCTTGTTGGTAAATGATATAAAAACTAATGCCCTCTGTGACCCAGCTATGACTAAACTGTTGGTTCAATGTGCAATTGAGACCCCTTCATCTGCTTTGTTCTTTGGATTGCACAAAGTGTCAAACTGAGATCCCTGCGGAAGACACAGATCTACCTGTCCTGGGTAACCTCCTCTGTTGACCAAAAAGAAAACGGAAAAAACATAAAAAGGTTGAGAAATAGAGGAAGGAGACCTGACTGACCCCCAAAGGATTATGTCAAAAATGTAGGTTTTGCTGCAGGGGGTAGGCTGAAGCATGGTCTTGACAATGTGCGGTTCATATTCCCTGAAAACTTATGCATCCGCAACTATTTAGTGGTGCCCCCTCATTGAACTGTTGTGCCCCTTGTGCCCCCGAATAAAAGTTCAGGTGACGCCACTGGACCCCATGCCGTAAGCGGGGCGCTTCGCGCTCCCGCTACGCCTTCGGTGCCGTTTGACAGCCCGTCCACCCGGCTTTACCCACCCACTTTCAGACATTAAATCCCGCCCCTGGGTATACATAATATAAGTTTGTTAAGTGGGTCTCATATACACAGCAAAGACTGGCTTCATGTTGACATATTATTCAGTGTGAAACAGGGAATGCTCACATAGGACTTTAATTGGCACAATGTTGGCTTAAAATGGGGGACATGTCGGTGTACTACGGCAGCGTGAATTTGGGTTGTCTAGCAGTGAGCCTTTAACATAAGCTTATGCAATGGGGGAAGCAATCTTCCTGTTGAGCCCCGAGGGCCCATTAGGGCCGGTCACGGTACTCACGTCCTGTTCCCTTATTTGAGATCGTGCATGAGGTCTAGAAAGTGTCATTTCCGCCAGTCCGCCAGTCTGACAGTCTGAGAGGCACTTTTACCAAAATAGACCTATACGCTACACACCATACGATGGTGGCCTCAGTCGAAGTCTCGCGTTAAAAGGGGGTGATGTCCCCACCAAGTCTTTGGCTGTGGCATGTTGCACCGTGTCGTGCCACAACCAGCAAACCCTTAGTAATAAGGAATCCTAAAAAATATAATCAATTCAAAGCTTTGTCAGCTTTGTCAAAGGGGAGGGGGCTTGAACAGCAACCCTCCCTTACACCCAGCCAAAAAAAAAAATAGGAACTAAAATGAGAATTTGTAAGCATGTGACCAGTTGAAAGCTTTTCCAAATATAGCACCATTTTGCATCTAAGCCATCTTACAAACACAAAAATTTCTCAAAGAGTAGGTGTATCACTCCGGGTCATATACCCCCGCCCCAATGGAAGAAGTCTCTAATATAGTGACATTTCTACACATGTAGGCTAGTCAGTACAAAGCTTTGTCAAAGACAGCTCCAAGTTTGCACCGAAGCTACATTACATAAATGTCACTTCCTCCTTTAGACGTCTCCTATCAGATCCCCCCACCACCACACACACACACTCACACACACACGCCTTCTTTATGGCTGCAATGGATGACAAAAAAGGATCCGCCTGGTTACCAACTATAATAGGTACGCGGTGGACACTGTCATGAAATGCCACCCTAGGGTTTTCGCCCAGGCTATGGTCCTGCTTTGGCTAGGCATCCATATATGTGTTGTATGCAGATAGATATAGGCCTACATCCAGTTCCAATGCCGGGCTATAAAGGCGTAATATAATTTAAGGCCTACATTTATATCCACCTACATTTAATTCCATAGCAAAACTTTCTAGACCCCGTGCGACTGACCTTTTGTTGTTATCACCACGATTATACTAAATGTAATGGTTCCGATGTAAAATGATTCGCTGATTTTGAAACTGAAACTTGAAAGCTAACAGTACCTACCATTCAGGACTTAAAGTCAATAAATCAGTTTCGGTTTCTTGAAACTTTATTTCAGATTCTTTCACTTTTAATAAAATGCGTACAATACATGGAAAGAGACTGGGGAAATTACAACTTGAAAAGCTTGTTGGGAAATCCCGTAGCATCACAGTGTAAAGACACCATACAGATGGAACAACTAAACAAAGAAAACAAAACAAAAAAACATGAATAATAAACCTAAAACTGCCTAAATCCTAAAATAAATTAAGAGAAGATAAAATTTAATGTATTATTACCAAAATTGCTAAATTAAATGAAGGCAGCCTTTTATAGACCACATGAAGATTATTATTAACATTAGTAAAACCATTTTGATGTAAAATAATTCCAATTCTAAACGTGTTATTTGTAGGTAGAGGGCATCTTCCGTTTAGGAGTTTTATACTGCTTCAGTAAAGTAAATAGATGGGGTCCTATCATTCGTCATATGCTAATCAACAATCAAATTCTTTTAATTTAAATTACTTTTTTACTCTTGTGACATACTTTCTGCTGCGTTTAGGGTAAATACAATTTCAGATGGTGTTTTAAATATTTATTTACCTTTACGGAATAATTCACTTTGTTAGAGTGTCCTCTAACTGTCATAGAGAGAAGGAGAACATGATGATCCTAGGACGTGACATTTGACACCGTTTCACGGAAATTAGGAAACGGTTCAGTTAATGGGGAAGAAGGAGAGATTGCTGTCGAAACGTTTTGCTACCTCACTTTATACTTCTCTTAATACTTGAATGTCGCCGATTACCCATTTTTATTAAATAAAGGCCGGCTTAGATTTTAGTAGGGTTACTAACAATACTAGTTGTACGTATGTATTTTAAATTCGTCATCGTAAGCATTTCACTCTTTATTACTCATTTCATTTTGAGGACGCGGAATTTTATCTAGAAATGGACCAGAAAGCTCAAATCCTAACACATTATAAGGAAATCTGTCGGGAAAGTCCCTTATTTGCCTACCCCAGCCTGTAGCTATGCGTCTTTGACGCCGGCCGTGGGTATAGTTTCCCCGGCCACGCTTCCTAGGATGCAGCCTCCATTAATTATTACCTGTCTGGTCATGAATGGGAATGAACTACTCGTAACATTCCGTTGACTTTGAAAAGTATGCCTAACCCTAAAGCCATGGTCGTCCTTAGAAAATTATACTGTAACTTGTTTCGAAACTGTATTGGTTTTCCTCACAGTAATAAAAATGAGGGATACTTTTCTTATCCCTTTCGAAAAAATAATCAGAAACCAAAAATGCCATAGCTGGTTGGAGAGAGTGGAAGGGAGTTCACATGTTTTGAATAACTTTTGCATCTAAAATTGCAGTAATTAAATAATAATAAATTTGAACTAGTGCTTTTTGTAGCGGTTTTATCCACACCCGTTGTAAATTAAGACGCAACTCGTTACTACTCTAAATAGGTCTGTTGAATATCTTCAGTGCATGTGTTGTTCCATATCCCAGTGCAACTCCTGCCATTATCCCTTTTCCCATCAACACACCATTATCATAAAATATGTCTGCCGTTAGTGCGAGTTATAGGCTGTTACAAAAATAGCTAAAATGTGATTTTTTTTGGTCTTTTAAATCCAGGCACGTAACCACGGGGGGCACGCCCCCCCCCCCAAAAAAAAACATCAATAAAAGGTCTTGCGCACTGAAGGAGGAAAAATTTATTACGAGACCAGCATTTTTGGTATTCAAATATAAGAAGAAAAAAATGGAAAATCTCGCACCATTTTGCACCTAGAGTCCTTGAAATAGGCACAAATTTTCCAAGGGAAGGGTTGCATCCCCTCCCCTTAGACCCCTCCCCCAGGCCGGCGAAACTCCATCATCGACGCCCCCCCCCCCCCAACTGGTTATTCTGGCTATGGGCCTGATTAAGTCAGTAACCAATGTCATTTGAAGTTAGTCAAATGCTTGATTCTAGTTGCCATTGATACCTCAGAGCTTCGCCCTATCTGCCCATGGTTCCCCACCGAAATATTGTCCCTAAAACCCACCAGGTGCCCTACAGTGAGCCCATGGGCGGCACCATTTTTAAAGATCGCCTCTCGCTAGCGGGCTGGTTTTTATCCCACTTTCAGACATAAAACACTGCCCCTGAACAGGTACAAACATTGCTCGCAGTCCTCGAAGAAATATCGAATTTTCTTTTAAACATGGCACCCTTTTGGGCACCCTTTTGTGTATAAACAACTGTCTATTTACAATGTTTTTACAAGAAAGCTGACAAGTGGAAGATGCGTCGACTAATTATAGGGCCAGTTTGAATCTAATAACTCCGTGTAATACACATACATAAACTTCGGATTCCCCTTAACCACCCCTCCTTCCCCCGTCCCCACGGTACACTGATCATATCTTCATAATATCTCTGAATCCGGCAGCAAGTACTATCATTGAAATGTAAATTCAACTGCTTATGGGGCGACTGCATTCCTAAGATGTACGTAGCATCACAATATGGATTAACCAGAGCATGCACGTTAATCCTGATAAAAATGCAGCTGCCTCACAACCGGTTTATTGTGATGCAAAGTGAATAGAGATGTTTTGCACTGGGAACTGAGACTGGCCAAAGCCAATGCATAGTAGTTACGATTAGTCAGGGAAGGTATCTTCGTTAGTAATACCAGCACCTTTTTACACACCCAAAGACCTATCCATGCATGCACCGCTATTTACGAGGATATGCAGATGTCACCATGGCGTTTGATAAACGAAGCATACTGTACAAACTGTAGGTGAATTTAAGAATTCTTTGATAATGTTAACTAAACTTTCTGAACTTGTGATTGAAAAGACGTAAAAACTTTGGACAAGGGTTGCACGTTTCAAGCTTACAAAATATTCTGTGGATAAGGAAACGAATGTGGACTTAACATGTGCTCATTTCTGACGACTTCAAGATTTGAAATTGTTTTCTTTCTTTTGGAGGAACTTGTATTTATGGGACACATTTTGGAACTCAGTTTAGCAATCATGACTTTGCAATGTCAAATATTGTCTGGGAGATTGATAGCTGCAAAGTCAAACAAGAAAAAGATTCTGCTGAATCTACGCGTAGTCTTCACAGACTCTTATTTGTTGCCATATATGACTGAACTCTGCCCCTCTTTGACACCCCTTGCATGACAATCGTCAGCTAGTGAGAAGACACGTCTAGGGGCTGCCTAACACTATTACTCAATCATGGAAAGAAACTGGAAAAGGTGGTTCGCCCACTCTATATGTTTTAAAAGTTGGAATCACATGCAGTGGCTAAAAGAGAAGCAAAATGAATAACTGTTTATCTTAAGACATTTTCGGTCAAGGACAGCTGTCGCTAAGTTGGAACAAATATCACCCGTCTATTCCCGACCCTGCACACAAGTATGTAAGTAGAAACTTTTGCTATTACTAAAGCAAAGAGAAGACCTGTGGGAGAAGGCTGGGGTAAGTACGTCAGGGCCCCGACCGGGTTGGTAGGAGGGAGGGGATGCACGACCCTTGTATTTAATGCACTTTCACACATGCCCCATTGCCCAAGATCGGGTCCTCCCCCCTAATATTGGTCTGTCCTTCCTACAAATATTTAAGTGAAAATTAATATGCTATTACAGCAACAGCGAGGCTAGGTGAAGTTCGCAGAAGGATGGGGTAAGTACTCCAGGGATCCGTATACCTGGAGAAAGGGACAGATGGTTGTACGTTTTTAAATATTTAATGCACTTGTCCCCTTGCCCTGGATCAGATCCTGTCCCCTGATGCTGGCCCCGACCCTTATCGCCTTGCACAAGTCCGACAGTAGCGAACTCCATTCTGAGGCCCGCAAACTCATGCGCCAGCGTTTCCTCTGTAGGCCTATTCTTCATTTTCCAAATATGAAGTCACAAATAAGTATTTAAATATCAAAAGAAATTAGCGTCCTGCGCCCAGTCCGTTCTGAGATATAGATTCGCCACTGTCGAACGCCTCATTTTTGCACTGATTTGTGTCTGCACGAATTTTTGTATCCTTCATTCATATTTTGCATACTAGGCATGACTGTCAACGTTATGCCTAGATCTACTTAATGTTACACCTTAGCCGAGACCGTAACCTGCTTGTAAACTGTAGGGGAAGCTCGTTTGGACATGTGCAAGTTTGTGGGGAGATTTTGCCCCAGAATCCCCGACGACTACGGACCCGGCTGAGGCGTGCATTGCAGTAAGCACAGTACAGTAGGCCTTTCTCAGTAAAGCAAAAAATGACACTCTTCTGTAAAGTAAGGTAATTTCAGTGACGTAACGAAACCCTTTGTGGTGGGGAGGGCGCCCTTGTAACTTCTGATGAGCACAGCTCTGTAATGTAGTTAAGTCCGTACCGTCTCTTTTCGTTTCTGTTGTAACCTTTATAGTGAGTTGTCTACAGTAAAGGTCGATCACTTGACAGTGACGTAATTAAACCCCCCTGTCCAGGGAGGGTGCTCTTGTAACTTGTGGTTAACTTCTTCCGCACTGTAATATGTAATCATAAGTCAGTAATGTCAGTTTTCAATTCCTGTTGTGACCATTTCTACAGTAAAGAAAAAGTTCAGTGACGTAACTAAACCCTCTTGTAGAGGGAAAGCTGTCTGTGACGTAACCAAATCTTCGTTCTACCTCTGCATGTTGAAACTTTCCACTGTAACAGTGTTGTGTCACAACTCCTCAGCCCCTGGTTTGTAACCCTACTGGTTTCTAACCCCTCCTGGCTCCTTGCCCCTATGCTCACGAGGAAAGCAATCACCATGTCATCAGGGGCTGCAGCTCCTAGCTCTTAACCCCTCCACGCCCTCCTCTCCCAGGGGATTGTATCCCAAAGCCCTTGGTTCCTAGCCCCTACAGCTCCAAGCACTTCCTTGTTCCAAGCCTCTAAAGGTTCCTTGTCCCGAAGGCTACAGCTCCTAGCCCCTGACTCCTAACCTCTCCATGCCCCCTTCCCATTGGTTGTTTACTCACAGCCCCTGGTTCCTAGCCTCTAGAGCTGCAAGCCCTTCCTTGTTTCCAAGTCTCTCCAGGTTCCATGTCCGGAAGCTGCAGCTCATAGCCTCTGGTTCCTCACCTCTTCAGGCCCCCTTTCCCAGGGGTTGTATCCCCACAGCCCCTGGTTCCTAGCCCCTACAGCTCCAAGCCCTTTTTTCCAAGGCTCCCCAGTCCCTTGCCTCCAGGGGATGCAGCCCATGGCTCATGACCCCTCTTTATCCAGGGATTTTTATTGCCTGTGCCCATTTAAGTTAGCATTTGGTGGCCACTTCAATTTTATCCTGGGCTGAGATTGCAAAACCTCTCAAAGTGACTGGTTCAAACAAAAAAGAAACGCTTGTTGGAGATAAATCCTCTAAACGCACCTCTGCCGGGTCAAGAATAGTAATGTTAATCAGGTCAAGTCGGGTTAGGCCGGTTAAATTCATCAAAATGAATCCACTAAAAATTTTTAAATGCAACGTTATAAAAACGACACATGAATACCTTATCCTCACTGTAGCACAATTAACTTTCATGAACCTTGAGATACATTATCTAGACAAGATACTAAAATTACAAGACACTAAAAACTCCCCATCCCGTATTGAGAGTACTCGAATCTTGACCGGAATATATTCAGACATTGAGATTTGAACGCTCAGATTTGACGGTGAGGGTGTAATTTAGCAAATAGTGCTAAAAGACAATAATGTTTCGGTATGTTTCAATCGTCTAGTAACGGACGCAAGGAGGAAGGATGCCAAGTTTCACGGACTTGCCGCGAGCTAAAAACGCCTGTCCCAGCTCTCTATCTCCAAAGAATTGCTTTTTTCTAGGATCACACATGGGAATACCGAAGGATCACCTCAGTCAGGGTGATCCGTCGTTAAGCTATTAAGGTGAGATTTGGTTCTAGTCTATCTTTATTAAACATTTTTACATGGACACTCTAGGCTGTATGGTATGGCCTAAGAACTAAGGGAAAGGGTGGATTTTTCACTTTGTGTCCACCTCTAAGGTTCAATGGTAATCGACGAAAATGTTTAGCAGGATGAGATTAAACAACAGTAATAAGATACCAAGGGAGCTCTTGATAGCCTCTTGTTTATTGGTATATACGAGCAGCAGGGCGCCTCCCCCACTAGCCCCCAGATAATAGATCATCTAAGGGGTAAATGAGGGTAAATGAGTATGCATAGATAGATTTGAATCCCACTAACTAATCTCTTATGTTAATTTATTATGGTAAGAAGGTTACATTTAGAGTTTAAGACTTTTATACTGGAGATAAACAATAGATTTGGAACTTACTATTTAAATGTAGGCATATATGGATAGACAATTAGCTGCGGTATTTCCACGCAGGTGGTTAGGTTTAAATTGCACATACATATTTACAGTATATTAATTTAAGACACGTAGATTCGAAGATTAAGCAGGTTGAAATGAAGACATTTAACACATAAACATTTGGAATATATGTTTAGAAGCTTAAACTTTATATTCTTTATCTTATATTTATAATTAGTTATTAAGGGATTAGTTAGTGGAATTTAGTTTCATAAACTAATATTATTCGCAATTTAGTTAAAGCCCTGGAACTTTTTATCAGATTTATACAGCTTATAATTCTCATGTAATATTTAGAACAGGATGCAGAGTCTGTTGCATAGTATTTAGCATAAGACAACGATTCTTACATGGTGTTTAGAATACGATGGTCTTATAGAATAGAATAAGAATAGAATAAGAACAGAGCTTCTTTTGCAAAAATAAGATAGATATTCTTTGACTATATTTAGTATAAGATACAAAGATTCTAACATGATATTTAGCATAAGAAATTATACTTAGTAAAAGATTCTTTTATAATATTTAGATTAATGTGCAAAGGTTGTTTAATAATATTTAGAATAAAACAAAGATTAATTTGAAATTTTCAGAAGATACAAATATTTTTTTCAATATTTAGCATAAGATGAAGGTAATTAATAATTCAATA
This sequence comes from Holothuria leucospilota, assembly GCA_029531755.1. Lineage (NCBI taxonomy): Eukaryota > Metazoa > Echinodermata > Holothuroidea > Aspidochirotida > Holothuriidae > Holothuria > Holothuria leucospilota. Next base: position 29,592,431 of record CM055966.1, on the reverse strand, counting down.
GCTTTAATTAGATGCAAAGGTTTTTATGCAATATTTAGTGTAAGATAAAGATATTTTCATAATATTTCAAAGACTTTTTAATAAATTTAGAATAAGATGCAGAGATTCTTCAAACATTAAGAATAAGATACAAATATTCATTTGTAATGTTTAGTATAAGATACAGAGATTAGAATAAGATTCTGGTAAAAAAATGAAATCCTTAATAATATTTAGAATAAGATGTAAAAGTTCTTTCAAAATATTTAGAACTTATGGAGGCTAGTGTAGCTTATGCAGTTTGAAATGGTATTTGTAGCCATAGATTTAAGTATACTAGGTACATATAGGTAATAAGGTTTAAAGATGATTAAGTAATGTTTAGATCTAGAGATTAATTCTATAGAGGTATTTCTATAGAGGAATATATCAATTCAGAATTACTTCATAAAATTAAAGCAGTAAACTTCACGCCGAATTTTACTACTTTATATGGTCTACATTTAGGAGAAGAGTTATATGTAGGTTTAACTTTACATGAAGGAGAAGACTTAGGCGATTGGTTAGATCTAGACCTTACAATTGAAGCATTGCAATTCCATTGCATAATGCTTGTATGTATTTAGAAGACTTTAGAACATTAGGAACTTAGCTTCTCTTCTTAGATCAGAGGTATGTATTTAGATTGTTAGGTCCTAATACAAGTGTAGTTTACATAAGTTTACATTCAGGCTTTCATTCAGGAAAGGACATAGATGAGATATAACTTAAGGAGTACATACAACGATTCTGATATTGGGACTAGGTAGATGCTGATGTAGTTGTAATGTAGGCCTATATAATTTTAGACGTAGGTAGAAAGTTTTAATTGATCAAATACAAGAGCACTTATTAGATACCAAGATTTGCGTTTAGAAGAGACTTAGACGATGTAATTAAAACAGTGAATTAGACAAAATACCGCTTACAATTATCCAAGGGCGTAGGAAGCGGGAGGGGGGCTTAGCCTCCTAGTAAAAAATGTGGGAATGCTGAAGTATGCTTCCACCCAAGGGCAAAAACCCCTTATTTGTCTCTTCTGTAAGAAATGTCAAAAATTTGCAGTTATTTTCCTTAAAGTTTGTCCAAAATGTTGCATCAAATTGCATGTGAGGACCCTGAAATACCCAAAAATTTTCCAAAGCCCCCTTCCCTTAGACCCCTCCCCCAGGACGGCGATCCGAAACAAGGTTCAGCCCCCCCCCCCCCAAGTCTTGAAAAGCTTACTACGCCTATGCAATTATCTAGGGATAAATATGAACAACGATATTGGTTTTGAACTTGGCAGGTGCTGGTAATATTGTAGCTTATATACTTAAATGCAGTGATAGACATAATAGAAGGAAGTAGAGTTGTAATGAAAGAGAGGCTTACAAGATTTAAATAAATTTTGATGTTTCGGAGGCTATTGCATTAAATACTTAGAGGCCGACTTTTAAACTAGGAGGTGTAGAGTAAGATTGCTGAGATTAGTAGTTTTGGTTCTAGTGGTTTTAATTCTATAATTAGTGTAAGTATTGTAGATACAGAAATCAGTTATAACATGTTTGACTACGACTTCCATTGTATCCCTTGTTTCTATTTATTAGTCAGATAAATAGTTTAGATTAAAGAAAGGAGTTGACCTACTTAGGCTTGGTTTACACCTTTACATTTTAAATGATTTAGATTTACAATTGCTCACTATAAATAGATTTAGGAGAATAGACTTGGACTTAGCGTAGAATATACAATTATAGCTTAACCACATTAGGTTGTGCACGTTTCTAGGTTAAAGGATAAGTTAAACTTTGTTAGATGGCTAGGAACTCGATTTAGGAATCTACATACATTTTAGTTTTGTTGGTCAAGGTGAAACAGTAGCTTAGGCCTACTAAGAAAGTAGTGGTTAAATAGACACACAATGGGGCACTTAGGTGGGGGGTATTGGTTAAAATGATTGGATTAATCGGATGTATTAGACTTAATTCTTATTTTGGATATCACGGTATAGAGATTTCAAGGTCGATGTGGATATTTATTTGAGATTTATATTAGACCAAAAATATCACTATTATTGGAACAAAAATGAAGAGATGCACGTATCGATGCAGGTGAAGATATTTTTAGTTCACAGGGAGGATTGATTTCTCAAGTGATATTTATGGTGTCTAGTTTAACAATAGCAATCACGCTCTGTGGGGTAGGAGACGGATGGGGCTTAAGCAGTGGGGGGATAAACATGGAACTGATACAGGGGAATGGTAAGTAAGATGAACACATTAGCAGCAAAGCCTACTTAAACAACAGCAAACATGCTCTGTGATCTAAGAGGAGGCAGGGGGAGGGAGGGGGTTGAAGCAGTGGGAAAAGGGAGGGAAAATAAGTTGCAGGGCTGATATCGGAAACGATACGTAAGATAACCAAGCACAATCTGTGGGGTAGTAGGAGGCGGGTGGGGTGGGGTAAGCAGTGGGGTATGAGCAATGGAAAATGAGGGGATGATATTGAGAAACAATACGTATCACCTTAGCGGCAAAACAACAATCGTGTTCTGTAGGAAAAGAGGAGGCAGTTGAGGGTAAAGCAGGGGGAAAGGGAAATAAGTAAGTAGTTATGGGGCTAATAATTGGAAACGGTAAGATGAACACTTTGGCAGCAAAGCTCACTTTAACAACAATTTTGTGTGGGCAAGAGAAGGAGGGTTGGGGGCTAAGCAGTAGGGCAGGGGATGGGCAGGAGTTATTGCACTGATATTAGGAAACATCTTTGCTGTAGAGCCTAGTTTAACAATAGAAGTTTTGTGGGGTAGGAGGTGGAGAGTGGGGTTGACACAGTGGAAGGAGGGGGATTATGGGCTTGATACTGAGAAATGGTGTGTTTACGATGTAAACTTTGGCAGCAAAGCACACTTGGTTGGGGTTAAGCAATGGGGAAGGGGATGGACCCGAGTTATTGCACTGATATTGGGAAACACCTTAGCAACAAAGCCTAGTTTAACAATAGCAAGAAGTTTTGTGGGCTTGGAGGTGGCGAGTGGGGTTGACACAGTGGAGGGAGATAATGGGCTTGATACTGAGAAACGGTGTGTTCGATGAACACTTTGGCAGCAAAGCACACTTGGTTGGGGTTAAGCAATGGGCTAGGGGATAGGCAGGAGTTATTGCACTGATATTGGGAAACACCTTAGCAAAAAAGCCTAGTTTAACAATAGCAAGAAGTTTTGTGGGACAGGAGACAGCGAGTGGGGTTGACACAGTGGGAAGGGGGATTATGGACTTGATACTGAGAAATGGTGTGTTCCCGATAAAAACTTTGGCAGTAAAGCACACTTGCTGGGGCAGGGGATGGGCAGGAGTTATTGCACTGATATTGGGAAACATCTTTGCTGTAGAGCCTAGTTTAACAACAGCAAGAAGTTGTATGGGGTAGGAGGTGGCGAGTGGGGTTGACACAGTGGGAGGGAGGGGGATTATGAACTTGATACTAAGTAACGGTATGTTCGATGAACACTTTGGCAGAAAAGCACACTTGGTTGGGGTTAAGCAATGGGGCAGGGGATGGACAGGAGTTATTGCACTGATATTGGAAAACACTTTAGCAACAATGCCTAGTTTAACAATAGCAAGAAGTTTTGTGGGGTAGGGGGTGGCGAGTGGGGTTGACACAGTGGAGGGAGGGGCATATGGGCTTGATACTGACGGTGTATTCGATGAACACTTTGGCAGCAAAGTACACTTGGTTGGGGTTAAGCAATGGGGCGGGGGATGGGCAGGAGTTATTGCACTGATACTGGGAAACACCTTAGCTTCAAAGCCTAGTTTAACAACAGCAAGAAGTTTTGTGGGGTAGGAGTTGGCGAGTGGGGTTGACACAGTGGAAGGGAGGGGGTTATGGACTTAATACTGAGAAACGGTGTGTTCCGCGAACACTTTGGTAGCAAAGTACACTCAAGTTGGGGGTTAAGCAATGGGGCAAGGGATGGGCATGAGTTATTGCACTGATAATGGGAAACCCCTTAGCTTCAAAGCCTAGTTTAACAATAGCAAGAAGTTTTGTGGTGTAGGAGGTGGCGAGTGGGGTTGACGCAGTGGGAGGGAGGGGGATTATGGGCTTGATACTGAGAAACGGTGTATTAGACGAACACTTTGGCAGCAAAGCACACTTGGTTGGGGATGGGCAGGAGTTATTGCACTGATATTGGGAAACACTTTAGCAACAAAGCCTAGTTTAACAACAGCAAGAAGTTTTGTGGGGTAGGAGTTGGCGAGTTGGGATGTAGCAGAGTGGGGCGGAGGCGGCATATAACGGGAAACGGTATATAACGGTGAACATCCTATCAGCATTGTAGTTTAACAACAGCACGCAAGTTCTGTGGAATAAAAGTCGGGGATGGGCAAAGCACTGGGGGAGGGAGGAGACAATCAGGCTGATATACGAAAAACGGTACGTGAAATGAACACCTCAGCGGCAAATCAGCTAAACAAGTTTTGTCTAGTAGGAGGTGGGGGGTAACATAGTGTGGGGGAAGCCAGTAAGTAATAAGAGTTATGGGGTCCTGTGAGTAGGATGGGTGGGGTTGAAACAGTGGGGAAGGGAAGGGGAAATAAGTTTTTGGAGTGAGTACGTAAGATGAACACCTTAATAGCAAAGTCTAGTTTAACAACAGCAAGCACTCTATTTTGGTTAAGGCGGGTGGGGTAAGCAATTGGGGAGGGGAGGGGAAATATGATAAACACCTTAGCAGCAAAGCTAACAACAGGAACAGCAAGCAATTTCTGTGAAGTGGGAGCGGGTCGGGGATTTAAATTGCAAGCTATACATTAATAAATTTTAAGCTTTACGATTCTTTTATTCAGAGCTCATTTTTCTAGCAACATTGTGGTGGTTAAATTTGTGGCATCTTTCAGAGATATAGAGATAAGTTAGAGAGAGGTATAAATAAATATTAGTTAGGATGCAGAATAGATATGTGCACGCAACGTATCAACCGCCAACATTATTAGCTGTAGTTTTTTTTTAAATTCGCTTACATACTGATACCGATAGTATTAAGAATAGGACAGAGATTAGGAAAACTTAGCTTTACGGAATGTGTAGACTGAAGTGAATAGATTTAAATTGAAAATGGATTTTAAATGTCTATCCTTGGATATGAAGACACTATTCAGCAGCTATTTGTAGTTAAGCTAGGCTTGTCTTATTGGATTAATTAAAGAGCAATATTCTTGCATAAAATTTACGAAAAGGAGTCGCTGGTGGTAAAAAGATTCACTTTGATAGCTAGACTTGGCTAGGCTTGAAAATATTTGAATATTTGGTTGAGTCGAAGTAATATATGTGTAGGCGATTGATCAACTTAAGTAGTATTGTGCTTCCATTTGATACCGCACATGATCCATACATAACATTTGAAAGGTGGAGATTTGTAGGATTTAAACTGTGATATTTTAGAACGGAAATCGACTGGAAGGCATTTCTAAAAGTAATCGATGGGTTTTTGATATAGAGATATAAATCTGTAGCTCAGTGATGTAAACTTAGTTATGATATCATGTTTATATTTGTTAGATGTTAGATGTTAGATGTTTATATTTGTTAGATCCATCAAGTTAGATGGAGGTTTAGGTTTAGGTTTAGTATCAATTTAATCATGAATTAAAATATGGATATGGGATTTGGATGTATAGAGGTATCTATTTTGAACAAGGAGTTAGCGATAACGGATATCAAGTTATTAACTCATTAAATTTTACTTGCATAAGATATTGCTAAATCAACTAAATTTTGTCAGCCTGATACTAGTAATAAGATATAGGAACGCTTTGGTATCGATGAAAACAGACTGAGTCATCTCACGGGGTTCACCAATAGTGAGGGGTACGATCGGGACAAAAGCGCCCCCTATATATCTGTGTCGAGGTCCAATAAGCCTAAATCTTGGGAAATTTTGTGCGAAGTGGAATTAGGCGGGTGGCCTGGGGTGGGGGGGGGGGAGGAGTAAATTTACTATAGAGGCTAGTTGGTGGTAAGGGGATGAATGCGCACCATACATTAAAATAATTTTTAAAAGTTCTACATGTAAATATATTTAAAGATTAGATTAGATTAGATTTCGTTTTCCTTGCACTTAAATAAATATAGTTAGGATGCAGCATATATGTGCACGCAACGTTACTACCAACATTAGTTGTAGTTTTTATACCGCTTATACACCGGTACCGAGTATAACTCGTTCATAATATTGAGAATAAGACTGAGATTAGAGGAACTTAATACAATGGAAAATAGCTTAGATTTACGGAATGCGTAGATTGAAGTGAATAGATTTAAATTGAAAATGGATTTTAAATGTTTATCCTTTCATATTTAAGTTTGGTGCAATTCGAATTACTTTCCCTTTAACAAGTCATTTCGTGAACTTGTTCCTTGAAGGACCTTGTGGGGTTTTTGGGTAAAGGAAGAAGCTATATAGGTATACATTGGAAAATAGATTAGGTTAAACTAAGAAACTAAGACACTAATTAAGATATGGAAACACGATTTATCAGTTGACTTGTATAATCTAGTCTTGGATTAAATAACGCGTAATGCTCTTACATAAAATTTAGAATACGAAATATATACTTGTGTTGTGAGGTTAAATTTAAATTTACGAAAGGGGGTAGTTGGTGGTTAAAAGATTCACTTTGAAGGCCAGACTTGGGTAGGATTGGTTGAGATGAAGTAATGTATGTTTGCACGTGATTGATCAACTGAAGTAGTTAATTGAGTTAAGCTTGGAAGTATTGTACTTCGAGTTTTTACCGCACCATGTTTCATACATAATATTAGGAAGGCGGAGATTAAAAATATTTAAATTTTGACAAAAGACAAAATTTAGACATAAGAAGACAGGTTAAACTATGAGATTTAAAAAAGTAATTGACCTTTTGATTAGAGATGTAGCTCAGTGATGTAAATCTAATTATGATATATTTAGATCTAGGTCGATAAGAAGTTGGATGGATATTTATTGCCTCTTTACATTTAAATACTTTGGAATTGAAATATGGATGGGATTTGGATGTATCATAGAGGTATCTATTTTGAACAGGTAATAGAGGTAACAAATGTGTTGGAAAGAAGAGATACTACACACACTTTTTAGCAAAATGTCCGAGAAGCGACTTGCAGTCCTAGTGGGGTACTAAGGGTATCAGGGTAAAAGCGCCCCATATGCATGTCTGTGTCGAGGTCATAGAAATAAAAGTAAGGCAGAATGACGTCAGCCGATCTGGACTGAAGCCATTGATTTGGCCAGTCTGTACGGCAACAGAGCATCAGCGCGTAATACAAATATCACGCCCCAAGTATTGGCAAAGAAACTACAAGTTTTCAAGTTAGGAGTATAAAACAAAATACTTAAGGCACCACGACTTACTTCTGTTGTGAAGATTACTCCAAATCTTTCGAAAAACGCATAAAATAAGCTATAACTTTTGCAGCAGAATGCACACTGTACGTACGGAGAGACATCAATCAACCGGTCTTTTGCCGTACAACGAAAGCGCCCTCAAAAATTTCGTGGCTTCACCGGTTAAACATGCATGGATGCATTGTGTTTGCGTTCTCCCTTACTTTTATTTCTATGGTCGAGGTCTAATTAGCCTATTTACGTAAGATATAACACCGTAGCAACAGCAAGGCCTAGTTTAACAACAACACGGACTTTCTGCGAGGTGGAAGGAGGCGGGTGGGAGTAAAACAAAGGAGGAGAGGGCAATGAAAAGTGACCGGGGCTGATAATTGGAAACTGAATGTGGGATGGATACTTTAGCAGCAAAGTCTTTTAACAACAGTAAGCACGTTCTGTGGGGCAGGAGGCGCTAGGGGTAAAGTAGTGGGGCAGGGAGGAGAGTTATGGAGCGCATAATTCATAAACAATAAAATACAAAGATTTAGTGATTTAAGGTAAATTAAAAATGGATTAGATTTACCACAGGCAGAAGATGTACTAAGGTAGTATTATACTTCGATTTTATACCGCACATGATTCGTGCATAATATTCAGAAGAGATTCAAAGAAATTAAATTTAGACATAAGATTGGTTAAGCTGTGACATTGATGAGGGGTAGACTGGGGGAAAACTGGAAAAGCAATTTGTGATGAAGCTGTAGGTTAGTGATTTAAATTTATTTATGGTAGTATGTTTAGATTTTCAGAACCATAAAATTACTTTAAAATTTACTTTATATTTTAATCTCGGTATGGGTTTTAGATGTATAGAGGTATCTGATTTAAGTAAAGATATAGCGATAACAAATACCAGTCAGATTCTGACGTTAAAATATACTTGGGTCGAAAGGATCGGAACTTGCAAAACATGGCTCAAATGTTCAAATTTTGATGTTCATTCATAAATGAAAATTCTTTCTTCAATTGCGTTTTATGCCTAGTCTGCTTACCTGGCCTGAAAATATGTAATGAAAAGTACCACAAAATTTGTATAAAAAAGAACAGCTACTACACATTATAGTCAAACAGACAAGAAGCGACTTGAAGCCCAAACCAAATTGATTATAAGTATACTCTTGAGGAACATTTATGGTGGAGTAACTGGGCTACCGGGTAAAAAAACGTCCTCGTATGTGTAGCGAAGTCAAGGATGAGATTAGCCCTAAACGAATACCATATGCAGCGAAAAAATAGAAACAAACTGCTATGGCAATTAAAGGGAGATAGACAGTTTGCACTTTTATGAGACTGGCACTGTGACAGAGCGAATGGTGGTAGGGGAGGAGAGGGATTAAATCCGTGGCAAGTGGATTTTACATAATTCCAAGAGGAATATTATAAGGAAAAAGATAAATCAGTAGTATTTTTGTTACCAGAATTTTTTTCTAAGGTTTCACATAACGGAAAGAGGGAGGTTGGGGCATTAGTGAAGCTAGAAAGGGAGGGGAGGAATCATATTGTTTAGAATCATGGTTCTATTTAGCCAGCAAAGAGAGAACAGACAAAACGTTGTACTGTTATAAGTCTAGCATTATGACAGGGCTGGTGGTAGGGGAGGGATGGGATTATACCCATAGGAAGAGAATTTATTGGAAGTGGGTGCTACATTTTACGGGGGGATATTTTCAAGCATATCTTTCTATGGCTACACTTAACTGATGATGGGTGGTTGGGGTCAGGATAGGTTGTAAGGGAGGGAGGGAGGCACCCTATTGTTGGGAATCATGGCCCGATTCACCCAGGGATTCTAAAGCTGATAGGGAAAGGGTTTGTTTTTTAATTAATCCTGTTTTTGAAATCATGGAAACGTGAAACTTTAAAGAACTTGAGAGATGTCGGCTCACTCATGATTATGAAGCAGACGAGGAACGTTTGGTTGTGAAACTTTTACTAAGGAGTCTGTGTTGTCATGACAATCGGACTGCTGCAACTCGAGCAAATAGATTCAAATCAAGATTTCCAAATGTTGGGGGCGACGAAGATGTCAGGGGCCAAGATACTGAAAAACTTGCTGGATTCTTTAAAGAGTCTAAGCTTCATTGCTGTTTTGATCGGATCAGCGACCACCAACAGAGGGGAATCTCGTTATTGATTATCGTTATGCAATTCAACGGACGCCATGTATACACCAAAGACCAAGGTTAGGTTAGATGAGGTTTAACGTCCCAGTTTCCAACCAATTGGTTCAAGTCGAGACGACCACGGCCTTTTTTCCAGTTGTGGCTCACACCAAAGACCAACAAAATCATCCTGGGAGTACAGCGAGGGTGCAGTGATTGAAGTGAAACCGGCTGCTAGAGAGTCAGGAGAACTTACCTGTTTACTAACCCTGCAAATAGATGTCTACTAGCTGCACTTCCATGAAAACATCCATCATATTCACCGACTGTCCGCCTTACAGCTTTTGCAGAGGCTTTTCGGAGAATGTTGTCGTCCTTGACTGTTAACTTTTAAAAGACCCTGGCTGATCTCAAGAAGGCAAAGATTGGTGCAGAAAGAGAATTTAATTCTGTCTTTCTTGGCCTGGGTGTGTACATGACATGCATGCTCCTCGTGCGATAAGCGCACGGAAATTTTGCCCACTCTCTATACTGAGTACAGAGGCGTACTAGGCTCACTATGTTTAAATGACAAAACGGGCTTTAAATTTGGTCTGGGAGCTGAAACTTGCCCCCGCCCCTCATAAGCACGCACCCCAGAGCTAGAGGTCCACCTTAGGTCCCGTGTCCGTGTGGGGTTAAAGGAGTGACCAGTAAGGTAAGATAGCAAGGTAAGGGAAGCAAGTATGTAACTTACAAGGTAAGTAAAGGTAAGTAATCGTATAGTGATGAGAAAATTGGAGGTGAGTACAGGTGAGTACGAAGTAAGATAAAGAATGTTGTTGAAGATGTTCAAGATTAAATACCTAATCAAACGGTGTTAAAGTCGATGCGGAGCTCAAAGTACCCCCTCAAAAGCACAAGGACCAGAGCTAGCGGTTGTGGGGCTCAAGAATAGGCCAGTAACGAAAGTTCTCTAGCAAGGTAAGTAAAGGTAAGTATAATTGTAATGATGAAAAAGTTGAAGGTGAGTACAAATTAAGGTGAGTAATATTAAGGTGGGGTAAGTAAGGTATAGCCGGGATTCTTGCAAGGTAAGGGAATCAGGTAAAGGTAAGTAAAGTGTAAGTAATCGTATAATGATGAATATTGAAGGTGATTACAGGTGAGTACGAAGGGTCCACCTCAGTTCTACAGGGGGTTCAAGGATAGGCCAGTAACGTTGGCTAATTAGCTGGCAAGGTATGGGAAGATCAGTTCATTTTCAATGTACGCTTAACGTAAGAAGGGAGCTGTTATCCGATAACAGCTCCCTGACTTAAGTAAAGGTAAGTACCGTACAAGATTAATGTGGGGAATTCCACAAAAGCCGGACAGCTTGTCAGGGTAAGGGAAGCAAGTTTTTTTTTAAAGGAGTTAAGTGAGTAAGAAAGAGGAAAGTTATGAAAGTAACATCAGGATCAAACAGGTGGAGACGGGGTACTTGCCCCAGGGGAAAGGGATCATGCTTCTTAGGGTTTCGAGCAGTAGCGTATCTGCCGGGGGGCAGGGGGCAAGTGCCCCCTGACGGTTTCGACAGGGAAGATCAGCTCAAACCACCGGGTTGTCAAAAAGGACAAAGCTGTATAGGCGAGGTTCCCATTTCTAATGGGAAGGGAACTTTTCTGAATTAGTTGGTTCGATCTTGGTTGGTTGGTCTTAGCTAAGCACATTGCAAGTTCTGATCGTAATAAATTATACTCCAGTCCAAATATCCAAAACGAGTTTATTAGTGCACTGGCAGATGACGTAGAGCACCATTCGAAAAGAGGTAACCAATGCACACTTATGGGATTAAAGGCACTGCCCCTGACATTTTTGGTAATACGTTCTTGCCCAAAAATAATTTCAAGGATTGTGTTTAAAAGAAAAAAAAAACGGGAAGAGTTTTCTTTGTATATAATGTAAATGTTGTATTTTTGCCAATCTTTGAAAAATATGGCCAGTTGGCAGGTGAGATCTTAATTGATAACTAACAAAAAAATGATGGCACCCTGGTCTAATTTGTCAAAATATGGCTTAACCGCATGCATGCAGTATCAACATATACCGCACCTTATGTACAATGTACATTGTACATACTGCTGCACGCTGCAGGCTTTAGTACAGTAAGTGCATAAAAAGCTTATTTTGGTTGCCTTCCTTGAACAAAGTCTTGCGCCCCTAACAAAGAAATTCTGGCTACGCCACTGAGATCAACTGTCCTTTTGCGTTCGCTATCTGGATGGTAAGTTTCACATTCAGGAACGTCTTTTCTCTACAATGTACTGACTTAGATGGTGTTACAACCGATAATGTAAAAACGACCGATAATGTAAAAAAATTTTACCGATAATGTAAAAAAAATTAACCGATAATGTAAAAAAAAAATTACCGATAATGTAAAAACTGTTCTGACGACGTTTTCATATGGAATTGGAAACGTGGAATTTTATCAAAAAAGTCATACGTTAGTTCAGAAAGGTCGTAGGTTATACCCCAGGGGAAGGGGCTCTCGCCCCATTTTTACAGCGCCCTCTTGCAGGTATACTTCCCTTCAAAAAGGTACATTGAAAGACAGCAGAAGAATTACAGGTCACTTTTTCTCAATTGTCTAGGCCAAATACATAATGCTCCCATATTTCTCCTTCATATACTTAAAGCGCCCTCACTCCCCTGTTGCTTCGCAAGCTCACCAAAAAGAACATATCTACGATAAAAAAATATCATGAAAGGGAGTGCAACCTATTTTTTTTTAGATAAAGGTGGGTCATAAGGATGGCACAGCTTATTTGCATAGGTCTATGGCCCCAAGGATATTACAAGCACAGATTCCAAACTTAAAGTGGGTATGACACGGCCAAAGTACGTTTCTCATTAAATATTCTTTGGGTACAGCTTGAAATGAAGCGAATGTTTTCCCGACTCAACTACGTCCATAAACACAGTTATACGACCTTGTGAATTCCCAATTACAGGCCAGACTCAGCCATCTGAAATCCAAAAGCGAAAAAAAAAGTATGTGAGCGCGTCTCAAGATCGTGACGTCATTGGAGGCACGGTTAGCAACACTGTACCAGGCAGCTCACCCATCGTTCTACACATCGAAGCATGTGCATGCTAACGCGTGTTAGCAGGTACCGTACATCATTGCAAACACCTGTGCTAGGATACAATACAGCAGCGCGCGTGACCAGTGACCACATTGTGAACTATGCGTCGTTGCGCGGTGACTGCTTACCATTCACAATAGCAACGTTACTGAACAGTTCACTGAGTAAAGGCGCGCTTGTTATGGACTGTCCATACATGTTTATAGCTGTTCTGTACAGCGCGCCCGGACCGCGTTCTTTTTGCACACAAACAAAGCTGTTTATTATACGCAGGGAAGCTAAAACACGGGCGCATATGCACCCGAACATATTGGCCAATGATATGCTTCGAAGCCCCCAACATGTTCCGCGCTTTGCGCTCTGTGTGTTGGGCGGGTATTGTGATGTAATCCTTTTCATGAAGTTTCTAAGGTATGAAACATTCCCAAAGCGTTGTATTATAGCTTCACATCTAGATACGCGTCCTTACATAGCACAGTGCGGGGTGCCGCCAATTGTGTCATAAAAGTCAGGTGACCTGTTGCGGCATTTTTCAAAAATGGATTTCTGGACGTTTTTCTTCAAATTCTATTTATACCGAACTGCGCCGGTTTTAATTGTGTTTGAGATGATACTTTTACAATACTGTACCCAATCTTGCAATACACAAAAGTTATTTTGGCCATGTCATGCCCACTTTAAAATGGCGCGTTGACTCCTCATGGAGGCCAAAACATCGGGGCGGAAGTGCTGATCACTGCTCAGTCGTTTTGAAATTAAACAGGCAAATGAATGTCTTACAAAAGTATTAATACTTGTTATTTCGGAATGTTGTTGACTGGAGAAGTACTACGCCTCAATAACTTCCACTTAAACAAGAATAACTTATTTCTTCAACGCGGCATCTACGTATTTACACTTGAACATGAACGCACAATGACTGGTTGTGCAAGCTCATGGACATTCATTGGTCAGTTTCTATGGTATCTTCAAGTGACGCACTTTTATATGCGCGGTCAATTACTTACGCGCTCATAACGGGAAAGCAACTAGCGCGCTTGTTTCCAGAGCACGCAGAACTGTGCGTCAAGTATCCCGGATAATACACAGAGAAATTTATTCTGCGCGTATAGAACGCCTTGTAAAAGTGCACGCACGCTAACCTCTTTTAACAAAGAAATTTTCTTTGACGCGTTCTTATTTTTGTACGCAGATCGCGAAATAGAACGGTGCGCATGTCAAATTAACACTTCCGCCCCGATATTTGCGTCTCCATGAGGAGTCACTGAGCGTAACAGTGTAGGTATAGGAGTTTGGAATCTAATAAAACCAGATATTTCAAAAACTAAAGGACTGAAAATTATATTTTTGAAATGAGCATGTCCGAAAACCCAGGAGGGTTGAGGGTTATTATCGTTATTTTGAAGCTGAAGAAAGGTTATTCCCTCTCACCCGTTCCACACCCCAGGGGAAGAAGGGAATGAATTCGAAGCTACTCACGCTTGATAGGAATTGCGTCCTAGAGGTTATCAATCACGCTGATCACAGATACGAAGTCAGACATCCCGTCTTTCGGTCGAAGTGGGATGTGCAGGCCGTCAAAAGGCCCACTTTTAGGGTCAGTATCCCCAAGAGCAGATTTAAGGCATTTCAAAACACCCAGTTTTCATACTAGATGATTACCAATTAAAATTTAGGAATATGATTTCGATTGCACTTGTTAAATGTGGAGTGAAAGTTTTCCCTTCCATATATGGTTTCACTAATACGTGGGCGAATTGCGCCTTACCTGCGGAGATGGCTTCTATCTCCGAGATGAGCGGCATGCGCTCACACGCATACACGCACAAACCTACCTAAAGAAAATGCCGGGCGAGCTAGCCCTAGATGAAAGACCGTCGGAAACACACCCTGAAGAGAGGTTCAAGTCTGAAGTGTAATTCACAATTTAAGGTAGGATTTTTAACGAATGAAGGAGTAGGTTTGAGGATTTTCACTCTGTTTAAAAAAAAAAAAAACTTTGCGGACAGACATCAGTGTTTCGTGATTTAATTTACTGAATTTGAGCAATTTTGTATCTTGTACAATGAACTTACACCAGGGGATGGGGTAATAAAGACCCTACGAGATATGTTGAATTGGTATTTAAATATGACTTGCACAACGCATACCCTAACTTTTACAATGTAATTGACCGGTTTAGCCGCATGGCAAACAGAAATATACTTTTAAAAGGAATTCTGTTCCTATCATATAATTTCAACTTTCGTCCTGCCCTTTACCTATCAACTCAAAAGTTCATGGTTAAATTGAATTTGCCTAGCCACTCTGGTGTACCTGATGGAGAGAGACACCATGGAAACACAGTTATTCGGAATTTGCGGGAAAATTGTGGGTGGTTCTTACAGTAAATTTTTACGTTTTCATGTGCCATAAAGCAATAGGCCTATTGGATCATGTAAGCAGAGAGGGATGGGGTGGCAGCAAAGCCTGGAGAGAAGTAAAATCTAAGAGCGATATAAAAAGCATCTTAATGTTGGATATTCTCGTCTTTTTCCTGATTAGACAATCATTTAGACTACTCACCTTCATTTAGATCAAAGAATTAGCGTAGGCACATAAGGTTCGCAGTTAATATAAGAGTTCTTGAAGTGTTAAGTGTTATCTTTTGAATTTACTAAGCCAACGCAGTGTAAATTTTAAGTTGTACAGGTATGTCAGTCTTGAAAGGTATTATATGTCTTCCTTATTACCTCAAAAACCCTCAGCCTCTGAAGAATATGTCGACTCTTTGCAAACCGGGTTGGTAAAGTTTTCACCGGGAAATCAGTATGCTCTTTTGCCCCCCCCCCCCCCGACAAGTGACCCCCAGATACGTCGCTGGTTTCGAGATTCGCATTTGAAGTAGTCTCTCTCCTTCACTTTTGAAGATTTAAAGTAACTAAGGTAAGTGAAAACGGGAATTCAAGAGAAAACATTTCATGAAAAAAGTAATGCATTTGTTTTTAAATTAATACGCAATGGTGATTAAGGGTTACGCACTTTTTTACATTAATATTAGGAGGAAAAATCTCCCCGCTTCTCGCTTCCCGTCCATGCAAACTGTTTCACACTACTTACGCATCAATGAAAGTAGGTCCTGGCAAATTGGAGCCTACAAGATACAAGAGTGGGCAACAATGAGTCACGTGGCAGTGATGACACCCCCACCTCAGAGTGGCTAATACAAACTTCAAGAGTTTGGGGGACCTACAGCCATGGTATCTTTACACTGAGCCTGAATTTATATTATTTTTTGTGTGTATGTATGTGTGTGTATGTGACGCTTTTGTTTGTAAACACGATATCTCAAGAAGGGTAACTCCGAGGGACCTCATACTTGGCAGGTAGGTTGCCCATATTGAGTAGATGATAGGTCATTTAGGGTCACAAGAGGTCGAATGGTAAATACGCTGGAAATTGCTTGTAAACACTACTTCATACTTAGCATGTGGATTGGCCATATCGAGTAGATGATCAAGTGTTTTTGGGTGGATTGGCCATATCGAGTAGATGATCCTTATGTGTTTTTGGGTGGAAGGATAACTGTGAGGAATCTCATAGTTAGCATGTGGATTGCCCGTATTGAGTAGATGATCTCTATTGCTTTTGTCGGAGGTCAAGGGTCATGTGGGGTCACTAGAGGTCAAAAGCTCAAAACCTTGTAAACACTAATCTCAAGAAGGGTAACTGTGAAGGATCTTCTTACACTTAGCATGTGGATTGCCCATATTGAGTAGATGATCCCTATTATTTTTCGTGCAGGTCAAAGGTCATTTGAGGTCACAAAAGGTCAAAATCTAGTAAACATATACCTGGCCTGTGGATTGTTTATTTAGCATGTAGGTCATTTTGGGTCACCAGATTTCAAAAGCTTTTGACTTATTTTGTTAAATATATACACTATTATAATTATAATAATAATAATGGATGAAATTAAACTTGCCATGCCCCACTGATGCGGATTTCAAAGGTAACATATGTGGCACCAGATTCTAATTTTTCAAAAATTTCCCCCTCCTCTTAAACCTCTCCCAGGCCGGCGATCACACGGCATAATGCACCCACCCTCATGAAAGAAATCCTGGCAACGCCACTGATATTATCACGACTTCCAAAAACAAGTCGTTACAGTTCCTCCAATCAATCCAAGTGATTCTGAATTTACATTTTATCCGGAACGATTGGAAGTATATATTTGTCGTTATACGGGTGCCATGCCACGGCCACACTAATTAATGAGAATTTCTAAGGATATAATTTGATTGTCACCTAACAAGAATTTCTTATGGGGCTAGAGTTGTCACCCCTCCACTTAGACAACACACCCTTACCTTTCAATCCAAAAATAGCACCATTTTGCATCTAGGCACCTTAAATGAACAATCCCCCTCCCCCCCCCCCCCCCAAGCTTAACAGAAACAATCAGCCACGACACCACAGAAGATCTTTCGGTCTGCGTTGCAAACTGTCGAGTCTCAACAGCAATCACACGAAGGAGGATTTTTAGGAATTCTCGGGATGTTAAGACTGTAAGAGGTGACAACCCTACTTTTAGCTGTTGCATGGCACCCCTGTTAAGCTGATACACGGTGCGTGCTCCCCGAGATCCACCATCGGTTGGCACGTAGCTGCTAAGTAGCGAAGGCCTCCTAGGAGAAGTAAATGGCATCTAGAAATAAAAAAGAATAGATTAAAACTTTTAAAGCTATCCGGTGTATTTCAGACTGTATCATGTAGGGGGAAGGGTAACTCACGTAAACATAGGCGGAAATCTCGGGGGATGGGAAACATACTACAAAAATATTACATAATAACATGCTCTGTTTTAGTATTTGAACGGTGAAATTTGCCCATGGTGCCCACACCTTCAAGGGAGTGCTCCAGAGGCGCCGTCGGTGCCATTTGCTTGTACGGTCCACGGTGGGGTCGTGGGAAAATGAACTCTTAGAGGATGACGCTTCTTACCTTTGTCTATAAAATGTCCTAATTATTGTAATTATCGTTTTCAGCTGACTACTCCACTATCCTCTCCAGCAACTATAGCGAAAGGGGGAAGGGTAACCTCGAACATTCTATGGTCTGCTTAACTCTAATTGGGGCCCTTTTGGACCCATTCATGCTACCAGGTTTCAGAAAAATCCTCCAATGGGCGGTCAGAGAACTACGTAAAGACCACTCTGGAAAAAACGTGGGATATGCGCAGCGTCCCCCTTTTCCTCAGTCCGCAATATATTGCTTTGCACGGGTTAAAAGTGGACCTAAAGTCTAGAATTACAAGAATATATATTTTAGAGTTTGGAAAATGAATTTCATTCAACTCCGTTTTTCAGAGCTTACTCCATTGTTGAGATATAAAATGAAGATGTTTATAGGACCTTGAAACAATTACATTTCCCTTGCATGGTATGTTGTACGGAGAGGACTTATATAGCCAAGTCACCCTGTTACAAACGATAATGTAAAAATCAACCGATAATGTAAAAACTGATCCAAGGACGTTTTCATATGGAATTGGAAACGTGGAATTTTATCCAAAAAGTCATACGTTAAAGACAGACTGTCATCACCCCAAAGTATATTTTTAGTGTATGTATATCAAAATTCTCAGTTGGTGACTGCTGTTTGATTGACATCAAAGTTTGCAAATTTGAAAGATGCAGAGTAGCTCACATTCCACATAAGGCAGAGAGAATACTTTCATTACATTTTATAGCCTTGTGTGCTCACCAGGACATGGCCTTAAGCAATAAAACAGGTTTATTCTTGCACAAGGAAGAGCCTCATACAGTTATGGGAGGAGGTAGAAGATGCATAGTTGGGAGAATTGGAACTGTCTGGGATCATGAAAATTCCCCTTTAATTCAAAAAGGTCGTAAGTCATACCCCAGGGCCCAGGGCTCTCACCCCTATTTTACAGCGCCCGCTTACAGATATATTTCCCTTAAAAAGGTTCATTGAAAGACAGCAGAAGAATTAAAGGTCACTTTTTCTCAATTGTCAAGGCCAAATACATAATGCTATCATATTTCTCCTTCATATACTTAAAGCGCCCTCACTCCCCTGTTGTTCCGCAAGCTCACCAAAAAAGAACATATCTCTACGATGAAAAATATCATGAAAGGACTACAACTATTTTAATACATAAAGGTGGGTCATATTGATGGCACAGCTTATTTGGATAGGTCTATGGCCTAGTATGGCCCAGTAGAGGGCGCCCTCTAATAAAAACCAGATATTTCAAAAACTGGGACTGAAAATTAATTTTTTGAAATGAGTATGTCAGAAAACCCAGGAGAGTTATTATCGTTATTCTGAAGCTGAAGGAATGTTATTCCCTCTCACCCGTTCCCCACCCCAGGGGAAGAAGGAAATGATATCGAAGCTACTCACGCTTGATAAAAATTGCGTCTCAGAGGTTATATTATGGACCACGCTGATCACAGATCCGAAGTCAGTCGTCCCGTCTCTCGGTCGTAGTGGGATGTGCGAGCCGTCAAAAGGCCCATTTTTAGGGTCAGTGTCCCCAAGAGCAGATTTTAGGCATTTCATACTAGATGGTTACCAATTAACTTTAGGAATATGATTTCGATTGCACTTGTTAAATGTGGTTAAATGTGGAGTGAGAGTTTTCCCTTCCATTTATGGCTTCACTAATACGTGGGCGAGTTGCGCCTTACCTCCGGAGGCTCCCGTCTCCGAGATGATAGTGGGAAGGGAATTACCCTGTCGAAAGGTCAAGCACTACATTGGCCTACCGTTCCTGTGAGTCACAAGCCTGTTCTTTCTCCTACTAGCTACGCTGTATGCATTAAGTTGAAAAAACGCATTTTTTCCCATATATGCTAACACTAATTTGGGTTAGGTTAGGTTAGGTTAAATGAGGTTTAACGTCCCAGTTTCCAACCAATATGTTCAAGTCGAGACGACTAATTTGGGGGTCGTGTTTCGCTTTGCCCCCGGGGAAGGTGTCTCTCTCTAACCAACCCTTAATTTACCCCTTCAAACTAGAAAGGTGATAGGACTGTGTGTCCTCTTTAACATAGGGAAGGCGTTTGGGGGAGGCTGCCCTGGTTGGGTTTGGACTGGCGATTTATGAGAGCAGGTCGAAAACATGTGGAACGGGTCGGGTATATTAAATGTTAGCATTACATGGCAGACATGCGTTTTTCAGCTTTGAATGCGCCTTTATCTAGTAGGAGGGGCACACCCTAACAACCCTCAAGTGTGATATAGCCTATGGAAGGGAAAACTTTCACTCCACATTTAACAAGTGCAATCGAAATCATATTCCTAAAGTTAATTGGTAACCATCTAGTATGAAAATGGGTGTTTTGAAATGCCTAAACTCTGCTCTTGGGGACACTGACCCTAAAAGTGGGCCTTTTGACGGCCCGCACATCCCACTACGACCGAGAGACGGGACGACTGACTTCGGATCTGTGATCAGCGTGGTCCATAATATAACCTCTAGGACGCAATTCTCATCAAGCGTGAGTAGCTTCGATTTCATCCCCTTCTTCCCCTCGGGTGGGGAACGGGTGAATTCAGCTTCAGAATAACGATAAAAACGCTCCTGGGTTTTCTGACATTAATTCTGAAAAATTAATTTTCAGTCCTTTAGTTTTTGAAATATCTGTTTTGTATTAGAGGGCGCCCTCTACTGGGCCATAGACCTATCCAAATAAGCTGTGCCATCAACATGACCCACCTTTATGTATTAAAATAGTTGTAGTCCTTTCATGATATTTTTTATCGTAGAAATGTACTTTTTTGGTGAGCTTGCGGAACAACAGGGGAATGAGGGCGCTTTAAGTATATGAAGGAGAAATATGTTGGGAAAAAGTGACCTTTAATTCTTCTGCTGTCTTTCAATGTACCTTTTTAAGGGAAATATACCTGCAAGCGGGCGCTGTAAAATAGGGGTGAGAGCCTCTTCCCCTGGGGTATGACTGCCAACTTTCTGAATTAACGTATGACTTTCTGGATAAAATTACACGTTTCCAATTCCATATGAAAACGTCTTTAGAACAAACTGTTCTTAATTTTTTTTACATTATCGGTAGACGAGCGTTTTTACATTATCGGTAATTTTTTTTTACATTATCGGTCGTTTTTATGTTATCGGTTGTAACACACCCTATAACAGTAAGACAGTGAATCACATTTTGGCACAAGGTGCAGTGGCTTTCGAAAATACAAACAACAACAAAGACTGTAATTTGAGTAGTACAAGAATGACATCACAAGTTATTGCGCAATCCACAATTTTAAATTGAGTGAATAAGCTTCAACATTTTATATCTCAGCTGTGAAGATGGGAGTTGGACCACTTGGATGCATTTTTCGAGTTTTGTAACATATGTTTTTGAAACTTTAGGTACACTTTAATCAATAAACCCCATTGCCCGGAGTCTACGAAGATGCAAGTGATCGAATGTGTGCTTTTTCTCGCATGTTCACATAGCATTAAAGTAATGCCTGAATGCAGAAAAGTTTACCATTTACTTCGGCGCCTTATCGCACACATCCGCTATTTATTGCTGTTCTGAAGACTGGGGGTATCCTAGCAGTGAAGTGGAGAGGGGGATAAAATCTATCTGGTCTACCATGAGACCGACATAGCAATGAGAATATCAAATTTTTGCTTACTAAAGAAGCCAGACTGGAAAGGGGACGTGCTATCGTGCGCACAAGGGGCACAAAAGCCGTTTTAAGCTGTAGATCAGACGCGATATCCAAGCTCTGTATATATACTATATGAAAACCCCATGAAAGTTTGATATAAGCGACGTAGCTTTCCTTCGCGCATTTGTAGCGCGGAAATAAAGAATTCAATGCTAATGATAGAGTTATATTCACGTCATTTTTGTCAAGTCATTTTTTTCAAAATAAATGTAAAAAGCCTATGAACCAGACTGCAGTTCCTAGATACACATGTGGATGGAGATCAGGCTGTATTATAAGTTGAAGAAAATACAACCAACCAACAACCAACCTAATCATACTACTCATCATTTTGCTCATAGTGTGTCAAACTTTACATGTATGATTAGTATACTCTAAACCTGCGTACAAGTCATACAACAAATGAAAGCGTAAACTTCCAGGAGAAAAAAGTAACGCCATGCCTGTCATTTTCCCGAAAATATTCATGAGGAGTAAACCTATTTCTTGAAAATACAATGGAAAAGATGTCAGAAATTAATGAATAAGCAGCCTTGAGGATGCCATGATTTCATCCTGCAAGGCGTCCATGTGAGAAGGCCTGTACGTTTATGGCAGAACTTACGAATCGTAAATGAAAGATGGCCTACTTGAGAAAAAATAACGATTTCAAACCACGGAAAACACATCTAAGGGTTCTATTCCTCCTCCAAATTTTCCCCGTATGCGGGTCTCTCTTCCTAACCAATTACTCATCTTCTTCCTGCAAGATAAACCTCTGAAATACACCAGCCGAGCGTATACTTATGATTACTTTTTCACTGCAAGTATTTTGCATGATATGTAAGAACGGAAATATTGCATATTCAAGATAAACTAAGGAGTTCATGTGTGAACTTGACAACTCAGTGATAAATATATTGTAACATGATTCTGAAAGTCATTCATGAATAGGATACCCGGGTACACTATTTAAATTGGGGTGAATACATTTTCCCCTTCTTGAAATCTGAATTTGTTTCTACAGTATGAAATCAGAATGTTTTATCCAACTTTAAGGTCTGAAAGGAGTCATTGCCCCACCCCCACCGGGAGACATATCATCGAACATTTTCTTTCAAGGCCTACTTTACGATGGTGGCTCCCCCATGTCGTATTGAGAACGTTAGGGAGAATCGTACCGGTGCCATGTCACAGAACTCTTGCACATGTAAAAAGGAAGGGTCCCTCCTGATGTCAACTATCTGTAGCCCCTCCAATTGGTGCTACACTAAGAGAGTATCATAACCCCCCCCCCCCCTCCGAGATTTCGCCTAGGCTACAACCCTGCGCAAGCACACAAATATGGAATTCCTTGAAGGAGGAGGAAATGCTAAGGGCAGCATGCAAGGGGTGTTTGAAAAAACGAAGTACTTAATAAAAAGCTGCAGCTTAAAAAGAGTACAAGTCCCCAGACCCCGTGTCATGGCCATATGACTCATAAACAATCAGTACTGGCTTCTCTATTCCCGAATTGCAGAGTTCGCAGTGCATATTACAAGATTTCATAAAATGTTTACCATTTTCCTACTAAATAAATCTTGATTGTCGGGTACTAGAAAGTTGCATTTAACAGCGTTTCAATGGGATACTTGAAAAACCTCCCACCCCATCGAGTCTTCGCTTCACTTCGACCAGGGAGTTGCTAGAGATCTCAAGTTTGGGCTTCGCCATCACGGAGTAAACCCCCATGGGTTTGCAATTACCTGGATCCACACACCATTTATGTTAGCATGTGGTTTCATGTGTTGTCACTCATATTTTATGGACATGCGTTCTTTTATGGTCATTCATATTTTGTAGACAGGGTGTCTGCCATTCTGTGCAAGGGGACATGATCAAGCCGAAAAAGGTTGGAATGACCTGATCTTTACTATTGCGAAACGTGAAGTGTCTTGTAATTATTGGTGAGCTTTGCCGGAAGTATGCATTGGAATGGATGCTTTAATCTATGCTGTACTACAGCTATACTTTTCTCGACCCCATAGCCTTCTACTCGCGACACAATGCAATCTTGAATGCATGAAAGAAAAACTTGCGTTCTGTTCAAGTCAAGTCAAGAAAATGTAAGACTCTAGTCAACTGGGACGTTAAACCTCATCTAACTAACTAACTCTAGTCAACAACTCTGGCTAATGATTGCACTGTTTCCACCCGACCATATGTTAGTTACAGTAAAGGGGTGGCTGAGAGACTGCACGATCGCAGCAACAGCCTTGTGGACAACTCGTCGTGCATGAACTACAGGTGAGCTGGTTGGGAATAAAATACAATGTATGTATTTTAACATGTCTTACCAACAAGGTCTGAACACATCCCTCTTCGTCCGAAAGTGTCCGGGGTATTCTAATTGTCCTTTGGACAGTAAACAAGTATATACACTGCATGCACGACAGACCTCCATCTGGGCGCACGTTCTACAGGTTCTACAGGTCGGTTGGTTGGGTCAATCAAGTCCTCCGGTCCGGTCGATCTGCGAAGTTAAAAATGTACACTTTAGCATGTAGCTGTGGCTAACGTGATATGCACATGTTCTGGGATGTATTTATGTGTGGTCATTAAGGAGCTAAAATCTAGAATTATATATAAGAATATTCCCTTTTTAATAGCTTGCTAAGACATGACTACTGTTTCCTTTTGAAAAAAAATGGCCTACGTACATAGCCAAGTCACCCTATATAGGGTATGACAGTATGACAGTGATCACGTTTGGGTTATTGTAACGAGAATTTAATGTGAAGATGAGACTATAGCTTTGTAATATTTTACCACCAGTAGGCCTATTCTTCTTTGTTCTTACAGATGGTAGATCCGTGGTGTCCTAGGACCACCTGATGTCTTTCAGTTATGCCTTGCCATAGAGTGTGCCCAGTTGAATACCATTCTTGGCAGGCGTATGAATGCATTTGTTGGTTCTTGGACAAAACAACACGAACGACAACATTCAAGCCTTCGTCCGACTTGATGCCTAGAAATACTAGGGAACCCTACTGACATGACAGATCGACAATATGGTAGGCCAACGACATTCAGGGTCAATAACACCTTCGCTCAGGCCCAATTCATTCGACAGGTAAATTACGGCCAGAAAGGTTAGGGGTTCAGACACACGAGTGTGGATAACAAATTGCGACTTTCAGGGAAATTTCTAATGTCCTTGTGGGGGATTTGACGAGGAGAAATTGTCATCGGTGCCACCAAGGATAGTCATAGAACATAGGACAGTCATCCCCCCCCCCCCCCACTTGACCCGCAGTCCGTTCATCTACAATGATCGGTGGTGACGACACGAAGGGCCTTTAGGGCCCGTCTATTTTTATCACTTTCTATAACAAATCGTTGGAAACTATCAAAACTTTCTCGAATCCTTCGCAAACAATCAGAATTTTCGCGCGTTCCGCATACTTTCAGCCTCACTTCATTGCTGTGCTAATTATTACCATGCATACTCAAATTATTCATCAGTTGGGTCTTAAAAAAGGCTGATTGCTCGTGTACAAAGGGGTAATTATGGAGGAGCACAACACTGCAGGAATGCGAAGCAGGGGAATTCAAGGGATGTCATACTCTGGGAGCTTTTTTCCAGTAAGATTGGCAGATACATTTGTTAGGAAATCAAAAGTCCCTCAGCTGCCTTCGGGCGCACTTATCAAGATTTGCATAACCATATCTCATAACCATACTTCTCTGTAGGGACAGCGCATATGATTAGAACAATCTAATATCATGAGTAGCCAATTAAGATATCATCGGTAGCCTGATGTGAAAGATGTAAAGTATGTTTTTAAGCAAATTAAGAACTCTTAACAAATAGTTTTCATTTCAATGACACTAATGGGATGTCTTAGAAAGCAGAGCACCTTGTCGCTATAATCCACACTACTAACACGTTAAATTGGTATGAGAGTTTGAAATAAGAGAGCTTGTGTAATAAGGATAGAGGTCCCTATTTTGACACCTCACTCAAATGCTCTTTTGCATAGTGAAAAGAATTCATTGCCAAATCATTTCTTTTAATAAGCACATTTGTAGGTTTTAATAACCAAATTTGTGGGTTAACATCTTCCACTAAACTAGTGGCGCACTACATATAAAACTGTATATAGCAGGAAAATGTTAGACTCCAAGTCAACAGTTTTGCATCTGCAACAGCAGGGCACTGCACTCCAATTGCGACTAAACATTTAGGTCACAGTACATCAGTAGCATAAGGTACAATATACATCGGACCTCAAAAAGCTACCCTCTGTAAACCGCTCTGTGGATACCGCTTTGGCAGTTTAACTTATCCCCCTGATCATAATTAACTAACCTAGGTATGGAGGACGATGGCTGTTTAAAAATAAAACGAATATAGAATTCTAACCCTACCCCTAACCCCATGACTATGCTTCAAAGAGAGCGAAGTGTCAGACTTTGGGTGTATGTTTATTTTCTAATTTCCCTGGTATATATGGAAAATGAAACACTTAATATGCGATATCCCTAAATCTTACAGATTTCCTCTGATTTCGCTCACAAATATCTTTCATTATGTTTCTGTATAAAAACATTGAATATTGAACGTCAACCAAGGATTTATTTTGCATGAATTTAACAAACAAGTAACAAAAAATATTGTCACATGATTGATAGGGGACATTCCTAAATTAGGATGACGCTGTACGCTAATTCAAACTTTTAACACAGAAAGCAAGAAGGAGATTAAAAAGAAGCTAGAAGTGGTTGATCCCCCCCCCCCCCAAACACACCCGCCAGGAAATGACATTGTACATTCTCCAATTAAAAATTTTCCCCTAGAAACTCCCGCCCCCTCTCTACGTCGTACATTTAACACTCAACTCCGAATTTTGCCCTCACTTAATTAGCCCCCTCCTTCGTAAAATGGCATAATACTGTATACATGTATACTTTCGGACCTGTTGTCCTGAGTTACTAAGTGCCCAATTAAAAAAAAAGTGGCATGGAAGAATCTACATGCAACTAGAGATCCTTATAAAAGAGGAATTCACTTTGTGATCACATTACTCGAATCTGCAAGCACGTAAGGAGTGAAAATGGGAAAAGGGGTGAGGTCAATTATTAAACGCTTTTCCCACCTGGTATCTGGGAACAGGCCCGTAGGCAGACATGGTAGTGAAGGTGCAAGGCCATGGGCATCCACAGAAAAAAATTCAGGCGGGCTCAAAATTTTTTAGGGGGCAAAACTTTTTTTCATGGGAAATATTTTACTCCCAGAAAGAGTTTAGATGCTACTTTCACACAGTGTTGACAAAAGCGCATCCAGGAATTTGTCAAGGTGGGGGGGGGGGGCGAAGCCCATAGACTCCCAGCGCTCCACGCCACCATGGGTTGGCGCGGAGCGCAAGAAAATTTTGGCCCAAAATGTTTCCCAGATCGCTGGAAATGGCACTTCCAAGACCTCTTTACCACATATAAAAAGGGGAAACACTAGCAATATCGTAAATATAAACTTTAAAAAATACCAAAAATATGCTGGGGGGGGGGGGGGGCTGAGTGTTGATATTTTTATTCAATTCCTGTTTTGAGAGTAGAAATTCACACTGAGTGAACTGTTCAGAAATGCTGTTGTTTTATTTTCTTCGTTTTTTTCTTTATTTTTTTCTTCGTTTTTTCAAGTGTTTGATTTTCCAGGGGGGGGGGGGGCAAGTGCCCCCTTTCCCCCTCCGGACGCCCATGTGCAAGGCCGTAGCCTGCAAGGGGCAGGGGACATGCGCAACTTCCCCCTGAGATGTCCAAACCGTAAAAGAAACCTGGCCTACTTCAGAAAAAAATGCTGAAAGTTTAACTGTCCAAATTATAATTTCAAGGCTACAAAAACCTGGGAAATCGCATTTAATTTTTCCTTTTCCCCACATTTCCCTGGGAGGTCCCTGGAGCAGCCATGGACACGTTCTTATGTGGGTTTCTCTTCCTGACAAATAAACCACCTTCCTCGTAAAAGATACACCTCTTGAATACACCAGCATATACACTGGCTAAAGATAAAATAGCCTATGGTTACCTTCAATTACTAGATAAACTCAAAGAGCTTGTTAAAGTGGACCTAAAGTCTAAAAATTCAAAAATATATATTTTAGAGGTTACAAAATTAATCTTATTGGTCCAACTCCCATTGTCATAGCTTATTCCATTGCTGAGATATTAAATGTTAAAATTTATTCACTTAAATCCAAACAGTTCATTGCGCAATAATTTTTGACATTCTTGTTGTACAACTCACATTAAATGCTTTGTTTTCTCTTAAAATTAAAAATGTTTATATGACCTTGACCGCTTCATGTTTTCTTGCATGACATGCTGTACAGAGAGGGCTTATATAGTCAAGTCACCCCAAAGCAGTAAGAACGAGATCACATTTTGGCACAAGGTGCGGTGGCTTTCAGAAAAACAAAGAAATACAAAGATTGTAATTTGAGTAGTACAACAATGACATCACAAATTATTGCGCAATCTACCTTTTTTAATGGAGTGAATAAACTTCAACATTTTATATCTCAGCTTAAGAAAGTCCTGTGAAGATGGGAATTGGACCATTGGAATTCAGTTTTCATGCTCTGTAATATATATTTTTGAATTTTCAGACTTTAGGTACACTTTAAGTAACTTTTAATGAAAGGCAATTATTTTGAAACAACCGTGACAGCTGTAAGTTTCACTTCAGCCGAATTTGAAGAAAATGACGGCGCTTCGCGAACCCCAAACTAGAGACCCTATCCCACTATAGGGTCTCTACCCCAAACCTTCGAGCCACAAAGAATTGCGCGGAAGGCAAATGAGGATGACCGTTGGAACAAGATGGCGGATATGGGGGGAGCGCTGCTAAAACTACTTCAGGTCGCCAGTGAAGTGCGAATTATTGCAAATCCTACCACCTCTAGCAATCTGTTACTGAGAATCCTGAGAGTTTTTTTTACACATTTTCGGTGGTAGAATAGGAATAAACCGGATAAACCGTCTCGACTCCAAATTTGGCAAAATAACGGACTCGGCTTCGCCTCGTTCAAGTATGTCTATCTTTCATGATACGTTAGAATATAAATATTGCATATTCAAGATAAACCAAGGAGTGGCTGTATGTGAATTTCACAAGTCAGTGAGAAACATAGTGCAACATGATTCTCAAAAGCCATACATGAAACAGGATACCCAGGTACACTAATTCAATTGGGAAGACTGCACTTTCCCTTTAAATCAAATATTAAACTTTTCTTCTTGAAATCTAAATTTGCTTCCTAAGTGTGAAATCTAAAAGTAAAGAATGTTTAAATGCAACTTTTAAGTCTAAAATATGTTTAGAACCCCCCCCCCCCCAAATCGCTGGACACTTCGAACTTGCAAGGCCTACGCTACGACGACGCTTCAACCGATGGTGGCTCCCCCAGTGGGTTACTAAGAGTGACAGGGAGAAGCAGGCAACGGGAATCAGCGTTGCAGGGGTGCCATGCATGCCAGGAGCTTTACAGCGGAAGGAGAAAGAGGACGAGCTGTCGGCCAAGATGGCGAACATAGTGGACGCGATGTCAGAACTGTCCCGAGCAGAGCGCAGTTCGCGAGAATAATGCAGATTAGATGTAGCAAGGGTTAAGTATATGTCAGAGACGTGAACTTTCTACAGCCGAAAAATTCAGTAAATCATTATAAAAGTTCAGATCATGTTATCAGTCCAAAACTTACCAAAGACCATTTTGGATCCAGGAAAACTTTCTCCAAGAGTAAATGTGTCATCCCTCCTCGCAGGCAACATTCCCTTCAACTAACCCTACCAAAATAGAAAAGTCATTAAACATAGTAAACAATGAGGACTCGTAACCATATAATCAGCTCAACGCTTAACGAAGCCTTACCAAAGATAGAACCATTTTTCATCCAAGCCACCTCACATAGACCAAAAATTTCTCAAAGAGTATAGGGGCCGTCCCCCTTCTCTTACACAGCACCTCTTTCCTCAGCCAAAATGTAGGCAGAATATCACTAAATAATGAAAATTTGTAAAGATATAATGAGTTCAAAGTTTTGCTAACGGTAGTACAATTTTGCGGCTAGGCCAGGTCTTACATGTGTCCCTCCCCTCAGAACCCTCCCTCAGGATGGCAACCATGTACGGTGAGAAATGAAGGGTCCGCCCGATGTTAACTTTCTGTAGGCACGTCACTTGGAGGTGGTCCGCTTAGACAGTGTCATGAACTGCCCCCTAGAGATTTCGCCCTGGCTACGAGCGAGACATACTCATATGCATTTAGGCAATAGTTTATATTCTGAATTTTGTCCCCTTTAGCTACGGGCTTGTATAGAAATCAAATATTCAAGTACACAAAGAGACCAGGGAGTTGCTATTTGACATAGCAACTCCCTGAAGAGACATTTAACCAAATCATGCAAGGTACTAACTGGCAGTGTGACCACTCTGCAAGTTTGGTATTAGCAGGGAGTTGCTATTTGACAAATAGCAACTCCCTGGTATTAGGGAATTAGTAGCTTACTGATCCTGTATCGATCAAGCTGTCCAAGACAAGGCAGAATTTGAAATTAGAAGCGATTTTCTGGTATCAAACAGACTTAAAGACACACTCGTTACACCAAAGTACATTTTTGTAGGGGGATATCAAAATTCTTAGTTGATGACTGTTCTTTGATTGACATCAAAGTTTTCAAATTTCATAGATGCAGAGTAGCTTACTTTTCACACAATGCAGAGAGTGTGTACTGATTACTCATTACAGTCTTGTATGCTCACCATGACATGGCTTTGAGCAATATACAAGGATTGTGTCTGCACAGTTTTGGAACGGGCTAGAAGTAACTTAGTTGGGAGAACTGGAGTTGCCTGGGATGACGACATTGCCGGGAGATAAATATACAAACTTTGTAGGCCAGTTTTGCAAAACGTCTAAAAACGAAAATGCTGACACGATGGGAAGGCGGAGTTTAAGCACTGCATAGACCTGGCTAATGGAATTTTTGAGGGCAAAATAGGGGAGACTGACCCAACAAGAAGACAACATGCATCACTTTTCTCTATAAGCTAATTTTCTGTTTCGTGTGACAAGTACAAGAGAACAAGTGAAGATTAAATTTAAAACCTAATATAAGAGAACGCATATCCATGTCAATAAAGAAACTAGGGCTTCTTTCTTGCACTATTCGACCAGGGAGCTGCCACTTGGACAAGTGGCAGCTCCCTGATTTGACCATACCAATTCAAACAATGAAAGAAGGCCAGTTTCCCTATAAGACGTTCGCCTAAAATTAGGTGTTTCAATCACATTCCTCAGAACCACGGAAAAGAGTTTTTTACAGCGGTTCATTACCAATCTTATCAGCTGGCCAAAGCATAAAATATGCAATAATTTTAAATAGGAATAGGCGTAGGAAGCTGTTTGAGACTGGGGGATCTCAACGTTTCTTCGGACCGCCGTCATGGGGGTAGGGTCTGAAGGGGTGTGTCCCCTCCCCCTTTAAAAATTTTTTGAATATTTGACGTTTCTTAGATGCAATTTGGTGCAACATATTGGGTAAATTTTAAGGACAATTATTGCAAATTTTTTAAAAATTTTTTCCAGAGGAAACAAGTAAGGGGTTTTCGTCCTTGGATTAGGGGGCGGAAGCATGCTTCCGCCGCCCACCACATGTTTTACTGTGGGTTAAAGACCCCACCTCCGCTTCCTACGCCCATGCATAAATTAGGCACCGGCTAGAGCCCGTTGGATCGCACTTTGACAAAGGGAGCGCGTACTCCGGCAGGCGTCCCTAAGGATCGATGAGTGTACACTCATGTGGGGATGTTGGACCTCCCGACAAAAGTTTCATTCTCGACAATCTGTAGGTCTACGTGTCAAGAACGGTTAAATCCTAACCCTTGTTTTATGGAAATCTTCGCAAAAAGTACAAGATTCAAAACTATAACAGGCCGAATGGAGGACAAGACAAGGGAAACAAAACCCTATCGGAAAACACAGTTTAACATTTGGCATTGTCAATTTGACCTTTGCGCACCCGTTTTCACTTATCTGTTACAACTGCACATGGGCGGCGATCCTGGGGGGATGGGGGATATATCCCCCCAATATTTGAGAAATCGCCCATTGACTTTAATTTTTCACACAGTAAATTATTGGAAATTCTGGTCATATCACCCCCCCCCCCCAATATTGAGAACAAATCGCCGCTCTTGCAACTGCAAGGTCGATTTGGTCATGGAAGTACTAGCTCGTTGGTAGAACTTCCATGGTAGGAGCACAGGCTCGTCTTTGGCATGGGGCTCTGCAGGCGCGGATCCAGGGGGGCCTGGGGGGCCCGGCCTCCCCCCCCCCCCGAAAAAAAGGAGAAAAAAGGAAGAAAAAGAAAAAAGAAAAGGAGAAAGAAAAATTAAGAGCAAAAAATGAATAAAAGTGTCTAAGCACGTATTCAAAGTATATATTTCTGTAGGGGTTGGGTTGAGCTATAGCTGGATTATCTCTTTAGATATCTTTCAAAGTGGTTGGCGGCGAAAGGAGAGCTAGTGTTCGAAAACAGGTGAATAGCTGAGTAATGATCCCTGACTAAAGATCTTAATAAGTAAACATCGTGACATATACAGTATGGACCCGGCTAGCTGCACTGAAATTTAGTAACAATTTTGTTGTAAGGAGTGAAATTTTTTGTAATCTAGAGGAATTGAGAGGCAAAGTTTTCACCATACAGACCTTGCAGATGAATACAGAAGACAAGCTGTCAGGTGACATACTGTTGTGCACAGTGGCACCAGCTGTTGCAGGCAAAGTAGCGGAGTGCATACTCTATTCGATTTCGTAACTGTCTGAAAAGTTTAAAAATGAACTCAAAAGGCTTTTAAGCAACAGACAGTGGCGTCGGCACGGTGGGCAATGGGTGACGTGTGACCCCCTCCCCCATTCATTCTTGAAAATTTTTAAAATGGTCCCAAAATTCGTTTAAGCTACAGATTTCTGTGGAGGGTGTAGGGTGAGATGTGTTTTTGATGATTGGTTTATTTGTTCTAAACATTTTCTTTCACAAAACTGTTCTCAAACTATCATAAGCTTTGGAAATTCTCTACAAATTCCAAATTTTGGCACGTTCCGCTAGCGTCAAGCCTTGCAGAGTTGTCTTTATTATCAATAGCTTTCGGTAACTACTCACGGGGGAACAAAGGAGCAAAAGTTGCTTTTTAAGAATTCTCTGTCAGAAGATTCGTTTCTGAATAGCATAGGTTGGTGGGAGTGACAGTGTCCGATGCAGGTTCTGAATGCAGGTTTTGTCATGAACTAATATTTATTCAAAATTTTGGCGCGCTTCGCGCGCATAAGACAGGGTTTACACCCGATTTCATATACCATTGACAAAGCTATGACGCACGAAATTATTCCAATGCAAACATTTTTCTAAAAAGTACATCTCCTTCTCTGTAGGGCTCTCATCATTATGGGATCTTTGACATAATCTAGTCTAGCACATGACTTGAAAGATTGAAAGTACGTAAGTGCCGTTGCTTATTTTCCAAACATTTTACCGCGACGTTCAATAACGACGAAAATCTTTTCTGAAACGAATTTTGCCGGTCCACCATCCCTCTTGCTATACCTAAAAAAGAAGGTGATATATGTATCATATCTCCTCCCATATGGATGTCGGGTAGTGAGAATCACGTTGGTCCCTCTTTTGTACACTGTAACTAATTCAGAGCTCCCGGGAGGCTCTATCAACCTTGGATATCCTTTTAAAATGTAAGGGAAAAATTTATTATAGTCCAAGAATGTTTCTGTGGACTCCACGCAGGTATAATTGCGTGTACAATTTTCCCATGGACGTGGATCATGGGGGACGCGTACCCCTCACTTTTTTGGAAGGGGGGACATCGTCAAAAAGTCCCCCTCACTTTTCCAAAAATGATGGAACAGACTGCAATTGTGCCTAGGAAAACGAATTTTTAGAAGAAAAATAATAAACATCCTACACTTTTTTTGCACCAAATAGCATCTGAGGGCATTCAGTTCTAGAAAAATTTCCCTTAGACCCCTCCCCCATGCCGACGATCACAAAATTTATTGGCCCCCTGTGACGCAAATTCTGGCTACCACCACCGCTTCTTCCACCAGGACGGCGATTCACAAATGTGAAAAGCCCCCCCCCCCCCCACCCCTCCCAACTTTTGGAGATGGATACGCGCCCATGATTTTTTCCTGGGACTTAAGGAGGTTTGAAGACAATATATTAACCGTATCTTACTCCCCTTTTTCACCCGAACAAAAGTTAGAATTCTCAAAGAGGAGGGAAAACCCCTTCCTGGGATTGTACTCTCATGTACTAACAAGAAAAGGCTCTCCCACTCTTGTATATAGCGTATACAAAATCCCACTTCCTAAAAAGGCATGGTTTAGCAGTTGCATGCGGTTCCCCCAATCACCAACTCCCGCCGGCACCATCGGTCATAGATTTCTAAAGGGTATACCCTTCAAGAATCCATAAAGAAGGTGATATATCATCTCTCCTCCCAAATGGATGTCAGGTTGTGAGAGTCCTGTTGGTCCCCATTTTCAGTGTACAATTAATGCAGAGCTCCCGGGAGGCTCTATAGCGGAAATTTTTGGCGCGCTTCGCGCGCAATTGTTTACGCTTACGGAGAGGTACGTTTTTAATGAGTGATGGATTTATTTTTATCACTTTTTACCAAAAATCATTTGAAAAATTTCACGATTTTTGCAATGTCTTCTCAATATTTCTTGATTTTCGCTTAATCTGCGCACTTTTAGTCTTGAATTGCTCCCTTTACTATCAATAAGGTCCCGAACGTATTCGCATTACTCATCGGTGGGGTTCTACCATTATTCGTGTGAATAAAGGTGATTTCAGAGGAGCCAGCATTGTAAGGATGTAAAGCAACTGATATTCATTTTTTTACTGGAAACTTAGTATCGAACCCTCCTTCTAATTGATAGACACATATAAAGGGAATTGACACCGTTAGTCATCGCAATGGTTTTAAATGTAAATTCAAATTTTCGGCGCGCTTCGCGCGCAATTGTTTCATCTGATGTCCTATACCCGAATACCGTATAACGAAAATAAAGCACTCATTATGGCAAAAATAATTTCAAGTTACCTACACGGGCTCATAATGCTGGCGTGTAAGTTTTAAGATAACTTAGATTCTCCGGAACTCTGCAGGTACATATAGTAACTTATACTGAGCCATTCACATCAAATTCCATGCAACAAGAAAAGGTATGAAATCTCACTGACGTAAGAACTGGTGCCGATTTCTGTGCTCTAATAATGCAATATTGCGAGAGCTTCCGGGGGCTTCGCCTCCTGGACCCCCACCGGGGCTCCACCCCTGGACCCCGCCAGGGGCCCTAACGCGGGCCCCTGGACCCCACGCGTAGGAACTCGCGCTTCGCGCTCGTGGTGCACCTTTGGTGCACATGACATTTTCCATCTTGGGCCCCCCTCGAAATTTCTGGATCCGCGCATGGGGCTCTGTACCGACGTAGGGCCCATTTCAGTAATGTCCCTCTCGGGGGGCCCAGGGGGTGAAGCCCCCTGAAGGTCTGAAGCATTTGCACGATTGTGGCACTAGAATAAAACATTTTACTGTCTACAAATGAAATGCACTAAACGCACCATAAAATCACAGTCTGTCTATATCTTATTTTAAAATAGCGTCATTCTGACTAAACCGCAGGAGGATTTCTTCAAGATGCAGAGGATTGATGGTGGGGAGGGTGGAGGGTCATAGACTTTTTACGGAATTTTGCAATAATTATACTCACTTTGTTCTATGGGAAGTTATGATAGGTTACAAGAGTACAAGATGAATGCGGGAGAAGTGCGCCGAAAAATAACACTTTTGCGGACATCTCAGTAATGTTTGCATTCATTTTACATAGCAATTATCAGTATGTACAAAAAACACCGAATACTCACTAAACAGACCTGAAAATTGCAATTATTAACCTTTTTTCATAATATCCAGGACTAATGGCCATTCGATTTCTTTATGATGCAGTAAGAGTGACGGTTGGGAGCTAGGGTGGGCACATCGCGAAGGTTGCACGGAGCTTTGCAATAATCCAAAGCACGCTCTGCTCGTCTTGAATTATTAATTGGACAATTAGGGCATATGAAGGATGCGAAAGAAAGATAAGATACGAAGGCATTTTTGTAACGTTTTTAGGCACTGCATCTACAGAACTTGAAGGAGTCGAAAAGCGAGTCTCCTTCCCAACCACCGCAATACATAGTGTACGCACTATTAAGCGTTTACAGCAAACACAAAAGCGCTAATTCGACTTTACGATTTGAGTAAGTGGAAATCCAGTCCACACTGTACCGATGGGCCTCAACCCGACGGTAAAAACTAGTCGCGTGACAGACGGGTCGGTCAAGGATGTTTCAAATTTTGTTTTCTACCCGACTCTCGGTCCCGTTTGCAATCCGACAGTCTACTTCATGACCACATCGGAAATATCAAGCTGTTTGATATGCCTAGGGGAGTCTGGGGTTCCATCGCGGGTGTGAGTCGAGTCGCAGTTGAGTAAAGTCGTGGTAGTGTGTACTGAGAGATCCATTTTTTCATGAATTGGCCAACAAAGGGCCAACAAAGAAAGGTTTCCAAAATCAGACGACGGTTGCAGAAGAAATTTAATGTGCTCGCCCTCATGTGTGATTGATAGATTGGTATCAACATGGAAGACTTCCATTGTATCACCTTGACAGTGTGTTGCGCGGGTGACATAAACAATCCGACTGTGACCCGATGCAACTGACCACGTATATAGGCCTACCCACAACTCTCCCAGACGAGCATCATTCCACAAGCATCTTTTTATTCCACAGTGTCGGACATGGTGTCTACGGAACTAATATTTTCATCAAAAGGACTTTCCGAATAATGCAATAGAAATCACTGACACAGAACCCTCAATTTGTGTCAATACGGTATATGTAATAATTTCCTGACAAAGAGAAGTTTCCTAATACAGTTACATCTGGGAGTGGTTAGGACAATTTCTTTCCCGACGGACGAAAAAATTTTCCCCACAGACCGCACTCTGAAAATTTCTGGGGGTGTAGCACACCCACACCCGGGGTAGTGACGCCCCTGAGTACTCCCGCACCGCCTATGCAAATTGCAATGAAAATTATTCTGTGGTTGAAATGTGTATAAATAAATCCTTTCCACTTTTATCAAAGTGTTAGTTGAACTTTTTGTAAGTGGGGAACGTAGTGACATTAATGTTTGTAAACCGTAGGCCCTGGCTTGATACTTGATACTGAATGTTGCTAGTTTACCTATTTATTTACAGCCATGAACCATGTACATGTTTTATTTCGTGCATCAAACTTAGAGTGAAATTCAAATATCACAATTATCAATTTTATCAACAATGCTAAAATATTTTGTTGCTTAAAAACATTCAAGGCTAGAAAGTTGTCTATTTTGGGTAAAGTCACTACTCTAATTAAATGTTTGGCAATGCTATATAACTGCTTTTCAGTGTAACAAAATCGTCATTGACAAATTTATGCAAAATATTTTTTGCATTTCGTGTGATATCAGTGATGGATGCGGGGGCGGGGCGGTTTCCCCCTGAAATTTTCAGAGCAAAGATGAAATTGTGCATTTCAATGGCTGTGGGCCTCAGAAGGAAGATTTTCCCCTGTCATACCCAGATATATTTCAAAACTGCTTAGTTTCCCTCACCACTGTCCCTAAAAACCCACCTGTTCTTAGTTTCGCCCCATGCTTTTCCCCTGGAAGTGAGTTCTGGATAACAGAATAACTCACTGGTAAGTGTGTATCTCACTGGTTGCTAGTTTCTGAAGTAAGAATACTCTTCCTTATTTAATACCCTTATTTCTTTCGTTCATATCACAAAGAAATACCCGATGAAGTGCATTTGAAATTATATGTTTAAAAATGACACTTTTTCGGCGCTTCTGTCGCATCTATCACAGATTCTTATTCCACAATCACTCCACGTGGTACAGCTCTATATAAAAACTCATTCCCCATTCACAGACCCTTTCAACATAAGTAGTCACCCCAAAACATCAGCTATAAATGTTATAAATGTTACAAATGTCCATTTGTTCCCCTTAGTTTCATGTTTCTAGACACATATAATAGATACAAACATGGTTTCAACAGGCTGGGGCAAAGAGGGGAGGTGCCCCCCATTTTCCTACCCCCAAATTGGTGAAATGCAAGCAAACGACGTTGTATTATAATTAGGTAAAACAGCCCTGCATTTTGTTCAGGACGGTTCTTATTAATACAATTAGTAATTAAGGCCCATAGGCCTACAAAAGGTATACCTAAGTCTTGTTAATGGTAATATTTGCTGATCTATGAGACGACTTTGCCAACACCATGGTAACAAAAGGGCTCTTTCCGGTGTACCAATCAATTTCGGCTCTACAAACTAACAAATACATGCGAACTCACTTAATAACATGAACATACACAACGTTTCATCAAGTTTATAATGCAAGATTATTTTCCTGCCCGCACCTTTTGCTAACTTCAAGCATACAAAGGTAAGCTAACGTATAAACGTCTAAGAGTACGTATTTACTAAATGCATGTAACATTTTGTCAAGGGACACAGCTTGGCCTAATGTTTTGCCCCGAGAGTTTTAAATTTGAGAAAAAGAACTTTTGGCCCACTGGAAACTAAGTTACTTCGCAATAAATGATTCCTTTACAGTACAATACATGTTATCCTAGGAATGGGGCAAGGTTTGGCAAGGGGTCATGACCTCCCCAATTGGTAATTTTTTGAAGTCTCTGTCGTGCCATCAGTGGCCTCGATTTTCCTGTTTTGCACTTCGGGAGGGCAGGCCCTCCCGTAAGAACCCAAAAGTTTCGTCGAGCTTCGCGTTTCGTTTAGTTCGTTGTTTCAGTCTCTTCCATAGTTGTGCTTCAGATAAATTAAATGGTCTACCCCTCCTACCAAGAGACATTTAGGTAGCCCACTTAGTTTTCTGTAAAGGTCGGGAACTTTATTATCAATATTAGCGTATATGTTTTCCTATATTTGTCGTACAGTATAGCATATGGTGGGCTACAGTCGCGATAAGCGACATGCCTCCCATTTGTAAAACCCTGGATCCGCGCTTAGCGTCTCTGTTTCTTCCCGTCTACGTGATCTGAACAGGCATCAAGGCTTGGAGAAATAAATAACTAATATAACTGTACAAAGAACATAAGTGAAAGCAACTGCTTGGAAGCAACGCAAAAAGCTTAATGAACCACACCTCAACTGAGGTGGGGGTGAGGAGGTAGTGTGTGGCGAGTAGTTTGTCCCCAACTATTGCCTATAAAATGCGCACATGGCACCGTTATTACTCATTCCACGACTGGCGGGTTGTCGGCGCCACAAAACCGAACAAGCTCCCCCCCCTTACATGGTTGGGCCCCCTGTGGGCTGGGGGTTGTAGAATATGCCCACTGTATTTCCCGCCTGTCGTAAGAGGCGACTAAATGGAAGGACTTGCACCGTGTTTAAACTTTAATTGACACTATATAACACATCTGTGTTGGTGTGTCGTTAAATTTCATTTAACTGACTAACTCAACTGAGGAATCTTTCCATCTTTTACCTTAAACATTCCGAATACATTCTTAGACATATTATGCAAATTTAACATAAATATTCACTAAGCGATCAATCAGTCATAAGTCTCCCCACAGTTTTGATCAACTGTTCGAATTTTAATTTAAAACTATTAATATGGTGGTTAAAAACTTCTAGGGACCTGTTCAAAATTTCTTTGTCCCCTTTACTGAAATAAATCCTCTTTCTCTGTGCACTATTTTTGTTGTATGAAAACTTACTGATCAGACATACAATACAGTAATTTATGTTCACATTTGCCGGCTACGTATGGCATTACAAAAGTAAGCATGCATAACATTACTAATGGCTTCAGTGATTTTACAGAATAACCCTTTTGGGGGGAAGGGGGTAAGATTCTAACACATGAGATCCCAAAATGAAGAATGTTTAGAAGCGACTGAGGAGTGCCGTTTCCGGTAATCTAGGAGGCATCTTGACAAAAATTTTCCTTTCACGCTACCAAACTTCATGGCGCTCTGCATTGATACTGTGCTGAAGTACAGGTGTCCCACCTTTCGTAAGTGGAACCTACCCACTGAAAATTCATTTCACTAGCTATTAGAGAAACAGGAATCTACAGTAAATTTAGACGGGCCATTCTATTCTCTCCAAAACGCCTTTAATATCTCTTAAAGAACAACCTGGATCCTTTGCTGCGTAATTTTGATTTCATCTTTTTCGTCACTTTTCCGTTACAATCTTTGTAAAGCTATTTTCATGTATATGACTGGTGCAACGAGTAAGAACAAAATACACTTAGGCCTATGTACTTACGTGGAAGTAACTAATGTTTTTGGAAGGCAACGGCCCTTACAACTAAAGCAAGGAAAACAGAAAACGTAAGTAGCACCCACCCATTTGCCCATAGAACAGGATTCTTATATCCTGCTCTATACCTCCACCCAGCAGTGTGTGATAATCATTATCAAGTTCTCAAAAGTGGGAGAGGGGGGACGTAACCGTGATGAAAATAGTACAAGTGCAACCGCGAAGACCAAGAAACGAGGGATCCACAAAAGGGCCCCGGAAAAAATTGGATTGCGCAGAAGAGGCATTTTCCGCCATTCATTAAATGACTGTTTCCACTATTTTCAAGCTTGACTTTATTAAATTAGCCATTTTTTAAGCTATGGAAACAAACATGTACCTGCTATTTTGGGGGGTTTTGTAAATGGTATGATATCCCCACTTTCAAAAGTGGTGGGCATGTCCCCCGTCCCCAACTATTGACGCCCATGATGGTGTAATAATAGTTAATTTATGTTTTTAAGTGTTTGTTTAATGTTATTTTATTAATTTTCTCCAACGGGTGTCAGAAAAATACTCTGTAAATAAATTCATGCTTTATAAAAATACCGGTTTCATACAAACTGGAATGTCACTTCTTTCTCAATAAAGATAAGACTGGTACAAATCGTAAGAAATGGTCTCAGGCATACCCGGACAGTAATTTTTTCAGACTTGAGATACACTGAAATGCATTAGAGAAATAGTAAGTTTTCTTAAGTTTTTAGGGAAGGCGGAATTTTTTATACTGGGAACCTCCCCTCGGTAGGCTACGCGCTTACATGGTTCCCTTTCCTTTGATGTTGCTATATTGACCTTAATGCAGCAATTTCTTCCTACATTGTTTAAAGCAGTGGTTTCCGACCTTTTTCAGCACAGCGCCCCCTTCCACCGAATGTGGTTGGACAAACACCCCCCCCCCCCCGTCTATAACATGGTGTTACTATGAATGAAATGACAACAATAAAAACACATTTTCAAATGAAGAGTGGACTCACAAATACATTGTTTTTTACGTGTGGGTCCGACGCAAGGTAGCAAACCGGACTAAAAATCTGACTCAGCTTTTCAGATGGCCAATCTTTAACCCACGATTTACGAAAGCGTGAAGGCAATTGATCGTGGTCAGCGGCAGAGTTTTCTTTTAATCAAACAGATGTCAGGAGCCCCACCGAGGTGTGGAACGTCCCCTCAAGGGCCCCTAATGGGGCCCAGGAGCAACGTCCCAGTGGGGGACGGGGGTAAAGCCCCCGGAAGGTCTGGGGTATTAACGATATTGTGAGGCACTGTCAATCAAAGTTTAATTATCTTCCGATTTCCTAACAACCTTAAATGTGCACTACAGGAATTACAAAAATCACCCATAGACCAGTTTGTATTTCAAAAGTAAGTAACGGAAATTCCTTTCTGATGCTGCAAGGGACTTTTCCTGTGGGTGTGAGGAAGACGGATGGTAGGGATGTCACTGAACTTTGAAAGACTTAGGCCTTTGCCACTCAAGCTGTCTTACAGGTAGAAATAATGAGAAAGCCGAAATTGGCGCACCGAAAAATTGTATTTTTGAAGGCATTTTAAAGGCATATTCCAGTGGCATTTCACAAGGGTCTCATGTGAAAACGAAAACATTACAGTTCATGTCCTCCAAACTGGGTAGATATCTCATCTTAAAATTAAGTTATTTCTGTCCAAAATACTTCCAGTCCTCATCAAGGTCACAGAATGTTTTGTGTAAAGTGGGCAAATTGCCTCAGTTCCTTTTGTTTTTCTTTATATTGGAATGTCCTATTTGAATGGTACTGTTGGAGTGTTTGAATACCTTTCCATGTAGATTTAGCATAAAAATACACCATATGTCGGGTATAGCACACAAAGTTTTATGAATATTCCCTACGGCGGTGTCAATATCATATCGAAATACAATGTTATGTCTAATCAATGTACAGCGATGACATCACATATTTACCATAATGCACTGTATCTCTAGAAAAATACAGTTCTTTCAAAATTATAGAATCTTCCACACGATACATGCTATTCAGATGCTGTTTTCACCTTATAAAGCAGAAACAGTTTCTGCATTTTTTTTTTTTTTTTTGAAGTTTTTGAAATAAGTCCCTGGCATACCCCTTTAACATTTTACTTCATAGTACTGTGCAAAAGTTATCTATTATGTTACAGTAACCTACAATTGCCACCTCTGTCAGTGCGTCATGTTTATGGAAAGCAAGGTGACTACATTTCAGGTAAACGTGGGGGACAACTTTTAGCCATGGGCCCCTTTGGTCACCGCTTTCACTGCCACTGATGGGAATATGAGGGTCTTCGCTAGTATGGGGGTCTTCGCCAGGAAAAAATTGAAATTAAACACTGCGATTTCGTGGCAACTGGTAATAAAGATAATTCACATTCTGGAGAGGGAATGTTAGCACTCCTCGATTTGTTTAGGTCATTTATCTCCTTTTTATGCGAACTTTGAGAGCTTAGCTAGAGGAAACCTTTTGAAATCTTGTAAGGTCCCGGTTCAAATTGAGCATCTCATTTTTTTCAAAACGCCCCAACTACCGTCCCCTTAGCGCTCATTCCCCCTGAATTGCGAAAAAGCCCACAGGAGGCGATAACGCCCCAGTTGGGAACCACTCGGTTTAAAGGGAATACGCATTCGCCCCATTCATTCTGAAACGTCAACTAAATCTTTCAAATCTCTTCTCATTTCACTTTCAAATACGTTTGATGGTTTTTTTAAAAAAAAATATTGAAAATCTAAGGTAAAATGCGGTTTTTTGCATGAATTTAACAACTCGGTAGCAAAAATATTGCCACATGTTCAAAAAGAGCCGTTCATGAAATTGGATGCCCCGCGGTACACCAATGCAAAATTGACTGCATTTTCCCTTTAATGGTCTGTTATCTTAAAAAGTTGCACAATTGATATGTAACCTATACCAACTGCGTTGTAATTTAGATGTGTAATTTTTACATGCACTCTATTTTGTTCCCTTTCCTTTGTTCTTTTTTTTTGGGGGGGGGGGGGGGGAGATTCCCGACCTTGTACCCTCTTGGGTACTTACTGTCTTCATGGAGAATCATACATGTCTTCGAGGAGACTCCCTAGCCTGCAAGGCATGAAGGAAGGAGACTGGACAAATTTAAAGATTGTTGAAAAATCATTGTGAGCCATGTTTTTGTAAGCATTTGCAATAAAAGCTGTCCGAAGCATTATATTCTCCAAAAGTGGTCACAGAATGAAGGCTGAAAGCAATCTATTTTATGACGTATTCTCTGGGAGGAGACCCACCCCTCCCCCTCCTCTGGCTTAATTGGGATTTCGGCGCCTTCACCTTATGAGAATGCTGATTCCGCTTAGCCTCCTGGTATTTAATTCTGTGAACTCCCAAAGTCATTTATACGTATGAACTAGCCTGCCTTAAATGCTTTGCATTGATCTGGCTCAAACCTTGATTCTCATTAGAAACTTACTTTGTAGCTAAAAGAGAATGAGGGCGGACTGCTTAAATTTTTGTACCAGAACGAATGGGTCCGAGTACAATATTTTTACCCAAACCCTAACCTTGACCCTAATCTGAGTATTATTTCACATTTTTCATGATTTCTATTGAAATTTCCAAAAATGACCCCCATTTGTCCTGGAAAAAACTCCGCGGGGCGGGCTACTAGCCAAAATGGCTGATATCAGGGGCCGGGTGTCAAGCCTGCTCCGAGTTGCGCGCAGCGCACGAGATTAATTTAAATAAGATGTAGCAAGGGAAAGTCTGTGTCTGCCACGTGAGTTTATATTTTCAAAGTAATAATGTAAAGGTCCATACTTTTCACAAGTATTGAAACATGTTATTTCCGAAACACTGTTTTTAGTAAAAACGTGAATTCAATTTTTAAGTGATTAAGCTATGAAATGAAAAGGTTAAATTGTAAGCCATTACAGTATAAACTGACTCTTTTTGCTGGTTGGGTTATGGCAACAAATAAGTCCATCTTTTTCGGGACTAATATATCAACGTCATTATTTTCCTTTATACCTTATGTGATGAGGTATCAGGTTTTTTCAATATTCACACAAATGCTTGTGGAAAATGGAATGGTCAAATATTCAAGAAAGTTATCTTGTTAAAGGAAAAGGTAGTAGCCTGCAGGCAAAATCACTTGCAATTGTAATGCTCCTTTCAATTCACACATAAGGCTCTATCAGGTACATGGTTACCACCTTAGCAGGCTTAGCGTCAGGGCCCATGGTTATCCTACAAATACGCCCAAGTGGGCATAACCAACAATTAATCAGTTTCCCAACGTTATGATCGATCGAATGTTTCTGAGGTTGCTATAAAGGAGACGCAGATTTACAGCGTGGGCCCCTTATATGTCCATTTGGGTGTCGGTATTTTTCAAGAAAAATCTCATGGAATGCTCAGTTAAGTGATCAAATGGGGGACAACTAGGGGAGTCGGCCACATAGGCAGCCCCCTTCGAATTTTGCGCTCACTCGTGCCCCCTGAAAAATTTGTCCCGGTCCTTTTAAGCATAAAGTGTCATTTATCATCTTCCACACCCTTTGACGCCCACATATCCATGGGCGTAAATCCCGGGGGGGGGGGGGATGGGAGATATATCCCCCCAACATTTGACTAGGGGGGACGGCCCATGTAACACACCCCCCCCCCCCCCCCAAAGGTTTCAGTCTACAGATACGTGTATGGTGGAAAGTATATTTTATTCTTCATTTTCGTAAGAATTTTTTTCAATCTCACTTTACTTTCT
Organism: Holothuria leucospilota; assembly: GCA_029531755.1. Classification (NCBI taxonomy): domain Eukaryota; kingdom Metazoa; phylum Echinodermata; class Holothuroidea; order Aspidochirotida; family Holothuriidae; genus Holothuria; species Holothuria leucospilota. Next base: position 29,547,844 of record CM055966.1, on the reverse strand, counting down.
ATCACAAATGTTTCTCAAACTATCAGAATTTAGCAAATCTTTGGCAATCTATCAAAATTTTCGCGCTCCGCGCGCTACCAACCTTACGTCAGTGTCACTTATATTAACAATATCTTCCGATAGCAACTTTCGGAAAAGCATGGCAGTAAAAAGTTGAAAGTTTACGAATTAATAGGTAAAAGACTGGCTTATGGCAGTGGCATGTAGGTTTGTTGGGCAATTGAAAGTGTCTCGATGTAGAGTCTGAATGCAGGTTTTGTAATGGAAATATTATTCGTCACTGTTTACACTCCATGTCATGACCATTATTAAGGTAATAGTACACGAAACTGTTCTGATCACGGCACTTTCCGAAGAACAGAGATACATCTCCAAACATCTGTGGGGACCTCGCATCAATATGGGATCTTTCAATCTAATATGTAGCATGATGTAGAAGGTTGAAAGTACGTATCTGCCGTTAAACATTTTTCCAAAAATTTTTAACAGAGCTTCGCCAGTTCGCGCTGAGCCATTATCGGTATAAATGGTGATTGTTAATAGACTTATGACGAAAACAGCACTCTGTAACGCTCTTATTAGTCCTTCACCCCTATCAGGGAGGTCTAATATCACCTCACTGCACCTATACTCTCCCTCCCTCTCATTTTCCATTGCTGGCAGCTGTTCATCCGGATTTTAGTTCAAAAGTAGTAAAAATAAGATAGTTGTAAAGTGCTCGGCGGCGTACTCTATTATCATTTGGATGTCAGGTAGTATACGCATTGTCATTGCCCCCCCCCCCCGCCCCGATTATTATGATTAATGCAGAGCTTCCAGGAGGTCCTATTCAGGTATCTGCTAGCCTTAGATGCCCTTTCATAATGCACAATGAAGGAAAGGACATATTTCGTAATAACTCAAGAATGTTTCTGTGGACTCCACGCACACATTTTTATGTAAAAACTTTCCCGAAATAGAAGGCAGTCAAATAGACAGAAGGGAGGGGGCTTCAGGAGATTTGTTGACAACGTACCTGCCTCTTAATAGACAACATATTCTCTTTTACCCAACCAAATTTAGCATTCACTAAATTACGAACATTTTCCGGCCATATATAATCGGTTCCAAAAACATCCCAAAGATAGCTCCATTTGACGGTCGATCATCTGCCCGAACGAATATCTAAGCGGAGCGCCACCATCAGTTGGCGCGGAGCGTGCAGAAAATTTTAAAAATCGCGACCCCTCAGATAGCCGGAAATGGCATTTCCCAGGCTTGTAAGTAGAACTTAAGCAGTCGTTACTTTGAGCTTTTGTTTGCCAAAAAAATGTTCCCTTCAATTAAAAGTGAGAAATTTGCAAAAACTTGCTTCATGAACTAAACCAAAATTTACTTGATCTTGATTTAAGCTAAGATCACTCTTTGATGAAATGTCTTTCCAAAAATATGTCGTAATGTTATAGGTCCGGAAAAATGGTCTAAAGATAAGGGGGATCCTCACACAAGGTACAGAGAGGAGAATCTTTCCTTTTTAATTTTGAATAAAAATTCATTACAACCTATAATTCTATGAACGTAAAAAAACTGAAAGAATTGAATTTTGGGGTCTCCAACAGCTTCAAAGACGATGGTGAAAATATCTGACCAAGAATACGATGCACTGCTGTAAGATTCATATTTGAGATCGCAGTAGCTTTTAAAGTCTTTTGCTTGATGAAATATACCACTTTATTGTCATGTGCATGAGAGATAAACATTGTTAAACGCTTTGCGTTATCATTGATTTCATTAGTGGCATGTAAATTCAGTCTCCACTCCCTCGGGATAGCAGAATTTTTCCATAATAATGTAAAAGGAAAAATACTAGTAAAATTACATTTATGGCAGAAATCATTCTAATTAAGCACTCAGTCGACTCTCTCATTAAAAAAATTACTTTGTAAGTTTTAGTGACCATGAGAGCTCTAGCATAGATAAGTTTATTGTCAATTTAATAATTATTCAAAATATATTGATTAGCATACACATCCGGAGGGCGTAAAATAAGATCAAGTGCAACAGACATCATAAATACTTGTTTTCAATGATAACATATTCATTGGAAAGGTTACATTAAAACACATATATTCCGCCATATTTCTTGAGCTTACTATCAAACAAGACTTTCCAAAAAGCAAAGCCATCCTGAAAATAATTTTTCCCTCATTTACACTTTAAGCTATATAAGCAAAAGAGCATAATTCGACCATTCCTAAACCACCTTCACATTTTGATAACATTAACGACGATTTCCGTTGATTAAAAAACTCCACATCTGATGAACCCAAATAGCAGATGGATTTTAAGAAAAAGTTTAGTGTTCTACATAAAGCGTGGTCCGAAATAGGGTTGAGACCTTCGATATCACTCTATTGACATTTTATCGGAAAACTTGAAACTGTGTGCTCTAAATTGCTATTAGTTTGTAACAATTATAATTACATAGTTTGAAAATTATAAGATAATACAACATTATGTAGAAACAAGTAGGCTGAAATAACTATTTAGTGAAAGTAAAAAATAAGCTTTGGAAAATTTTAGGGGGGGCGCGCGCCGGGTGCGCCCCCGCCTAAATCCGCCACTGTAAAAGACCTTAAATTAATAAAAAAAAATCTTAAAGGGGGAGGGGGAACTCTTCCCCAGGATGACACCTTTATGTAGTAACAAACGAAAGATCAAAACTGCTGCATGCAAATGCAAGAACGCATGAAAAATAAACGTGTAATTTACGCAGACTTGGGGGAACTGAGGTATTATTACGACATCATCTGTGGTGCCCCCAATCACACACAAAAAAAAACCAGGCGACGCCACTGATCTCAAGCCAACTTACAGGTCTTGTAATGATCTCCGAATTCAAAAACCAGTTGTCTGGGATGACCCTATATGTTGATCCCTGCCTTTTTAAGCTTAACAAGACATTGTGGCTCTTGTACAATTTCAATCCGGTGCAACTTATCGACGAGTTTTGTGCTCAAAATAGCAATTCCTAAATGTATGAATATACCAATAGCCTACCAAAGAACATTACCACTGAAATTAACCCCTTAAAACAGTCTTCCTGGCACTTCTGAGACATTCCGGGGGCTTCGCCCCCTGGACCCCCACCGGGGCTTTGCCCCTGGACCCCACCCGTGTGGGCTCGCCCTTCGCGCTCGCCGTACACGCTTCGCGTGCACATGTTCCACATTTGCGATAGTTTACCCCCCCCCCCCCAAGTTGAAAAGAAATCTACGCCCTGCACATATCAACTACCTCTGGGCTGGGTCCTCACCTGTTGCCAACATTAGCCCACAGAGATTAGCCTGGCAGAGATAAACTGATGGCAAGAGATTGTTACAAAGTTCAGAGCAGTAGCACACTTGAGGGTCAGTCAAAACTTAAAATAGTTCAAAACGCGTTTAAGATGCAATCTTTTAACAGGGGTATGGGGCGCGTTTTCCTTGGATGAAGCAAGGCTGTAAAGTTTATTCCCGTCACCTAGTTGGAACTTTCTCAAAACTTCCCTTGGTACACTGCCGGCGCCAACCGATGGCATTCCTAGACTGTGAGCTCGACATGCCGACCAACAGCCCCTCACCCCTCCCCAGAGAAATCCTGGGTGTGTTACTGGTTCAGATACACTGACAGACCAAACTTGAATTAAGTTCTTCAAATTCGAGAAATTGTAAGAGAATGATCGAGTAGGTCTAGTCTAGTTTGCGGGAAGTACTAAATTCATCTTTTGGCAAATTTACTTTCGGATTTACCGCCAATATAGACTGGAGCAGGTACTTACAAGTAAGGGGTGTACGAAGAGGTACCCTCGGCAGCCTGGTGCTCCCAGTTCCCTCGGGCTCATCATCACCATCATCATCCGTCATCAGTAGTTGGTAGTTGTAAAATCCCATGGGGCACGCAAAGGGCTCTTCTTTAGGTGTTTACAACGGGCGCAATTGGTGTCGGAATAGCCCAGTAAATAAGATCCACCAGTTTTCCAAGGAGAAGTCGAGCCAGGTACGAGGGGTTGCGTGCCTGCCAGCAAGTGGGACCAGGCAGGGGTAAAGAGATAGGCAAAGTGTAGTTCATATTGGAGAGACGTGCGTTTTTCAGAAAATTCTGTAGACTATCTCCCACGACAGGCGAAAGTCTGCTCGAAACTACTTGCATAACGGTCACGACCAAATCGGAGCTTTACTGTGCATCAAGAATGTCAACGCAACAAGCCAAAACGTAACACGGCTTGTACATGTTGGAACAATTGGACGCTGACGTCATCTGAAGAGCTCTACAATGAGAAAAGTACGTAAACAGCATTCTAAACCCTGGCAAATTACCATAACCTATGCTTGGACAATGCCCAAGAAGTTGTCTCACTTGTCTGAACATACCACTGGAGTTCAAACAGCTGTACATATTACCCTAACAATGCCGGAAAGTTATGCCTACGGACCAATCGGCTTTTCGATAACAATACACCCTTATTCATAACAGTTACCAAAGCATGTCCATTAACAAACTGAGGTGAGATGAAGTGACAATTTTTTATGGGGGAGGGGGTTGGGATTGGGAGTAATATAAGGATGACACTTCTGAAAAGAGCACCTAGCGCCTAGCGTATTCCAGTTGGTCTTTTATTTTTATTTTATTTATTTTTCTTTTTTGTGGGCGACCAACAAATGCCCTCCAGAATGCCAGAATGAGTTCGTAGGCCTTATAAATTTCATCAAAAGATTCTCTTTCATTTGGAGATCATATGTTTGTGACCCACATATAGAGAGAAAAGTGTAGCAAAAACTAGAGAATATGCAGAGAATGTGCAAACAGTGCTCTTCTCAGGGCATCACACAAGAAACCGAGCCTCTAATGAGATTTTCTTTACTGTTTGTAGATCTTTGACTAAGAACATCGCTTATCGGTGACGCCCCTTAAAATGGCACCTAGAGTACCTTCATTTGCGTCCATGGCAAAAGCCTCACTTCCGGGTCCTTGGTGTATAAAGGAAGGAAAAGAGGGCGAAACGCCAGTGTTTAAACACATAAGTAAATTTTTATTGTAATTTTAAGTTAAAAAGTGTTCAAACAAATAAGTAAATTTTTATTCTAAGTTAAAAAGCTACATTACAAACATTACATTACAGATAGGTTTACGTACAATCGCCCCACATCCCTTTACCTCGCAAGTATGACTTTTTTATGCCATCTTTCAGTTGGATTAACTTTGGGCTGCAACTGAAAAACGAAAAATAAATTTCTCTTTAATGAAAGGTTAATTTTATTTGGAATTTTAAAGTTATTGCTAGTTTTCGAAGTTGGAACAATAAAAATCTATACAAGTGATTAGCCCTGTCAACATTCCCACATAGGGCTGGTATGGGCAAACATCTAGAGCACCCGCAGGGAAAAAATTGCCCATGTGGGCTCCGTGAGATTTAGCTGCGGTTCCCTTGTGGGTCTCACTTGACAGAACTAATCCACTAAAGGTGCACCATAAACCCACATGGGCCCTTAAATGCTCAGTTTACGCCCATAAAAACCCCATCATGCCCACGAATATTCCACGTGGACTGACCCAGTGTGGGCATGTTGAGGCTGTTTTCCATCCATCAGGGAAGAGAGCTGGAACACTCGTCCTGGTTGTCTGAATCAAGTCCAAAACTAATCTACCGCTGTTGATTTCACTTGTTTCTTCTGAAGACAAACAGAAAGCTGACTAAAACAAGTCCACGTACAGCGGTGGCGTAGCCAGGATTTTTTGAGCAGGGGGACACTGGGGTCACGAATCGGGTAGGGGGAACAATTTCTGAATTTTTGAAGCTGGCTAACTGGTTGGAATTGGCTGTAACGCGGCCGACTAGGCGCTACTTCTGAGAAAGTTTTCAAAAGTTATTCAGAATAGATGGCCCAATGCCAGATATGCATGGAAACATGATTTGAGGTTCATCGGGTGACGGGCTGCGGAGCTGCACTTGTCTGAAGAGGGCGATTTTTGGTAACCGTTCAAAATGTCAAAGTTCGGCTATTTTGACCTAATGAATTAACCACAAGCTAAAAATGTACATCCCAAAATTTTCCACAGGGGGAAACCTGGGGTGGCATCGCTTTGTCGTGGGGGCACGTGCCCTCCCCCTCCCGTAGCGACGCCACTGTGCATCTAGTAGGCTATATCCCATGTAATCAGACATGTGCCGACTATTTTCGGTAGGGTATCTGGGAAGAAAAGTGGTTGGGTATGCGAGGGGATAATCCCTTCCACTTTTAAAAGTAAAGGAATACATGTCCCATTCTTTTCGCTTAAAAATGCGACTTTGCCAAAAGGTACTTTCTTGTCACTTCCAGTTAAATGACGTTAGTACAGTAACGTTACGATATGCCCCGTGGCCGGGCTACCGTAGTAGCCGGGACCCCGTTACCATTTGACACTTCCCTCAAAGTTAAATACCCTTCTTCTTCTTCTTCTTCTTCTTCTTCTTCTTCTTCTTCTTCTTCTTCTTCTTCTTCTTCTTCTTCTTCTTCTTCTTCTTCTTCTTCTTCTTCTTCTTCTTCTTCTTCTTCTTCTTCTTCTTCTTCTTCTTCTTCTTCTTCTTCTTCTTCTTCTTCTTCTTCTTCTTCTTCTTCTCGTGTACTGGCAGGGCTCTAAAAAAAGGTAGAGCATATGAGCCAGAGGTGTGCGGGGAGGGGATATGACTTAATCAAAATGTAAATTATGCTTGAACGAATTTATACTACTTGCATTGACAGTCCCTTCAGGTAACATATTCCACTCCTTTATAGTTCTTGGGAAAAAGGAGTATTTGTAAGCATTAATACGACACGCAGGTTGTTGGAAGTTTTGCGTGTTCATTCTCCGAAGGCCCTGCAGTGTCACTGGTTTTAGGAAGTTTTCTTTAGGTATGTCAATAAGGTTCTGATTAATTTTATACAATAGGGTTAATCTGGAGGCAGACCTCCTGTTCTGCAAGGACGTCCAGTGGAGATCATGGAGGAGCTTGGTGACCGTTCCTTCCGTTTTACTATAGTTATGTGTGACGAACCTTGCAGCATTACGTTGCACCCTTTCCAACTGGCTACAATGCTTTTGAAGGTGAGGGTCCCAAGCAGGTGTAGCATACTCTAAATGGGGCCTGACTAAGCTGGTATAGGCAGTGGCTTTGAGCTGCTCGGTGCAGTTGGAAAGGTTCCTCTTTATGAGGCCAAGGACCCTACTAGCTTTTGTAGTTGCATGAGCAACCTGGGTGTCCCATTTCAAATTATCTTGGAGATGAATACCAAGGTAAGGATAAGAATGAACTGTTTGCAAAGTCTGACCGCCCAGTTTGTAATTAAAATGGGTGGTGGATCTACCTGATGAGATGTGCATAACATAACACTTACTAGAGTTGAAACGCATTTGCCACTTGTTTTGCCAAGCATTTAAGGTATCAAGATCTTTCTGCAGATCCTCAGAATCCTTGGTGGTTGAGATAGTCTTATACAAGAGACAATCATCCGCAAATAGCCGAGTGGTTGACTTAAGGTTGTCAGGTAGGTCGTTGATATATAATAGAAATAATAGGGGCCCTAAAACAGTACCCTGGGGTACACCAGAGTCCACAGGGAGAAAAGAAGAAGACTGGCCTTCAAGAACAACTTTCTGTTCTCTCCCACACAGAAAGGCTTTAAATCCAACCAACAAGTTCTTTGTTTATACCGTAATAGTATAATTTGTTGATTAATCTAGAGTGGGGGACCGTATCGAATGCCTTGCTAAAATCAAGGATGACAACATCTACTTGTTTACGTTTATCTAGGGCACTGGCCAGGTCGTCAACAGTTAGGACTAGTTGAGTATCACAAGATCTTCGTTTTCTAAAACCATGCTGATAGTCGGACAAGATTTGGTGGTTGTCCAAATGGTGCATCACTTGACTGTGGACAATATGCTCTAGAATCTTACAACATATGCTGGTTAAGGATACCGGACGGTAATTTTTGGGATCAACTTTCTCTCCTTTCTTAAAAATTGGGGTAATGTTAGCCTTTTTCCAGTCCTCTGGTAACTCTCCGCTTCGGAGGGAACAGTTAAAGATCTCAGTCAGGACTGGAGCAATCTGATTGGCTAGCAGCTTCAAGATACGAGAGGGAAGGCCGTCGGGGCCTGCTGCTTTAGCAGGGTTGAGATCGTTCAGTAGCTTAAGTACACCTTCATTAGTGACTTTGAATTTACTCATTAGGGGAAACGGGGAGGTCCCTTTGTTAGGTATATCATGAGTTTGCTCGATTGTAAACACTGATCGAAAGTAATTATTCAGTAAGTCCGCCTTACCCTTACTATCAGATATCAGTTGCCCTTGATCTCTAAGAGCTCCAATCCCCCCACCCTTTTCCGTAGAGGAAGAATGTAAAGCAAAATGCTGCCTAAAGTACCTTCAATCTCGTTTTTACTGTATTACTTACTAAAAATTAAGCCAAAAAATTTGGCTCAAATATTTATGAAAATTAAAGGCAATTTCACCAATTTTAGTGCCATGTATGCCGTCTTTGAGTAATGATCAGGGCTGGAAGTGCGCACCTATCTTATTCAGGGCTTTCAAGGCCTTCCAGCTCAAACCTCAGTGTTCATGATATAAAAATTTGAATGTGACGTAAGAGCCCTAAATGTCAGCTTTCACCAGAGGGATAGCATGTCCAGGTTGAGAACTTCTATAAGGAATTAGGGGGCGGAGAACTAACTTGATTTAGTGTGTACGTCAATGGGGCTTAGCTAGCAGCGTGCAGTGGTGGTACTAATATAGTGGTATACTACCGTCTCCAATTTCATGATTTCGTGTTCGCCTTCTTCCGTCAGAAGCTTGTTTTCCCTGGATTAAGCGTAGAGTATTATTTTTTAAGACATGGTCTTTGATTAAATAGTGCTTTTTATGGAAATATTTATAATAAATTCTCCTGTCGTCCATGTATATACGTTACTTTGAGGAAAAAGTCTCTCTGACAAACCCTTAGTTGTCGTATTATCCGAAATGTGTGGGAAGTAGTTTCGCGAACGAATGAAGGCCCATTTGTTCATTAGTTTGCACTACAGTAGGGAGTAATTGCAGAATACCCCGCACATGGAAGCACTGTTTTGGAACATGTAAGCTCTGGAGTCTTGGCAAAAGTGGAATCTTAGTCCTCATCAGGACTGTAGGCACAATTGCTGAAGACCCTGTGAGATCGAAGCTTGTATTTTTTTTTTCCACAGGCCACAGGGCTATGCAGTCACTGCTCTTAAAGACAAAATTTGAAAATCATTGGACCACAGAAGCTTACAAAAATAAAGTAGCTACCAATATGTAACAAAAACTAAGTTCTTATGGCAATGGGATCATCTAAAAATAAGGAGGATAACCACAAATGTAATCATACTGCTCATCATTTTGCAGTTTTATAATATACCCTGCAAAATGTGTCAAACTTTTTCATGTATGAGTAGTATTCTCTAAACCCACAAAATACCCAACAAATGAATGTATACTAGAACTTGACTTGGAAAGGAGAAAAAAAGTAACACCATGTCTGTTATTTTCCCAAAAATAGTCATGAGGAGTGAAACTATTTTCGTGAATAGTATTATGGTAAAGATATCAGAAAATTTCGGAAAAAGCAGCCTTGAGGATGCCATGATTTCATAGTGCAAGGCGTCCGTGTGAGTATACGTTAATGATAGAGCTTACATAGGGCCGAAGCCTGCAAGGAAGGGGACAGGGGGCAACTGCCCTCCGAGATTTCAAAATCGTAAAGGAAAGTTGGCCTACTTGAGAAAAAATAATGAAATGCTGAAAATTCTACTGTCCAAATTATGATTTCAAACTACAAAATCACATCTACTGTACCTGTAAGGGTACTGTTCCTCCCCAAATTTCCCTGGAGGTCCCTGGATCCCACCGTGGCAGCGTTATCATGTGGGTTTCTCTTCCTAACGAATTACCCATCTCCCTCCTACAAGATATACCGCTTGAATACACCAGCCGAGCATATACACTGACTAAAGATAAAACAGCCTATGATTACTTTTAATTATATTAGCTATTCTCAATTAGCTGGTAAAGAAACTTTTAATTAATTTCACTGCAAGTATTTTTCATGTTATGTTAGAATGTAAATATTGCATATTCAAGATAAACTAAGGAGTTCTCTATGTGTGAACTTCACAACTCAATGAGAAATATACTGTAATATGATTCTGAAAGCCATTCATGAATAGGATACGCGGGTACACTATTTAAATTGGGGTAAATGCATTTTCCCTTTAAGTAAAATCTAATTTTTCTTCTTGAAATCTGAATTTGAGTCTAAAGCATGAAATCTTAAAGAAAAGAATGTTTACATCTAAATTTAAGGTCTAAAAGGTGTCATTTCACCCTCCCCACTTGGGAGACATTTCATTGAACATTTTCTTGCGAGGCCTACTTTACGATGGTGGCTCCCCCATGTCGTACTAAGAGCATCAGGGAGAATCCCGCACCGGGTTCCAGTCATGTAGAGGTGCCATGTCACAGCACTCATGCACAGGTAAAAAAGGAAGGGTTCGCCCTGATGTCAACTATTTGTAGGCATGCCACTTCCTGCTACCCTTAGAGAGTATCTTGAGCTGCCCAGGCTACAACCCTATGCAAGCACACAAATATGGAAATCCCTTGATGAAGGGGCAACTTTGCTCTTCAGGGGGTGAGGAAAATGCTAAGGGGAGCAGGGGGTGTTTGCAAAAAATACAGTACTTGATAAAATGTTCCATTGACTTGTTAAATTATTGTTTATAAAATGGAGATAAAATGAGGCTAACAAGCATACTGCAAAGTTCATAAAGTATTTTGATTGCCAGATACCAGCAAATTACATCTTGGAAAGTCCCCAGACCGTATGTCATGGCCACTTGACTCATTAACAATCAGTATTGGCTACCCTATTCTGGAATTGCAGAGGTCGCAGTGCATCACACTACAAGATTTCATAAAATGTTTACCGCTTGCTATACTAATCTTGATTGTCAGGTACTAGAAAGTTGCGTTTAACAGCGTTTCAGTGGGATACTTTCTTGAAAACCCTTCCACACCATGACATAGTAAAATCCCATGGGTTTGCAATTACCTGGATCTACACATACAAAGACTATATTAGACACCATTTATGTTATCATGTCGTTTTATTTCTTGTCACTCATCGTTTATAGACATAGGGCATTCATTTGTCATTCATATTTTGTTGTATATGTTGTATATGGTTGCTTTAATCTGTGCTATACACCTTATGCATTTGATGTCACAGAGCAGAAAGTGCACCCTCGTGTGGAGGAAAATGGCTTATCAGTGCAAGTTACACCAACAATGCAGACAGCTGATTTGTGCACCGGGGGATCTGCGCGTAAGTCTACTACATGCGTGAAATCTATGCCATGAGTGCATGTGTCCTTCATTGTTTTCCTCCAAAATGACGTCAGTGTGATGTCAGTGCATAAGGCCAATACTACAGCTACACTTTTTCTCGATCCCTGAGTGTATCATAGGCTACTCTTCTTCTCGCGGTACAATGCAATCTTGAATGCAGGAAGGAAAAGCTTGCGTTCTGTTCTTAAATTATTTTATGGTAAGAAATCTATGTGACACTCAGTGACCAACATTTTCATTCAATGTAGCCAATTTAAATATGTTCAAGTCAAGTCGAGTCACAAGTCATTTTTCTTCAAGTCAAGTCAAGTTGCAAGTCATGAAAATGTAGGACTCAGGTCGGACTCGAGTCTAAGTCATGGAGTCAATAACTCTGCATGTTAGGTTTGAATACTGTAGCCCTTTAATAAATTGCACAAGGAGCTTTAGTTGTGCAAAGATGTCTCACCTTTTCTGAAAGGTTGAATGTGCAGTTTTTGCATTCAGCTACAGTAGTGTTAGTGCTAATACAGATAAGGTTTTATGTCATGGCCCTGATGAAATTTGCCAATCAGTTGTTGAATGTGGGCAATTCTTACATATGAAATATTGTAAAGCATCATGAGTGATAATTCAGAAGGAACTAAGGAGGGATTTGATGGCTTTTACTGATGTTTCAAACTACCAAAATACATGATTCATAACAACAGTGTAGATACCCTTTTACATTTTGCTGTGCAGTGCTTGAAATGTACACATTTTTCATTCATCGAAATATCTTCTTCCTGGATGAAATGTTTCTTTCTTTTGCTTTTGTAGCTCATACTTTGTGGAGTGTCAAAATGACTAATCTAAGGCACTGTGTTTCAAGAATGTTTTATCCATCTCCAGTGTTTCCATCGGGAGCTCGACTGAGTGATATCACCTGTAAAAGTCAAAAGGTACTGCCCTGTACAGCTTGAGAGGGCTTTTCAATATATTTTTTGTTAATTATCACCGGGCATAACCACAGGCATATGGGAATGGAGTATGGGGTGGAAGGTGTTTGCCTGAAAGTTTCTGTACTTGGCAAAGAATCTTGGCATGAAGTTTGCTGTTAAAACAATGTTTTGTGCCCTGAAACACACATTTTTATTACAGGGAGCTGCCCTCCCCATACTCCCAGCTACATATTCCTGTCAAGACAGTCCTTCTGTTCTTTTCCCTGTAATTAGCCTGATTGGTGTGCTTGTAAATTGTATCAATTTTCTATGTTTGAGGTGTTCCAAATTAAAAAAAGGCAATTGAGACAGTTGTGTGAAAGAAGGCTCTTAATGAATGTTCTCCCAATTGTCCCATAGTACAAATATTGCTTTTTTTTCGTCATGTTTTTTCTTCATTCAGGACAAGAAAGTTTTCCAAATGTAACCCAATGTGCTGTTAGTCCAACAGTCGTTGTGATAGCAAATTTCAATATCTGTCAGATTTATCCTTTTTCAAAAGATGTGTATAGATATAAAGAACATTTTTGCTTCAGTTTAATAAAGACAAAGTTTCAACGATTTTACAGTGCTGTAAGTTTAAATTTTCTCTTCTCAAGTGCAATATGAACACTAATTTAAAGGGCATAAGATGTTGCCCAACCTTATGGCATCAGCCACTGTTAAAGCTATGACACCTTATCTCTCCTTTGAAATGATTTTTCACCGCAAAATGTACTGGCATATCACACACCACTTTTTAACTAAGGGGTAAATTCTATAAATCTTAAATTACCATAAATGGCTATATACTAGAATTCAGACTGGGGGACTGTTTTTACCCATTTTGGTCTAATGTCATTACAGTATCTTTTTCTATTTTTTTTTTGTTCCACAGCTAATGCTGGAAACTGGTCTGATCAGACAGTCTTCTCCTGGTACCTTTCATCTTTTACCATTTGCTGTCAAAGCTCTTGAAAAGTTATCATGCCTCATTGACACTGAGATGGAAAACATTGGTGGCCAGAAAGTTGCTATGCCTTCTGTAGGATCTGCTTCATTGTGGAAAAAATCCTGTAAATGGTCAACCATTATTCTTCATTGTTTTTGAAAGTGAATTTATAAACTGTGGAAAATGATGTTATGTGCACCAAGTGAAAGAACATCATTTATTCAGTTACAAAATTTAAAACATTCAAATAAAGCTATCAGCTTACATATATGTTTGTTTTGCTTATGATATAAAGAAATCTAGAATGTGGTAAATTTCACAAAATGTGAACTCTAGCATAAATAGGCTTTTGTTCTCTTTTTTTTTTTCTTTGGCCATTGTGGTTAAGAAAACACCTTGAAAAACATGTAGTTGATATGAATGTGGAATATATTGTGTAAGATATACTCAGTCTTTACTTACATTCTGATCATGGGTCTGAAAGTTGCACTTATTCTTTAGTAAAAGTTTTTCAAAAAGCCAAAATCTTTTTAGTTTTTTTATTTCTGAAATAACCTGCTTAAATTTACAGGTACTTCTTTTACTGCTAATCCAGAAAATGGTTCTTTGAACAATACAAAGAGTTTCTGATGGTCAGTTTTGAAAGCCAGGATTGATTGTACTGCAACAGTCTTTGAAATTAATACTGTATGTGTGAATTAAAGTTCACAGAAACAATCCTTGAGAAGTGAAGATGTGTGCTTCAACAGGTGTCAATATTTTTCCATACTGTCATTATCTGCTAATCACTTCTCTTTTGTTCTAGGATTTTTATAATAAAACTGTGTGTATTGATTGCATCTTATTTCTATTCCTTCTTTTTTAGCTAGGTGGACTACAATGGGTGCAGAACTTTTCAAACTACAGGACAGACACAACACAGAATTCTGTTTGAGTCCGGTGAGTGTGTTATCAGAATATCGCAGATATGTGATTCAGGATATTTTGCTGTACTAGCAGTATTGCCTTGTTGTGGGTACTATTGACATACATTGACAGTAAAACTGTGAGTGATTAGAAAACTTGATTAAGTCCTAATATAGCTCAAAGTACTGTACTTTGCAAGTCAAACAGATCTCCTCCCTTTTGTCTAGTTTCTCCAGAAACTTAGATGATGAACATTTCATTATTTTATTTGGTCTCATTTTGGAAGCATCTAGCCTTTAATTGTTGATTATACTGTCTCCTAGACACATGAGGAAGCTGTGACTGATATCATTGCTGCAGAGACCACTCTTACTCCCAGGAACTTTCCAATTAGGCTCTATCAGGTAAGTGATTGTGGTAGCACACTTATTTTGCATATATAAATTTGATTCATTTCACCTGATAATCTTTGAACAGTTTACCTTTTATTTATGTAGGTCATGTAAAAGAATTATTTGTTCACGGTCTGGTTATTTCAATTTTATCAGATCAGAAGGAATCTTTCACAGAACTATGTAATATGCATGAAAGTGAAGTAAAAACAGGCCCAGGCTGATTCTAATCTGTCTGATCATGTTATACTGTTTTATGCATTCCACTGCTGTGAAAAAATTATTTCAGATTTATTTATAGTGTTGAAATGTTTTTATATCTGGCATGATCTAGTTTTTATTACATTTGTTTTGTTTCTTCACAACAGCAAGATTGTATGTGTACAGATTAAAGTTAACTGGATCATATAAACATGCAGTTGTGTAAGGAAGTGCTCTGAATAGATCTGAATCTTGACAAATCAGAGCACTTCCTCTACAGATTTTTAACCAGATCAGAAATAAAGGAAGGAAGAAAATTTTATAAGTGTACATGAAAGACAAAAGATACAAAAATATGCCGAAGTAATTATCAATAATTATGTGTGAAATTATAGTATTCCATCGTACACTGTGGTTACATTTTTGATTCCTTGCTGAAGGCAGGCAAGGAATCTATGCGATGGTGATGTCGTGTGTGTGTGAACTTGTCTTCCTATCAGACTGAGGACCTGAACAATAGATTTGAGGTCCTCTGAAGGAATTTCAATAGATTTGTCAAGTCGTCGAAAGTTTGAACAATAGAGAGTCTATTGTCAAGGTTAGGGTTAAGGAAGTAAACACAAAGGAAATAACAATGAGGTCCTCGGATTGTATGTAAAATCGACTTGTGTGTGTGTGTGTGGGTGTGCGTGCGTGTGTGTGTGTGTGTGTGACACTTTAGCTTGTTTACATGATATCTCAAGAAGGGTAACTCTGAGGGATCTCATACATGACACATAGATTGCCCATATTAGTAGATGATGCCTATTGTTTTTGGTGGAGGTCAAAGGTCATCTGGGGTCACCAGGGGTCAAAGTCTGAAAACTTTGTTTACATGATATCTCAAGTTAGGAAGCTTGGATAGATTTCATATTAAGTATGTGGATGTGTTATGGCAAGGGGAAGAAGCCTATTTTTTGGGGTGGAGGTCAAAGGTCATCTGGGGTCACTGGGGGTCAAAGTCTGAAAACCTTGTTTACATGATATCTCAAGTTAGGAAGCTTGGATAGATTTCATATTGAGTATGTGGATGTGTTATGGCAAGGGGAAGAAGCCTATTGTTTTGGGTGGAGGTCAAAGGTCATCTGGGGTCACCAGGGGTCAAAGTCTGAAAACCTTGTTTAGACGATATTTCAAGGTAGGAAGCTTGGATACATTTCATACGTAGTATGTGGATGTGTTATGGTGAGAGGAAGTTACCTATTGTTTTTGGTGGAGGTCAAAGGTCATCTGGGGTCACCATAGGTCAAAGTCTGAAAACCTTGTCTACACGATATTTCAAGGTAGGAAGCTTGGATACATTTCATACTTAGTATGTGGATGTGTTATGGTGAGAGGAAGGTACCTATTGTTTTTGGTGGAGGTCAAAGGTCATCTGGGGTCACCAGGGGTCAAAGTCTGAAAACCTTGTTTACACGATGTCTCAAGGTAGGAGGCTTGGATGGATTTCATACTTAGTTTGTGGATGTGTTATGGTGAGAGGAAGAACCCTATCATATTTGGTGGAGGTCAAAGGTCATCTGGGGTCACCGGGGGTCAAAGTCTGAAAACCTTGTTTACACGATATTTCAAGGTTGGGAGCGCGGATACATTTCATACATAGTATGTGGATTTGTTATGGTAAGAGAAAGGTACCTATTGTTTTTGGTGGAGGTCAAAGGTCATCTGGGGTCACCAGGGGTCAAAGTCTGAAAATCTTGTTTACACAGTATCTCAAGGTAGGAAGCTTGGATAGATTTCATACTAAGTATGTGGATGTGTTATAGCAAGAGGAAGAAGCCTATTGTTTTGGGGGAGGTCAAAGGTCATCTGGGGTCACTGGGGCTCACAGTCTGAAAACCTTGTTAACATGATATCTTAAGGTAGGAAGCTTGTATAGATTTCATACTTAGTTTGTGGATGTGTTATGGTGAGAGGAAGAACCCTATCATTTTTGGTGAAGATCAAAGGTCTTCTAGGGTCACAGCAGGTCAAAGTCTGAAAACCTTGTTCACACGATATCTCAAGGTAGGAAGCTTTGGTAGATCTCATACTTAGTATGTGGATGTGGTATGGTGAGAAGAAGAACCCTATTATTTTAGTGGAGGTCAAAGGTTATCTGGGGTCACCAGGGGTCAAACTCTGAAAACCTTATACGATATCTCAAGGTAGGAATCTTGGATAGATTTCATACTAAGTATGTTCATGTGTTATGGTGTGAGGAAAAACTCTATTGTTTTTCATGGAGGTCACATGCCATTTGAGGTCATCAGAGGTCAAAACTGAAACTTTGTAAACATGTCATTACAAGGGAGGAAGCACGGACAAATCCCTTGTAATATTTTTTTTTTCATTTTTTTGGTTATTCAAGCTTTTGTTCCAAGGTCATGTGACATGAGCTGACATGAGAAGGGGTCAAATTGTGACCACATCATAAAAAATGATATAGTAGAGAAGTATAAATTTGATGGATGAACCTCAGTGTAGCAAAGCAACCCCCTTTCGGCAAGGAATCACTAAGCCTTTTGGCTTTCTGGTTCTCTTAAATGAGAAGGTAGACTGCCCTTTTTGGTTCCTTGCATTAGCAAAAGTAACCTATGTAGTCAGCTTGGCGTGTGTGTGTGTGTGTGTGTGTGTGACACTTGCTTCGGTACGCTGTATCTCAACAAGGGAAAGTTGGACTAAACTGAAACTTGGTATATGGATCTGTCATAGTGAGAAGGTGTGCCCTATTGTTTTTGGTGGAATTCAAAGGTCATGTAGGGTCACCAGGGTCAAAGACCGAAAACCTTGTTTGCATGATATCTCAAGGTAGGAAGCTTGGATAAATTTCATACTTGGTATGTGGATGCATTATGGTGAGAAGATGAATGCTGTAGCTTTTGGTGGAGGTCAAAGGTCATCTGGGGTCACCGGGGGTTAAATACTGAAAACTTGTTGTTAACACAGTATCTCAAGGTAGGAAGCTTGGATAGATTTCATACTTGGTATGTGGATGACTTATGGTGAGAAGATAAATCCTGTCATTTTTGGTGGAGGTCAAAGGTCATTTGGGGTCACTGAGAGTCAAATACTGAAAACCTTGTTAACACAATATCTCAAAGAAAGAATCTTGGATAGATTTCATACTTGGTATATAGATCCGCCATAGTGAGAAGCTGTGCCATACAGTTTTTGGTGGAGGTCAAAGGTCATCTGGGGTCACCAACTAATAACCTTGTTGTTAGCACAATATCTCAAGGTAGGAAGCTTGGATTAATTTCATACTTAGTGTGTGGATGCCTTATGGTGGGGAAAATATTTTTTGGTGGAGACCAAAGGTCATCTGGGGTCACTGGAGGTCAAACTCTGCAAACCTTTTCAACTCTATATCTCAGTGTAGGAAGCTTGAATAGATTTATGCTTTGAGGTGCTGCATTAAATCCAGCAGAAAACCCATATGAGTTTTGTCCGATGTCAGAGGTGAAATCACCATATGCCAAAAAGGAAATTCCCAAGAATTCCTAAAGTCAAATATAAGCACAAAACTGTATCATTCCAGCACATTAAGATCACATTCACCCAATGACTGAAAGATGTGGGACATCTTTCAGAGATGCCAAGTATCTCAATTTTAGTTGAAATTATAGTATTATGATTTTAATCCATAATTCTGCCATTATGAAAACCTGCATCAAATACCTCTTTTTAATATTGCAGAAGATTCTCTGCCCACAAAGCAGAGGACTAGTGTAAGTTCACTAGATCGACAGACATTTGTCCTTAGATTAGGACATGTGAGCTTGCAGAAATTGGAAATTGGAATTGATTAATTAAATGCTACTATGGGTTGTTAGTTTTATAAAGAGAACTAAGTTACTGATCATTTGGATCAGATACCATTGAGCGTGCATGAATTGTGATTGCTTAATTGAATAAAACAAATTGTAACTGTATACTGTCTGTGTTGATATCCCTTGAAGTGCCTGCATTTCTTCAGAGCAATTTATTTATGCTTGAATGTGTTAACACAAGATGTGCATTGTCTACAGAGCAGATTTTGTGCATCTACAGAAATACTGGTTCATTCAGTAGTTGGCTCAGTTTCATTACATTCAGCAAGGAACCACAGTGCCCATTGGGCTCTTGTTAAATATTCAGGGGCACGATTTCAGACATGTATAGCACATGTTTGTAGACTGAAGTGACCAAAATTTGTATGTCAAGGATACTGGTGGGATATGACTTGCATTTCTAGTGGCATAGCTATGAAGTTTAATATAAATAAAGCAAAAATCTTCCTTGCCCCAACTTATTTATTAGGAATATAAAGAGTTTGATAATTTAAAAAGATGATCAAAGGAAACAGGGAGAAGTGAGGTTTCACATAGAAAACCTCATTCTGAAAATTTTTTAGAAGTGCTTCACTTTTTAATATTCATGTGCAGAGTTTCCCTCAAATTTGTATAGGTGACAACAAAATTTCGAGACGAGCCTCGTCCCAGGTATGGGTTGCTGAGAGGAAGAGAGTTTTTGATGAAAGGTGAGAACTTTATAATTAATGGTACATGGTTTACATGCTGTCACCATGTAAACTTTAAATTAGTCTTACAGATTTTCACTGCCTCAGAGATTATCAATGACTTGTGGAATTTTTGATACAGTGATCGAGCAGATTTAAGACCCAGTTGTCTCATACCAGACAGTGGAGATTCTTTTAATGTAACTTACTGCTTGCCCCTACTGTCTTAAGTAGGCTTGTGCAACTCCAGTATTTTTGGAGTTGGGCCTTATCAGTCATCACACTGAATGGATCTGTGACTCCTACAATGATATCATAATTGACACAAGAGCATAAACCTTAGCAACAACAATCCGTGGATTACTAGTCTAACAATGCGTTTCTTAACAGTGCGTTTCAATACACTAGTAGACCAACACAACTGGCCCCATTATGGCTGAGGTCCCAATTTGCCAGTGTTGGAAAATTGTAGTGCCCAGCCATGGAGAACACCTGTGATAGAATAAAGAGAATGACCAAAAGAGCTAGTTTTGTTAATATCCTTCACTGAAAACTTTGAAATAAGATAACTGTTTACTCCAAACTATGATTTTTTGTTTAAATTGATGACAGTACTAAACATTCCCCAGGAGTTGTGATTCCTGGGAAAGTAGAGTCATTACTGGACTCATGCAGGTCAGGAGGTGTGACTCTGAATTAGAGGCGATAACCTGCCCAAGCCTAGTCTGCAGTACCTCCTAGACAACGGTCTGTAATTTAATCAGTTATGGCTATACTCTACTGTGAGTTGATCTGCACTAATCCAATCAGACCAATCAGAGTGGCACTTATTTGAAGGGGGCATAGTTTGAATTAATGTCAATCAAAGTGCAGTCACCAGTCTTGAATTTAGACTTGTGAGGGTTCCTTAAATATATTTGGGATGATTCAAGTGAAGGCTTGAGGTATGATTTCCAAGCTTAGCTTTCATCTAACAGAAATATACTCACCTCAACTGACTACCTAATTAAATATGATCTAACTTTAAGCTCACTGTAGGCTGAATCATCTCATTTTAAGCTTCATTGCTTTGGTAATGACAGAAACCTGATTTTAGTTTCTGTGCATACTAAAGAGGTCTTATTACTACATATTTAGTCATTTATTGCCAATTTTGTTCTAAGACAGTACTTCATTTAATTGTTACTGTCTTTTGGTGGGAGAACTTTGAAAGAAAGAAGGTACTTTTTGAATATTGTTGGGGAAGGGGCAGCCATCTGGGGCTAAGGGTCTAAAGCAAAGGGATGGTCCCAAATTTTTGTTTATGTGAGGTGGCTTGGATGCAAAATGGAGCTATCTTTGGCAAATCTTCAAACTTTAACTTTACTTCTTAGTTACTACCTGTGTGTCTGACACCTTTCATTACCAGGATTGTCAATGTGTATATATTTTACTAAATTTATGGGCATCTCCAAAATTGCATAATCACTAAATCTGATATAGCTTAACATTGATATTGCAATTGAAAGACTCTTAGCATACTACAGGTGTACAATACATTTGCATCCTTTGGGAGCTACTCATTTCCTTGTGTATGGTGTTCTAAGCTATGATAGTAATGAACTAAAAGACTAGGTCCAGGTAAAACAATAAAAATGAAAATATTTTGTATTCTGAAATATCAAAAATAAAACTATCAAGGAAAACTATTTTTTATGAATTTGGACCAGGGGGAGGGAGGGTAGGCATATGTCATCATCATCATCATTGAAAAGATCTTGTTGGCCAGAGGCCATTTCGTCCCTAATAATTAGTTAGCTGTCATGTCCACCTTATAGTCAAAACCAATCTTGGTGGGGTAGCTACTCCACTGACCTATGGAAAAAACTGCATGTTTACATGGATGTATGTAAATAATTACATCAGCCTTCCTAAATGGGAGCAAGAATTACCTGCCTTAGTGTGTTTTCTTTGCAGGATTCACACATCTTATATAGAAAACCAAAGTCATTGTAATGTGATTATCTGTAATGTGGATAGTTGCTAACTTCTTATCTCTTGTTCCATTCTTCTCCTTTCACTGCATAGATATGTACACATTTGATACTTCTTTAGATGCAGCCAGGGACACTTATCAAGCTGTTTGTGGAGCCTATCACAGAATATTTCAAAAACTTGGTCTTCAAGTCATACAAGGTATGATATTGCATCCTTAATTTTTCTGTCTGAACATTCATACATCACACTGGTGAATTAGCTCTGCTTTACCTGGAGTTGAGATTCTTATGGGAAGGGGAGGGAAGGGTAGGCTGGGCTAGGTTAGGGAAGGGGGAGGGAGGAGGTGATGATGAAAGGTACAAGGTTTTTGAGGAACTTGAAAGAGGCTTCTTTAACTAAACCTTTTACTTTAGGTAGGGGGGAGGGATTGGCAATGTTTCAGTATTGCTAATTTTTTAACATTTTTATGGTATTGTTGCTGTTTTTCTCTGTCATTCATGGTGGAAAGTTGAAAAGTGTTGGGCCCTTTGAAGAAGGGGCTCATGGGAGGGAAGTAGGTAGTAGCTGGGGGTTTCAGCCTTACTATATTTAATACCATCCCATTCCTCTTTGAAATTTTAATTGAAGTGGTATTCAATAGAGGAATGCAATATAAGAGGGTCTCTGCAGTCTGAGAGGAGGGACACATTTCTTGTCAGTTTGAGGCACTTTCCCCATCAAGTCGTTTGAGGAGCTGTTTTCTCCCCATCAATTGTACTTTGGTTAAGTATTGTGTGATACATTTCTGTGGTACCATCTTTGTTTTCTCCTCCAGCTGTCGGTGATTCTGGTTTGATTGGGGGAGACAAATCTCATGAGTTTATTCTACCAGCTGATGTGGGTGAGGACACCATTCATCACTGCCCAAAGTGTGGACTTGCTGCCAACACTGAAACCTCACCAGGAGAATCACCCACCTGTCCTCAGAATCTCTGTAAACCTTCCTGTGAAGTCACACAAAAGAAGGGTATTGAAGTAGGGCACACATTTCTACTTGGTCAGAAGTATTCAGAAGTATTTGATGCATCCTTCACTGATCAGTTCAAGAAAAAGAGGTGAGATTTATATAATAAAGGATTAAAAAAGAAGCAAATGCAGAATAAAGAATAAAGAAACAATTTTTGCAATTTTTTGTTTGCTTTGCGGGTCATTAATTGTGGAATGAGCTTTCAAGCAAATTCAAGATGCATTACCTATTAATTATTTAATCCTACCTTAAAGTTAGTGTTATTTTTTTTTTTTTTTACTTTTAAGGTTTTCTGTGTATTCCACTCTTTGTATGTTTGTGTGAATCGCTTTCCTTTTATAAGGTATAAGATAAATCCAGATTGATAATGCTCTTTATCAAATGTAAGGGACATCATGGTACTTGTTACTGTTACTGCTGTCCCACCATCTACACCATTGTTGCTGTCATCACTATCATCAACAGCATCATCAGCCACACAATTGCAACCACAATTGCAACCACAATTGCAACCACAACAATAACCACAGCCACAGCAACAACAACACCAGCAACAACCACAGCTTCAACCACAGCAGCAAAAACAATCATAATTAAAGTGTAGACAAAGATGCAGAGAGTGCATTTTGTGCAACAAAGCTTTTGCAAATGTTGAAAAATTTGTAAGAGTTTCCAGTATGTTCACAAAGAGATGGGGGAAGATTTGACACAAGTTACTCCAAAAATGTTCTTCTTTTTCTTTGCTCCATTTTTGGTTTAGAGGAAAGCAGAAACTTTTGCAGTTAAGCAGATGTATGTATGTGTGTAGGTCGGTGTCAATACACATGCTTACTTTGTGTGTAGGATTACCACAAGAAAGATAACTTTGAAGGATCTCGTGTTGCGTATGTGGATGCCCTGTGCTGAGTCAGAGAAGATTATCAGTTTATTTTTTGTAATGATCTATACATTTATAATGAGCCAAACAGTTCAGTTTATGATGGTAGTAGGCCATTTGAAGGTATTTAAAGGTATGAGTTGTTGCATCAATGATTTTCTTTCTTATTCTTCAAGGAATTGTGAGATGGGATGTTATGGACTTGGAGTATCTCGCATTTTGGCGGCAGCTATAGAAGTCCTGTCCTCAGACCAGGAAGTCCGCTGGCCTAGAGTGATTGCTCCATACCAAGTCTGTATCATTCCTCCAAAGGTAAGAACAAATTTATAAGGCACAAAATGAAATGTAAGCACTAATCTGTGGAGCTCTTGTGTACAATGTACAAATTTCAAAAAGATCACTGTAATTTTTACTTGGTTGTAATGCACAAACTCAATTTAACATGTTGTGGGACATGGCTTAAAACCACACATATATAGAGCTATAATGGTGGGAAGTAGGGGATCGAAGTAGGGGGATCGAAGTGATTCCCCCATTGAAAATTTTGTCTACTTGCCCCCACCCACTGTCACTCCTTCTACATAAAATACTATAAAAGATAGTTAATACTCAGCTGAAATGCTAGCACTGTTCCACTGGAATTTCTCCTGTCCCCTTCAACCTTTTCTTTAATTTCAACATCCTGCTGCCACCATGGGAAATTGGTACAGGGGCCATGGGCTATGCCCCCTTCCTTGATAGAGACATTTTGCCTTCATATTTAGACAGTCCTGTCCTTTGGATTTCATTCTTGGCACAGTCTTTGTAATAATATAACTAGGACTAATGTGTTTTGGTACTGGTATAAGGTGCTACACCAGTGATGATGTAGTGTATCACATGCTTCTTAACCCTCAACCCTCTTCCTCCCTCCAGTAACTTAATATAAACTCTAAGCTGTCCTGAAACAGAAAAGAAAAATTCACCCATGACAGCAATGGATGTGACTCATACTTATAGATTCTCTGACTCCAGGTTATTTCCTTTTGGTACTTTTAAACAAGTGATAATATAAAATTTCTTTCACTTGCTACCCTTTCTCCCACCTCCCATTGCAACCAAGACAACATATGACCATTCCTAAATTAATACCCAAACCATGACTGAATCAAAGAAAAATAAAGGGGAGGGGGGCAAAGTTGTGCATAGCAAAAAGAAAATGGTATATCTGCATCTGAAAATAATGATTTGCTTTTGTGATGTACAATTGACTTGGCCCAGTCCTAATGAAAACAGCAGGCTTACTTTAATATAGGGCAGAACAGTGGTTGGCCATGTTTATGACAGGGTTTAAAATTATGCACACCTGTTCAGATTTGTATTTCCACAACTTTTTGAGAAGTGCCGTTCATATTCGTGAACAAATTCTATAGTTGAGAAAGCATCAGTTGAAGTACCTTTTTCAGAGGCAAGTAATCACTTAAGCCCTTTGCACTTTCTTGTTTATTTAAGGAAGGAAGCAAGGAATCCGAACTGTTGAGACTAGCAGAACAAATTTATGACGAAATAGTTGCTACTACACCTCATCTTAAAGGCGATGTGTTACTGGACGACAGACTGTCACAGACAATAGGAAGACGACTGAAGGACTCTCAAAAAATAGGTCACCCCACCATTGTTATTGTTGGGAAACAGGTAAAATGTTTTTTTTTTCTTTGAATTAATAAACAATTTTTCTCACTTATAGCTGTTTATGGTAAAAACTGTTTAAATTTGTCCAGAACAGGTTCACTCACAAGTTATATTTGTGACACCGCTTGAACATACAATCACTTTTCAATTATGGCTGCATTTAAGATAAAAAAAGATGTGTAAATTGATTTGACATTTCAAAGTTATAGGGAAATGGGTCATTTGTAATTCTTTACAGCCTAGTGGAAATAAAATGTTTGAGTCACTGTGGTCTCTTTTTCAGGCTCTCTCAGATCCAGCAAAGTTTGAACTACACTGCACAGAAACCAATACTACCAAGTTTGTAACCAAAAGTGAACTTTTCAATTATCTGAAGACTATCCCCATTTTATGACCAGACAGCTGATGAGTGCAGCTGTCAGCTCATGCACCGACATTCCCTTTGATGAACACATAACAGTTGGATGTACCAATGTTGTAGTGGTAGTTTGAGGACTCTATCACAAGTACAGAAGATGTTTACAGAAAATGTGAAGTTGTAAGGGCTAGTTGTATTTGAAGGTGTCTTTTCAAAAAGACATGCAGACTGCTTCCTGTGAGGTAAAAATCAGGTACTGCTCTAAAGAATGGAGGGAACTGGACAAACACAACATACAACAACCGTCTTTTCAAAGGGTTTACTGGTGTATTACCCAAGTTTGAATATTTCCAGAGGGACGAGTGATGAAGCAGACATGGCATAATCTTTTAATACCCTTTTCCTAGGGACTCTATCTGATTTTGGCCAAAGGTTATATGAATTGTTAATGTAAAGTGGAATGAGAGTTGTGAAGGAGTTACAGTTTAAAGGTCATTTAGATCACAAGAGGTGAAATTATGATTGTGCCATATAAAGCAGATTGCCACTACTGGGTTGGCATGAAGCGAGCCATGAAATTTTTGGCTAAAAATACCCAGTCCTAGATGGCTGGAAATGACACTTTGCAGGCTTTCCAAGTTGCATCAGAAAATCACATCATTGTGACATCTTATTCTAAAAATTTCAAAGAAATTTATGTCAACAACTCTTACTGACATCTTGGGTCCCAATCATGAAAGACCCCCTGGGCCTCCTGGTCACCCCTGGGAGTCAAAATATCTGTATATTTGAGATACTTTTAGAGATGAAGGGAGGAAGTTGAGGAACAAATGTCTTATACTTTCAGGAATGATAAGAATATGAGGGATTCCCAAATACTGAGAAAGAAACAACTGAAAATATGCAAATAACACAGGAATTGCTGAATACTCTCTTTGTTATGAAAGATGAAATCTATGCTAAACATGTACATGAATTTTAATTTATTCAGTGAATTTTAATTTGTTCAGCATGGTTGCTAAGTGACCAGGGCAACAACACATTACCTCATTTTAATGAATGGTTTGACCTACAATTTAAGAGACAGAAAAATTAATACTGCTATCAGGTTAAAGACAGAAGCAGCTAACCAGACAACCAGAAAGACTGACCTTACAAAAATATAGCCATGCTAACAGGTCTATGTGATGAGTTGATTGTTTGGACATTAATTAGGGCCTTGGTGTTGCCTTGATTGAAAATATAATGTTCAATCTCCGTCTGCATTTTCAAATACACAAAAAAGCGTCCAAAGCTATGCTTTAATTTCCAGCACATCAAGTCAACAATTATGTGAGTGCAATATTAAAACGTCTCCATTTCAGACTGTACATAAAAATGTAAGGGGGTTGCTTCTTTTAAGCGCTATGTACAGTAAATGGCACATACTATTGGCCTTATAGCTCAGCTACTCAGCTGGATACTATTGGCCTTATAGCTCAGCTACTCAGCTGAAATGCTTCAGCTTTATCTTGCTTCCTGAAATATAACATTTGTCCCAGCCCTGTACAAAAGCTGAGGCAAAGAGTAGTGGTCACTTATCATTGTGGGGGAAATCTAGACAGGGTTGGTAGCTTTTAAAGCCAGGCTATAGATCAACAAGAAAACCAAAGTGCATCATCAAATTAAAATGGCCTGCAGGGCTCGAAATAACCAACAACACCAATAGCCATGGCTATCAGGCTCTTACTGATGACCATGGTGCCCCTCAGAAATGTCCTATGAAATAGCATAGACCTATCGCCAATTTGCTCATTTTGGCTGTGCCCTTTTGTTGAGCTTATTTCGAGCCCTGGGCCCGGTTAGAATCCTGTTAAAAGGCAAATGCATTCACTCGAACCTAAATAGTGTATCCTGGCATATCCTTATCTGTATATGGCTCTTCTTAATCATATGACAATATTTTTGCTCCTGCATTACTTTATTCATGCAGAATAACTCCCTGGCTTACCTTTGATATGCAATACTAATGCTCTGAAACATCCAACAGATATGTAGGAGAAATGCGAGGAGACTTGAAAGATTAACCTTTGTTTTATAATAAGGTTCTGGGTGACTGCTTGTTCACTATAAACTGGTGTACATTCTCTCAGTTGATAAAGATGCTTCTTTATTCTTTTCTCTAAACTGTTTTCCAAAGACACTTGTGACTCTCTCAGACAATTTTACATAATACCACAACCCAACATAACCCTCAAACAAAACCAACCCTAAATTACTACTGGCATTTGAATATTCACACAAAGAAATATAGTAGGCCATACTCTCCTGCAGCTGTGCTCACTTTGACTTTTTAGTTACAATAAATCTACTTCAAGAACCCTGGACATTCTTATTATTTACTTTTGATGATAATTACAGAGCATGAAATAAATAAAAGCAATGACTGTCAAGTCCTGACTTTGCCTTCATGACAAATAAATATTTTCATCACTGGAAACCAAATTAGCCTTGATGTCCTTCGCATCATTTAACAGCGTCATTTAGTTTCCAAGTTTTGGCCCTGATACCCCTTTCACTTGGTCTTGGTTCCCTGGCAAATTTCTGCCAGCTCAAGGCCATAAGACCTTGCCCATATCATTTCTCATTTTAAGCCCTTCAACAACCATTTCATTTCATAATTAACGAATCTTAATTTTACAAAATTTATTAAGTAATACACTTATTTCAATACATTTTCAATATGACTGTATCACCACTGAAAGGAAAATAATACAATAGCTTAACAATTATACACAGCCCAGTTTTTTTTATGGTGAGATTATCTTTTTTTTCATCTTTCTTATAGTTTAAAACTGTTTTAGGATGAAGTAACCTGGACCAGCATGTACAAGCAAGACTTGTCCTGCAGAATCATGGTTTCCAAACTTTTAAGATAACAATATTAAGTCCAAGCCATAATACCCGAGAATAATAAATTGAGAGGAAAAATAAAATTACATTTGTGTGAGAAGTTTTCTCCATGATTCTACACTAAAACAATGTGCTCACTACTTAAGTGCTGACTGTCGTCATAGGTACATACACTAACATGTGTTCCTTAGTTCCTGTAGATTGTACATAGAAATTTACATTTCAATATTATGGTTATGTACACATATGCACTAAAGACATAGGTAGCAAAATAACCTGAACAAAGAAAATGTAGTTTCCAGGTTTTCAGACCATGCAGTCAAGTTTCAAGACCAATCATACAAAACTGAAAACTTCCAAGACTTATGCAAAAATTCCTGTTTTTTCCTCCCCCAGCTTATTCCTATTCTCCTTACTTTATAGAACCTTGGGACAAATTAGAAAGGAGATCTGAAAGCTATGTCACACTCCTCAACTACCATTGTGCTTCAGTTTGTGACAATTCTTGACCTCACAGAGATGTCACTGTATAGAACCTTGGGATGAATTAGGAAGGGGATCTGAAAGCTTGTCGCACTCCTCAACTATTATTGTGCTTCGGTTTGTGGCTTTATAAGACAAATCTTGACCTCACAGAGATGTCACTGTCACATGATTCCCTTGGTAATATTGACTCAAACTAAAAACAAGGATATGCACAACTGTTTATCACTGAAACTGTGCCATCATAATGAACTCTGTATGAAGGTCAAGAATAAGATGATGGAAGTTGTAAGGAATCCTTTAATGTTCATTACACGCTAATTTGAGTATGGCAGTACTGAGATCACACCTTGGGATGTTATCCCTCTAGCAATCACATGACCCTGATCTGGTAGTCCCCATTCTGTGTGATGTATCTGACCCAAGGCAAGGCCTGGTATCCACTCTTTTCAATTATTTTCAGGTACCGTACCTGGATACCCGAGGTTGTAAAATATGGAATCTCAAACTTGACTGCAATGGGTGGTTTCCCTTCTTGCTCCTCTGCCTCCACACTTGGCAAGTTGAAGTGAGCCCTCATTAGATACTCCTTGCCTCCCTGTAATAAAGCACACATCCATGTTAACCACAATAATAAGTAATCAATAAGTAACTGCAATGTTTCCACATTTTCTTGAGGAAAGATGTTAATGCAATGTTTTACCTGTTGAATTTAACTGTTATCATCATCACAATAACTGTAACTTCAGACCAGTGAACAAACCCAGAAAGCCAAAGGCTTAGTGATTTCTTGACACTTTGATATGATTTCAATTCTTTAATCTGACAAAAGTTTTGTACTGAAGGTATTATTAGGTATGTAATGTTTAAAATCCCTAAGAATAGATCAGATTGACATCATGTTAGTGTGGTCATAAATCAGCTTCTTGGCACTTCAAGTATTAAACATGTTCCATACATGAACAATGATGGTTACATGGTTTACCTCACAGACTGACCTCAGTTGACTGCAAATGACCTTTGACCTCCATCAAAAACAATACAGTACAAATGGGCACCCACATGCCAAGCATGGGATTCAGACAGGTTCCTTCCTTTTGATGTCTTGTTTACAAGGTTTCATGATTTGGACTCTGGTCAACTCAGATAACTTTTGACCAGCACCAAAATGACATATACCATCTCCACATGCACAGTGTGGGGCACTCAAATGTTAAATATTAGATTCATACACACTTCCCTCCCTGAGATACCATGTTTACAAGATTTTTACAGTCTGACTTCCCATGACCTCTGATGAATCACCTTTGGCATCCACCAGATACAATAGGCATCATCTACTCAATAAGAGGTATCCACACATTACATACGATATCCCTTGTGGTTACCCATCTTGACAATGTATGAGACCTCTCAAGGTCACCTATCTCGAGAAAACATGTTGACATGGTTTTCACAGTTCTACATCTAGTGACCCCAATGACATTTGACCTCTACCAAAGACAACAGGCACCATCTACTCAATAAGACAGGTATGAGATCCCTCAAGTACACCCATTATGAGAAAACATGTTTTCAAAGTTTTCACAATTTGACCTTTGGTGACCCCAAATGACCTTTGACCTCCACCAAACACAAAAGGGCTCATCTACCCTACAAGGGGTATCCACATGATAAGAATGAGATCCCTCAAGATCACCCATCTTGAGATACAGTTTTTAGGAGCAGTTTTCAAGGATTATACCGTTTGACCTCTGGTGGCCCCCAAATGACTTTTGAATTCTACAAAAATCAATACGAATCATCTACTTGATATGAGGCATCCACCAACATTAAACTTTAAAGAGATATCATGTTTAAAAGGTCTTCACATTTTGAACTCTGCTGACCACACATGACCTTGTGTCAAAATGTGTGCATTTCACTTACCCATGGAATTATATACCCACACTTACAGCACAACTTACTGCTAGAAAAATTCACTCACCGCCACTAAGTGGGTAAGCGTTAAATGTGAGCCTTGACAGTGACCTCAAACTTTAGATCAAGAGCATGATATCTAGCACCTTCACAGGAGAAATTTGAGAGTATGCTAAGGGTGTTGCCTTGTGAGAGGTCAGTGCTGGTACAGGGTCAACACAGACTCACATTAACATAACAAATTGAACACAATGCTCTATGTACCACACTGCATCATCAACACTAGTATGCCACAGGGATGAAAGTCTCTTGACCAGGATGGAGTTTGCCTTTACACTAGTGTAGTGTACACTCCAAGCAATGTGCTAAGTGTTATGACCAAAACTTGATTCAATTTGAAAAATAGAAGTATAATCAGTAAAATCAACTTACTGGGAATGACTTGATGTTCCATATAACTTTGTCTTCCTGGGGGACATATTTAGCGTAGCCCACGGTTGTCTTGAACTTGGGTGAATCAACATCACTGGGAACAGAGATTATGATTTCAACATTATTGGCTGTTGACCTTCTCTTGAATTGACTTTTAGCTTTAATCATGTATTCTACCCTGGAATGTGAATGTTTCTCAATTACAGACTCGATCCATATCAAAGGTTTGACCTGCAAAAAAGAAGTAAAACCAAACAGAATTAAAAATAAAATATCACCTAGTTCTACTTTAATACAAAGGAAATCATTCTGACCACTTTTGATGAATCAGTGCTTTCTGTAAGGTAATACTAATATGCCAGATGGCTTTCAAATTTTTTTTTAAATATGATGGAAAGATATGACATGGATTTTGGATTCTGAGGCTTTCCATACCTAATTCCTTATAGAATATTAACATGATCAATGCAACAGATTTAAGACCTATGCATCTCATGCACCTCTGCAATCTTCTGTCAGGGATCAGTGGAAAGCCACCTTTTCACTGTTTGAAAAATAATGCTCTCAGTGTATTTGAAAGCTTCAGACCAATAAAACTTTGAACATTGTGCAAACTTTAAGTTAGTGATCATGAAATTTGCGAACTTCCTTTATGGAGAACAGGCCTGCTAAAACTGACAACCAGCATCAGAGCTCGAAAAATGGTTTATTTCTCAGAAAGAAACTCAAATTTTCCACTATTTCTTGCATATTTTCAAATGCAAAAAAGTGCAATTTCCTTTCTATTGCCACAATTCCCTCCAATGCCCCAAATACTAAAATCTCCCTGGATGGAGCCCCCCAGCTTCCAAACTTATTCCATCTATGCTCAGCAATGATAAATGGGATAATGTCCAAATCATAAAAATAATAAAATCCATACTGTGAATTTTGGAAGGCCAACTTCAGGACACTTGTCAATGGAAACTTGCACTTACAACATCAGTCAAAAACTAGTTTTATATACAAAACAAATTATGAATATGTGAATAATATGTTCAAACCTTTATCAACTGATCAAGACTGCCATTAACATTGTGATCAAACAGCTATATATACAAGGAACACTTAGATACATGAATGAATAGTGAAAGAGAACTCACAGCAAACAAGACAGGGAAACTAAGACACACAAATCTTGAGAAAAGTTGCCTCCTATTTGGGGGATACATTTGATTTTCTCACAGACTCTGAGGATGGATGAAGATGCAGATTTCACACCTTCATCAGGGTATACAATGTTACTCCATGTGATTGCAATACTGTGTTGAGTTGACACAATGTGGACTAATATTCACCATCAAGAGGAAAGAAGTGAAGTTTTCAAACAGCAAACTGTTCATAACAATATATGGCACCCTAGATACAAATGTCAATCGAAAGTTACTACCAAGGTTGTATCTCCCACTTTTAGGAATTCCAGTCTTTTTGGCAAAGACTCTGGGGTGGATGTAGAAGTGGTATCTTCAATTTGCATCTCAAATCTTGGCATACAATATAACACTGATTGCAATAGTATTAACCTATATGTTAGGTCCATACAAAGTGTCATCCAAATACAAATCTTGAGAAAAAAGTTTCTCTGAAAGAAATATCTCCTACTTTGGGGGATACCAGTGTTTTTGGAAAGATTCTGAGTAGGGCTGTGACCATTTAGCGATTAATCGCTAAACGATCGCATGTGTAATAAACGTTTAGTACAAAGCTACCAGCGATTAATCGCAAACCCCATTTTTCCGTATGAAATGACAAACAATCTGCAGTCATGACAAAAAATTAGATGTTCACTTTAACTTTTTTTGAAAAAGTGAAATACATATTCAAATGGCACACACGTAAACATACGACATCAAAGTTGAGCTTTTATGAGGATCCGTGTTTGAGGTTCATTGAAACTATGTCCCCCCGGACGTCACTAACGCATTTTACATATTCATCATGTTCAAGAGCATGTTTAAAGTCTCTATGTTGATCATAGGTTCTTGCAATTAATCGTTAAACGATCGCAAAATTTTGCGATTAAACGTTTAGTAATTTTGCTAAACGATCGCAGCCCTGATTCTGAGGTAGTACATCTATTACCTAAAGTTAGCAGTCATAACATTTCAACCGAAAAAAAAAAAAAACAGAGAGAAAATCAAGAAGATATGCTAATATGAGAGCATTTTAAAGAACTAACTACACTGGGCCATTTGACAGGTGTGCAAGGCTGAAAAAAGACGGAATTAGCGGCTCTGCACATTGTGTCTTGTTTAATGGCAAAATGTACATTGGTAAACTTTGTAGTACTCACATGTGTGTTGAGTCGATACGACATAAGCTCAAATTCACCATCAGGAGGAATAAAGGAAATAGTTCTGTCATTCTCGAACCTGGACAGTCGTACACACTGATGGAACTTGACATCTTCCAACTCCACAGATTTACTCTTACCCCCTCCAGTGATGAAGAAAAATCAACAGTAACATTGTTTAATGAGCTGAAGTATGACATAATCTGACTTTTATAAATTCTTCTCAAGGGAACATCCTAGCAAGTTTATAAGTGTAAAGAAAGATTTCTTGTAACCTACAAAAACAAGCTAAGAATTCCTGACCAACATACATGAACTTGCTCTCACACAACAAGGTGCTGTCACAGTGTGTAGCAGAGAAGCCTTTAGAGGATGCCTAATCAAGGTGTTTTTCAAACCCATATTTGCTTTTATGTAAATTTTCTAAAGAAACTCCTATTTGTATTATTTGGTACAGATTACTGGATTCAAGCAATACAATGGATGGGTCATGAAGGCCTTCATATTGCCTGGAAAGTGCAAGAGGCTCAAAACTTCGTAGAATATCCCTATGATTGATTAAAAATACAATATGCATGCTTAGAGTAACCTTTGTGAACATTTTACACTGTACACATTACACACAGAAGCACTGTGTAACATGTACAAATTTCACATAAGATCATTTCTGGTTAATATGTAGTAAAAGTTTGGAAAAGAATACTGTGTTTAATATCATGTAATAATGCCTAGAACATTATTTTTGATGTGTGAAAGCCAAAAATAATGATATTAAAGATGAACATGGTGCCATGGCACAATTCTGAAGGGTTTGTGACCCTATGCTTAGTAAGGCAAACACCAATTCTGAAGGTAAGTCTTAAACTTGTGTACTACAATAGTGTCTTCTACAACAATTACCCATACACACATATGTCACATTTGTGTACAAGTTACAGGAGCTTTGATAAATGACTTGTGTGTCATGGCAACTGGCAACTCCACTGCATGCAAAGCAACTACAGACAAGATGCACTCGTATGTATTCCAAATTACTATGTGACAACTACCCCTTCTTTGGGTCTGCACCCTAAAACGTTTTCTAACCAAGCTTTGATACTTACTTCCAGTATTTTCAAACAGAATTTTGTCATTTAAACCAAGACGGAGCTCTGGCATTCCACTGAGAAAAACCCTCATCTTGATAGCTCCAACAATCTCACTCCTAAGGACATTACCATTGGTATTCACCTACAGACAAAACAAGATTGTAATCTGTATTAATATTCAAATTTCATTCTATATCGTAATATTTCCTTTTTCACAAGCACAGTGTACGGTAGGAAAAAAGTTGGTTTCTGAGTAGGGATGAAAATATTCTTTTTGGACCATTCAAAAGTTCAAACAATCAAACTTAGCATTCATTTCTTGTGCAAATGGATTTGGGTAGATAATGACCCAACTGAGTTTAGGAAGTTTTGTCTGTTCCAATGTATGGAAAATCCTACACTAAAATCAACTAGGCAAGTTGGTTCTTGCAGGCAAGTACAAATCAAAGCCACTGAAGATGTTACGAAATGATGAAAAAGTGCCCAAATATTGGTGCCACTTGATTTCTTGATCAAATAAGTATTGTGTGAGGTGCAAAAGGGGCACAGTCTGCCATGCTTTAATACTTCTGAGTGCAAAAATGTTCTGGTGCCAAATTTTGGAAACCAACTTTACAAAATCTGCAAGAAATGAATTTTCTTAGTAGGTAACAGATGGCTGTGAGAGATTTCTTCCGTAGTGTCAAGGCATGTGCGTATGCGAAGCTAGAGCTAACACTTTCGAACGGATCTGTGCAAGAGATCCGTGTTTAGACAACATGGAAATTTTCAAAGAGGTGGTTCATGCATCTCCAGTGCCAGACTTACAGTAGCCTGCCTTGCCGACTAGCAGGGTTCAAATCTGGAACTATTCCAGCCGAATTATACTACATATTTGAAAAAATAAAGAGAGTCCATAAAACTGCATGGGATGGTTTATCATCCTTCAAGGTAAAGACTGTCTCACTCCCTCAAATGTATTTTTAATTCAAACTCAAACACGGTTAAGATGATGAAATTAAGGAAATGGTCAAAACTTCCATTTTATGAAATGGTCAAAATAAATAACTGTGTGACAGATTAAGTATGCTGGTATGTTGGTAGTAATCTTGTTCAAATTCTTATGTATCACACTGAAAAAATTCCTACACTAAGCCACAAACAAAGGTGCAATTCCATCAGCAATACCAACAACTAAAACTTTAGGCTTCGATTAGAAATAGCTTCATTGTAGCAAATTTCATACTTCACCTGCAGTTAATCAGATTTTGATCTAGTACTGCAATGAATAGTAATAAAACCTTTTTGTCTACTTTATGTTACATGTGTGTTGGTGTGGTCTTTTGATGTCTAAACTGTCTAATTGTCTGTTTGGACAACCAGGACCACCCGAAACCAACACTTGGACCACCCGAGGCCAGAGCCAACGTCGGTCTGGGGGTTCTCCAAACCACCTAAACCATCAAAGTTTGCAGACCATCCGGGAACAACAATGCAATCTTTCAAGACACAAGTACAGGGCCTATAGTTAATAACATCTTCTTCATGGTATGCAAATTAAAAAAGTATAAAATATACTGAGAAATAATTGGGAGATTCACATGGACTTTAAATAGTGGTCACTCCAGTACACAGAGACTATAACCTATACAGTTTTAAGCGTTTTTGTTCAGGGGGGGATGGTAATTGTGCCTTGGAAAAAACGCATTAAAATTTATAGCAACTGAATAGTGATTTTTTTTTTTTTTTTTTGGTTTTTATGGGGTTGGGTCAAAAAATGACAGACTGCCTGAGACCAAAATGATTCATGACAGGTCAGACCACCCAACTGTCAGTATGAAATCACCAAGACCGCCCAAAACTGACTTCGGTTTCGGGTGATTTTGGTTTTGTCCCATTTTAGGGCAGGTTATGCATATCTTTAGTACACAGTCTTCCGACATCTACCAGCAGAAGCCCCCATTATATATGAAACACTGCCATCAGTTGGCTCATAGTACATCATGAAAGTTGTCAAAGATTTTCAGATGTTATTGAGAAAGGGTACTTGGGTACAGTAGTTCACTGCAACAATGTATCATTTTAGATGGAAAAGCCTATCACAAAGAGACCTGTATCCATGGCAACTGTAGCTATCAATACTTATTATTACTGCTCTAAAAGTACTAACATGGAATTTCAAGGTAAAGCTCTGTAGAAGTCTCAATCTCAATCTACTTGTGTTTGGATTATTTTTCATGTACGTTTTGCTTCTGAAACTCGTTTCAGCATGCTGTTTTAATGCATATACTACCCTATCTCATCCTCCACACTCATCCTACCCCCCATCCCACCCCCGCACTCATCCTTATATCTAAGCATGTACTCAGAATCTGCTCATCAAAGATGTAAGAGTTCAGGAAATTGGAAGTCTTGAGCAAAATTCTCAGGAAATCCAATCTGCTATAGCCAAAGTTCTGCAGTGGTCACGGTTGGTAAAATGGCCAAGGGTGGGTAAAATTTCAGATTTTTTTTTTTTTAAATCTCTTTACAAAAAAATGTAAATTTCTACTGCATGAATGTATTTGAAAAAAAGGAAAAAGCACCATTTTTCACCTCTGCCTCCTGATTTGAAGAGTTTACTCAAAGGGGAGCCCTCCCCTTAGACCCTCCCCCCAGGCCGAAAATCCTGGACAACACAATTTCAGGAAATGGACTTCTACTTCGCTAACATCTCTGGCTTATGGACACTTCACCATGATTTTCTATGACAAATACAATCTTGAGAAAAATTCTACACAACTCAATAAACAATTAACTTTCCTGACAGTTGGAGGCATCTTTACAAAAGAGAAAATATTAGTTACCAGGAGATTGACTGATTCAATAACATCCAGAAATACTTCATTTTTTCTGTACCTAACCCCTTCCGACCTCCATGATACAGCGTTGGTAATAGCAGGAGGTGGCTTTGGGGCTACTTCAAGTTTCTGACCTTCTTGTGTGATGTACCTGTAAGAAGCAATAATAAGAAATCCTTAAAATTCAAGATACAACTGTACTGAAAGCAAGTTACACTCAGGGATCATAATTTGAAATGTGGTAGGAGAATTAAGAGATGGAGCAGCTTCCTAAGTCAGCTAGACAGTGATAAACCCATGAGTGACTCTGCTCTAAGATAGAGTACCATACTAGGAGAGAAAGAGAGTACTCTACATCCAACGAACTTAATAAGACAGTGGCATATGCATGGCATGTACTGCACACTAGTGTGGCCTACACTGGCTACAACCATTAAAAGCATGGTCTGGTGACCAAATTTGATGCTTTCAAAAAAAGCAGAAAAATTTTCTGTGTTAGGCGGTGAAAACCCTATCTCAATAGCATCTTGCATTTGGAAGATACAAATTTTTGAAGAAATACTACATTTTCAGTTTCCCCAGTGCATGATGGGAAATCTGTTTTCCAAGTAAAAAAGTAAAAATATTTTACTTTGGTAATGAGAAAGTAGATGTAGTTGATAACTACACATACCTGGGAGTAACATTTAATTATAACCAGAATGCAAAAATGCATTGAGGTTTCGATGATATATGTTCTATTCCAAATAATGCCATGATGTCCCATATCTTTCAGTCACTGGTCAAAATTTCCCAAGAATTCCCAAGATCATCATCTGGGGTTACGAGAGGTCAAAAAGCAAAATTTCCCAAGAATTCCCAAGATAGTCATCAGGGTCACCAAAGGACAAAATGCAAAATATCCCAAGTATTCCCAAGGCCTAACGTTACAGTATAGCCTAGAGGCTATGCTAAATACTTGGCAAGGCCCTAAGTAACATTAGCCTAGGTCTAGCCTAGGCCTAGCTATAAGTATAAACCTAGCCTAGGCCTATGCACAGCTGGTCACAGAAATCTCTCTGTAAATACTACAAACTTAGATGATGGGTACCAACATTTGACAGGCAATAACTGCTTTGACTAGCCCTAGCCTAGGCCATAGCTATTACAGTAACCTACTGTAGGCCTACCTCTAGGCTAATAAGTAATATCAGCCCATACATACTGTACTACTACTGTACTACAATTAGGCTAGCCTGTACTGTGGCAGTTAGGCTAGGACTTAGTCACAGGACTAGGACTTTGTCTAGGCCTAGCCCATAAACCTGGAACTCTGCATTAGATTTATGTACTGAGTCTAACGTTATTGTGTGTGTAGGCTAATGTTTGTTGTTGGTCTGTAACAACACTTAGGCCTAGGCTAGGCCCTAACTGTTAGGCCTAGGCCTACGTTAAAACTTGATCTGCCTGGTAAATTTTCCACTAAAGTTACTCATACTACTCTGCTACTCTGAAGAGGAGCCATATTACAACATACTGTGATATTCCTGCTGTAATTTTTATTATTCGATTTCTTGGTGCTATTTTTCCAATTCAGTTACAGTCAAATCTAACATTAACGTTGGGCTACTCAGCCAGCTCAACAGACCTTGGCAGGAGTCTGTCACTGCACTCAGAAACTAGCTTTTAACACAGTTTTTGATTGGTTGAAAGTGGATCTGTTTACAACTGATCAACCAATGATATGGTAGCTTATGGAATGCAAACTATCTACTGATTGGTTTAACATCAACTTGTTGACAAAAATTTAACCAATAACATAACAGCATAGATTACTGGGCTCAAATAAATACACTACAGTACTGTACAGAAAAGTGAAATACTGTAGTCTATTCTCAGTCTTTTGATATGTTGGCTAAAGAATAATAAAGTTCGTGAAAGGACCTATTTACTCATTCAAAATTTGGATTATCAAGGAAAAATCCGTATTCCCATATTTACAATGATTTTCCGTACTGAATATGGAAAGTCCGTGCTGGTTGGGAGCTCTGTCTCAGGGTTTGACCCCCCTGGTGACCCCAGATGACTTTTGACCCCCACCACAAATTATAGAGTTCTTCCTCTTACTATAAGGCATCAAAATACAAGGTATGAAATTTATCCAAGCTTCCTACCTCGAGATATCGTGTTAACAAGGTTTTCAGAGTTTGACCCCCGGTGACCCCAGATGACCTTTGACCTCCAACAAAAATGATAGGGTTCTTCCTCTCACCATAACGCATCTACATAATAAGTATGAAATTCATCCAAGCTTCCTACCTCAAGATATTGTGTTAACAATGTTTTCAGGGTATGACCCCCGGTGACCCCAGGTGACCTTTGACCTCCACCAAAACATTAGGGTTCTTCCTCTCAATATGGGGGATCCATGTACCACGTTTGAGAACTGTCAGAGCTTCCCTTCTTGAGATATCGTGTTAACAAAGATTTCAGAGTTTGACCCCCGGTGACCCCAGATGACCTTTGACCTCCACCAAAAGTGAAAGGGTTCTTCCTCTTACCATAACGCATCTACATACAAAGTATGAAATTCACCCAAGCTTCCTACCTCAAGATATTGTGTTAACAATGTTTTCAGGGTTTGACCCCCGGTGACCCCAGGTGACCTTTGACCTCCACCAAAAACAATAGGGTTCTTCCTCTCAGTACGGAGCATCCATGTACCAAGTTTAAGAACTGTCAGAGCTTCCTCTCTTGAGATATCGTGTTAACAAAGTTTTCAGGCTTTGACCCCCGGTGACCCCAGATGACCTTTGACCTCCACCAAAAATGATAGGGTTCTTCCTCTTACCGTGACGCATCTACATACAAAGTATGAAACTCATCCAAGCTTCCTACCTCAAGATATTGTGTTAACAATGTTTTCAGGGTTTGACCCCAGGTGACCTTTGACCTCCACCAAAAACAATAGGGTGCTTCCTCTCAATATGGGGCATCCATGTACTACATTTGAGAACTGTCAGAGCTTTCTTTCTTGAGATATCATGTTAACATGGTTTTCAGAGTTTGACCCCCGGTGACCCCAGGTGACTTTTGACCTCCACCAAAAGTGAAAGGGTTCTTCCTCTTAATATGGGGCATCTATGTACCAAGTTTGAGAACTGTAAGAGCTTTCCTTCTTGAGATATCGTGTTAACAAAGTTTTCAGGGTTTGACCCCCGGTGACCCCAGATGACCTTTGACCTCCACCAAAAATGACAGGGTTCTTCCTCTTACCATAACGCATCTACATACTAAGTATGAAATTCATCCAAGCTTCCTACCTCAAGATATTGTGTTAACAATGTTTTCAGGTTTTGACCCCTGGTGACCCCAGGTGACCTTTGACCTCCACCAAAAATGATAGGGTTCTTCCTCTTACCATAACGCATCTACATACTAAGTATGAAATTCATCCAAGCTTCCTACCTCAAGATATTGTGTTAACAATGTTTTCAGGTTTTGACCCCTGGTGACCCCAGGTGACCTTTGACCTCCACCAAAAACAATAGGGTTCTTCCTCTCAATATGGGGCATCTATGTACTAAGTTTGAGAACTGTCAGAGGTTCCCTTCTTGAGATATCGTGTTAACGAAGTTTTTAGGGTTTGACCCCCGGTGACCCCAGATGACCTTTGACCTCCACCAAAAATGATAGGGTTCTTCCTCTTACCGTAACGCATTTACATACAAAGTATGAAATTCATCCAAGCTTCCTACCTCGAGATATTGTGTTAACAATGTTTTCAGGTTTTGACCCCCGGTGACCCCAGGTGACCTTTGACCCCCACCAAAAACAATAGGGTTCTTCCTCTCAATATGGGGCATCTATGTACCAAGTTTGAAAACTACCAGAGTTTCCCTTCTTGAGATATCATGTTAACGAGCAAAGTGTCACAAACACACACACACACACGTACACCCACACACATACACACACACACGCACATACACACATACATACACACGCCATCATGACCGCATAGGTTTCTCTTTTCATCGAAACCAATAATAAGTTTACTAGGACGAAATGCAAGCAGATTAGTAATGCAAAGAAAGCCATGTTTAGTCTTTTGAACAAGTCGTACAATCTCCAACTACCATTAGATCTATTACTTGAACTCTTTGATCAGTTAGTTTTGCCAATCCTTCTCTATGGGTGTGAAGTTTGGGGCTTTGAAGATATAAAGCAAATTGAGGCTTTCCATTTGAATTTTTGTAAGCGGATTCTAAAATTAAAAAAGAGTACTCCAAATTGCATGGTGTATGGTGAGCTGGGTAGACACAAACTTATTAAACTAGTTGAGAGTAGAATGGTTACATTTTGGGGTAGAATTGTGAATGGTGTCGGTAACAAGTTGTCTTGCATGATGTATAAATATCTAAGAGTCCTTCATGACAAAAGTATCTACACCTCCCCTTGGCTCTTGAAAATTAAAAGCATTTTTGAAAAAACTGGAATACCTTTCATTTGGAACACACCTTTCTTTAGTACTGATGGTAATAATACACATCACTGTCATAATATAAATTTGCCTTGGCTTAAAAAAACTATTGATGGAAAATTAGATGATATCTATAAGCAAGAAAGGTGTGTGGAAGTTGATAGCAATACTCAGTGTAAAATTTACCGTATTTTTAAAAAGAATCTAACATTTGAAAAGTATTTGGTTAATCTCCCGTTTCGAAATAGGCTAAGTTTTTGTAGACTACGTTGTAACAATAGCAAAATACCAACTGTTACTGGGAGGTACAGGAATATTGTTTTTCATGACAGAATATGCACCCTTTGTAATCAGGAAAAGTTAGGAGACGAGTTTCATTATGTGTTCGAATGTAAAGCGTTCTCTCAAGAAAGAAAAAAATATATACCCCCTTATTTTTGTAAAAACCCAAATACCCTGAAAATGGAAGATTTATTTAAGACAAGTAATAGAAAGACTTTACTAAAAATCAGTTTATTCAGTGGTGAAATCCTTCGACGATTTAAATAGTTAGCTTTAACCCCCGACCCCGAATTGTTATTTACTTTAGTACTTGTCATCTATTGTTTGTTACTGGATGTCACTGTTTTATTTTCGCTATTATTTTTATTATTTTTTTTTTTTTTTTTACTCAGATTACTGTCAGTGTTGTGTCAGTATATTAGCCATGCTTTTTTCTTTTCCTTTTTCTCTTTTTCATTCAAAGTAATTATTTTGTACTCTTTGAATGTTATATAATTTTACTAGTCTCTTATACCCCATATTGGGGAAATGCAGAGAATAAACTGAACTGAACTGAACTGAACTGTGATGTCATCTGGGCAAATGGATTTGATGTTGTTTTTGTATTTCTTTATAATGTTGATATCACTATATTGAATATTCCATAACTTTATTTGCTGTACCATAAGTATGGAACAGTTTTTCACCATATCTACACGGAAAAACATCTTAACATTCCAACGGTATCAAATTTCAAGGACAAACAAGGTAGCCAATTGTAAAGAACAACAAAAGGAATCTGAGGCAATTTGCCCACTTTGGATCACGTTTTGTGACCTTGAGGAACCTTGGAGGTATTTCTTATTAAAAGTAACCAATCTTTAGGAAGAGATATCTTGAGTTAGGAATGGAGTTTTGATATGGGGTTTGGACGACATTGTAATGAAAATTTTTTATCTTTCATATAAGACCCCTACAAAATGCCACCAGACAATGCCTTTAACCTTCAACTTTGTGCCAGTAAGGTCAGCAGTCCTTATTGGCACAAAGTTCTAGTGACAGCCCACTTGTTCAGTGAAAAGGCTTCAATGGAAATATTGACATCATTTTAAATTGACTTGGTTCAGGAGACAAAAGATAACAGATTTATCAGACAAACAACATAGGATTTACTGATGAAATGAAGTGCGTCACCCACCACAAAGTCTCTTTGGAGTTACAAGATGACAACAGGTTGCAATATGAAGGAAATACTCACTCCTGCAATATTTTACTATCTGTTGTTTGAGGATAACCAAAGTCTACCAATTCATCCAGCAGTTCATAGATGATTACAAAATTATCTCTGATGCTCTCCTCTTCGAGCTCTCTGAAGTATTCATTAAATACCTGCAAGGAATCCACACAAAAAAGTACATCAACCCCTAGTCAACAAGATGCTCACATATGAAAGTAGTACAGAAGTTCCAAGTTCTTTTACAGTTTACCACCGGGCTTGTAGCCAAGGGAGGGGGAGGGGGTTGGGTAAAAACCCTCCCCCTCCTCCACGACCCAAGTGCCTCAATATATTATGCCTAAAACCATTCTGATATGACTCCCTGCCCCTTGACCTACAATACTCATTACTAAGAAATAACACTGACAGTCAACCCTTTCTTTTGTGGTCAATTTTTTGAGCAGCTCTTCTCCTGATTAATTGATGCCAGTTATGGCATCATCACCATCATCTTTATATTTTCAAAATACTGCCAAAACAAATCATTTTTAGAACAGTGCACTGATTGAGGGCATTGTGAGAAATATCATCACTGTTATTTTGTGATGTTCGCAGAAAAATTGCTATGGTGATATTTTTATAGGTTAAGCTGTTCTCAAACAGCATACTATGGGCTTGTAGTCATGTAATAGCAACTTAGGCTTTGAATGGAATTAATCATACTTTCAAAGTGTAATTACAAATACTGGCTATTAACTGATTATGACTATCAGCACTACCAACAAACATACTGAAGCAGACCCCTGGACATACTGCAGAAAGAGCTTTGAAATCCAGCAATTCTTCTAGCATCAGTGGGTTAGTTTGGCCCAGACTTCCTACAAGACTGAATTCTGGCTAAGGGCCCATTACATACTGCATGAACTTCCTGAGAATATTCAAAATGTCTGGCTGTCTGATGACTCAATCCCTCTACTGAATAACTGAGCAGGAAAAAGGATCGCAATTGTGATAACTTTTACCCATTACTATTTTTTACTTGAGTTTTCACACCAAAGAAGACCCACTTTCAAAGAGGTAATTTCTGGATGTACAGTAGTAACACCCTCTGTGAAACATGGCAGAGAACCAGATCCAGCATGACATTCTGTTTAATCCAGCTCACAACAAGGAACTCTTACTAAAGGCACTTCTATTCCCTTTTATCATGTCATGGAGGACTATAACTTGGTCTATACACTCTAAAAGGTTGTCCACCCAGTAAAAGGTACAGCTCTGCTAGGGCCGATGGAGACTCAGACTGTGTTTGCTTCCAGCTTCCACGGAGCAACAGTAGAAGAGAAGAGAATATGCAATCACATCAACCCCACTTTGAAATATCAGCTTAACTCTGTGAATCTCTTACTTCCTGTTCAATGAGTTTTCATAACATTTAAGAACATATAACACATATAGTATATTTATGTTAAACCACTGAGCTATTCTACATTGAGGTAAACAATTTCATTAGCAAAAGTACTGTCATATGATCTAAAAGAGCCTTACTAAACTACAAAAATGAGGATACTATAGCTGTATATATACTACTTCTAATTCAGGAGATT
Source organism: Holothuria leucospilota (assembly GCA_029531755.1). Lineage (NCBI taxonomy): Eukaryota > Metazoa > Echinodermata > Holothuroidea > Aspidochirotida > Holothuriidae > Holothuria > Holothuria leucospilota. The sequence goes on along the minus strand of CM055966.1, from coordinate 29,503,137 downwards.
GAATTTGTCCATAATGTTCTTCCTTTCCACCACTTCTGTCACATAGACTTCAAAAGAAGACATTTCAATTCCGTATTACACACAAATGTCTATGAACTACTTACAGTCCTGTGAGACCATTAATTCTCATTCTCTTACCTGGACAATCTTGTGAAGAATTGTAAAGACCATGGCTACATTGGCATTTTTCTTAGTTGTAGCAACTACTGTAATTGGACTTGTCAAGGAAACAGGCTACAGAAGCATTTCATGAAAACTTCCAAAAGTACTCAATTGAAGAACTCAAGCAGGGGTGGAAAAACATTTATCTCTCACAAATTTCAAATCAGTTTGTTACACCTTTTCCGGAACAGAAAAAGAATAACTTAAAAAACCAAAATTTACTTTTAAGGAGTTTCATAGATTACCTGTTTTTTTTTCACCAATGAATACTATAAACCCACAATGACAAACCTCATCATATGCTAAACGAGATAGACATCAAGGTCTTTGCATAGAAAGGCTCTCTTCTACAAATTTTTCATTCATTTTATCTCCTGCAAATTACCACCAACCATCATCACAGAAGAACTGGCTCCAATTTTCTACATTTCAACACTTTTCCCAGCAGGGATGTAGCTAGCCAAATTTGAGTGCCGGGTAATTGTCTGATCTGGGGAAAGCACCTCATCCCACCTCATGGCATCTACCCCATTTTCCAGCCATTAATTTTTCATTTTTCCCTCATTTTACTTTAGGGAGTCAATTTGGGGCTAGTTTTAGGTCTTGGTAGGCAGATTTGTGGTGGGCGGGGAGACGTGTGTTTGCCTGGAGTGCTGGACGGGAATATCAAGTGCTGGGTGTGGCCACCCAGTGCCGCCCACTGTAGCTACATCCCTGCTTCCCAGTATGACAAACTAGGTTTGCAAATCTTTTTCAAGTGAGGACATAAAAATTCAGCTGGTTAAAAAACAGCTCATACAGGGAAAGCCTACTTGGCCAAAGGTTCATTAGACTGAACATCCACTTAGGATTAAGATTAGGGTTAGGGATAGGATTATGGTTAGGAATACGGTTAGGATCTTCAGACCAGTGAACCTTTCATCTAGAAAATATGAGACACTCATGTTTGTACAATGGCCAGTGAAGCATTTTGTTTTTCTCAAAGGGCTATTGCACCACCCCAAACATACTTTTTTCGGACCCCTGGATATCTCCATTCACAAACAGTGACTGCACTTTGACTGACACACAGTATATTCAAACAATAGTTTGAATATACTGTGACTGGTCAGAAATATCTTGTGCTGCCCAGGGAAATGTGATGTTGTGTAGCCAATTCCACAGACTGTAGTTACATTAAAATCAACACAGTGGAAAAGTGTACTATGCAGAATATTCCCTTGAGCAATTTAAAACTCAATAGTACAGGCTACTGTGGCTTTATCTGGGAGGTGCAGAAGACGGATTGGTTTTTTATATACTGGAGGAAGGGCTAGAAGTAAACTTGGTTGGGAGAAATTTTCTTGTCTGGAAAGAGATAACTGGCACTTAAATACTTTTCAAATTTACAATAATTTACAGTTTCATATTAAAGGTATCTAAGGCAGAAAGTGTTAGATACTAGTACAAGTGTCAAAAATGCCCTTTAGAGTGATTGCTGGACAAATATTAATGACACAATTAGAATTAAACTGGGATCATTACTGGTCTGCTGAGTGAATTCTCTCCAGGCAGCAGTGTCCACTTTAATAATGACATGCTAAGTATATTCCTGCAACACTGAGACATGGGGTTGGGAGGAACACAGACCTTTTTCCAAATAGCAATTGAAAAGGATTGTGGGATAGAGTTTTTGGTACGTGTTGTAATGTTAATGGCACTTTACTGTGGCCAAAAAGGATGTGAACAAAAATTCTACCCCACAATCCTTTGTAATTGCTATTTCGAACAGGGTGTATTGAGGGTGATGTACCACTTCATTTTATTTTGCACTATGCATTTGAAGGAAACACATATTGCATTAACATGGCATGGACAGAAAACAGCTTTTACCATTTTTAAACCATTTAGTCTCACCAATTACCCTTGGAATATTTTTTCCTCCCAGAAATATACCACATACAATGCATTTCAAGAGTGACAAATGTTGCATAATTTGAAACTATGGATGACAAATTCTCCATGAGCTACAGTGAAAAGCAGTTTACTTCTTCCTGAGAGAACCTCACTTACTGAAAACAGTTACAAAGCTACTGTACATGGAATTGCCTATCATTCTATATCTAGTTGTTTAATAAGAGAAAAAAAAAAACTCTTTACCAAAGCTACAATATTTATCTTTGAGACAAGTTTTCTAGTTGGGGTTGAAGGGCATGCTGTATCACATGAAGCAAGTTATAACAGTCTATCAAATTCAATAAAGCAGACATAGGACTACTCTAAAAACATTCATATTGACAGAAATTTGTATTTGATGAATTAACTAACAACCCAATCACTGGAATATAGCTGCCATACATGAAATTCCCAACAAACAAAAACAGCTTGCGACATGGAGAAATGGTAACAAGACTTTGCTTTCACAAGTCTCCCTGTCATATAGCAGGGAATAATTTATCTGGCATCGTATCGCAATTTGCTACGCAAGCTGGCTAAATTGCTACTCAAACACAAAAATGTGAAATACATTTTTGTGTACATAACCATAGGGTTTTCAGTGATTTTATACCGCAGCAGGGAAAAATTCTCAAAACTGCTATGCAAAATTTGAATACTAAATTATTCCCTGTTATAGTATGAGAATCAAAGAAGCTCATTCACTAAGGCACACAACAATCATTAAAAAGGATACAGTATAGATTACTGTGTTTGATAAACATAAAGCTGACATTTCCATGTGTGATGATAGGTGATTGTTTACCCTCTTCTTCATTGTCCATCATCAAAGGGAGAAGTTTATCAATCAAGGACATGTCGATGTCACCTCTGTAATTCCTGGATATCAGAACCTGGTAGAGAATGAGAGAGAAGACAGTGACAACAGCTTAAAGGTGGTATGGCTCATTAATGTCTTGAACCTGTAAACTTGTACACATTAAAGGGAAATTTTCATGATCCCAGACAGTTCCAATTCTCCCAACTATGCATCTTCTAGCTCCGCCCATTTGTGTATTAAGCTCTTCCTTGTGCAGGAATAAACCTGTTTTATTGCTTAAGGCCATGTCCTGGTGAGTATACAAGGCTATAAAATGTAATAAAAGCACTCTCTCTGCCTTGTGTGGAATGTGAGCTACTCTGCATCTTTCAAATTTTCAAACTTTATGTCAATCAAAGAGCAGTCACCAACTGGGTGCTTGGATTGATCAAGAGGAATTTCAGTAGTTTTAGTAAAGAAATTGTACTAAATCTGTATAAGCAGTTGGTAAGACCCCACCTCAACTATGCAGCCCAGGCGTGGAGTCCCTTCTATGAAAAGGACAAGTTTCTTTTAGAGCAGGTTCAGAGGAGAGCCACTCGCCTTATACCCGAGGTGAAACACCTACCTTATCATGTTAGACTTAAGCATCTTGGGCTTACCACCCTGGAGTTGAGAAGGATTAGGGGGGACATGCTTCAGGTGTACAAATTTCTCTCTGAAAGGAATCCTTTGTCATCTTGCAATTATTTAAGGGTCCAAAGTAATTCTCGGGTTCGAGGCCATTGTAAGAAGCTTGTTAAGTGTTTTGCAAGGCTCGACATTAGGAAGTTCAGCTTCTCTCATAGAGTTGTTAATGAGTGGAATAGTCTGCCTGAGTGGGTAGTTAACTCTACATCTGTGCACTGCTTTAAGGTTAACATTGACAAGTTTTTCCATAACTGAGGTCTGTGGTAGGACCTGATTGTGCTGGGCTCGTTTGGTGTTGGTTGGTTGTTTGTTTTCAGTTAAGGTTGTATGGACTTCATTCAAGGCATCTTATGGGGCCTTAGCCCTCCTTTGCCCTTTAACCTGTTATGTTATGTTATGTTAACTGAGAATTTTGATATACCCACACTAAAAATACACTTTGGGGTGATGACTGTCTGTCTTTATGTCATTATTACTGTAATCTGCATTGAATAAAGTCCTGAACAAGCAGTTGCCCTAAGTTTATTTTGAATTATTAGCTGAATTTTACAAACCCCTCTTATCACTATTTCAAGTGCCTTTCCTGTTTCTGAACATAAATATTGAACAATATATGGTAAAAAAAAGATGATCCATTTGGACAGCTCCCTGGTTAGGCCCACAGGCGCCCCTTAACATTGTATAGTATACCTTATACTATGTAGTATATATAGACGGAAAGGTATGTCACAAATCTCCAAGCTCGAACAAACAACTTACGTTTCTGGCACAATTACTGCACTTTTCTTGCCAAATTTGTCTGTGTCGAGACTTTTGATCATAAGGTACCTTAAGGCAGCTCTTTTTCCCGAATAATTTCACTTGGCATTGTCTGAAGGATGAAATTTCGATGGAGTAACAGTATGAGGATGGTAGCTGCTGATAGAGAGCATTCAGCACTTCCACACTATATATACAATACTCCTAAAATATTCTCTAAAGTTCTCTTAACTTTCTGAATTTCTTCCAAAATTTGTCAGTTATGTTTTGCTTTGATTATTACAAATCTTACAGATACATATTAGCATTAATATGCAAGATTTTTGAACACAGAAATTTATAAAATTTGAAACCTTTTGAAAAGTGGAAGGGCTTGCATTTACTATGAGCATTTGTGGCAGTTGAAGACTGTACAACAGTTACAGTTCAACTGTCACAAGTGCTTGTAGAAAATGCTAGCCCTTCCACTTTTCAAAAGGTTTTCAAATTTTATGAAATTTAATGTTCAGAAATTGTTCATATTGATGCTAATATATATCAGCAAGATTTGCAATAATAAAAAGTGAACCATAATTAAACAAATTTTGGAAGAAATTTAGAAAGTTAAGAGAACTTTAGAGAATATTTTAGGAGTATTTTATTATATAGTGTGGAAGCGCTGAATGCTCTCCTATCAGAAGCTACCATCCTCGTACTGTTACTCCATCGAAATTTCATCCTTCAGACAATGCCAGGTGATATTATTCGGGAAAAAGAGCTGCCTTGAGGTACCTTATGATCAAAAGTCTCGACACAGACAAATTTGGCGAGAAAAGTGCAGTAATTGTGCCAGAAACGTAAGTTGTTTGTTCGAGCTAGGAAATTTGTGACATACCTTTCCGTCTATATAATACATAGTAGGCCTATATGGTATACTATACAATGTTAAGGGGCGCCTGTGGTTAGGCCTGGCCTAGGCTACTGTAGGCCTTACAAATTGTACAAGTAACTTAGGCCTACAAGGCTACATAAGCTTTCGTAAACTTAAGGAAGTAAATATAAGGAACAACTCTTTTGAAGAAACTTTACCTTTCCTTTCATGTCAAGAAAATATATGGCCGAGACCGACATCTTGGACTATAGGCCTATTTGGCGATTTTTCTGCTATGGAAGAAAAAAAGAGGTGATCACTCTACTACGCTGCACTGCGCTGAACACGCATACGGTTTTGAATAAACTATAGGCCTAGCTACTGCATGCACTAGTGGAAGTACCGTATCAAGTTGCGCTATAACAGTATTCAGTAACATATGTAGGCGTTTCTTACCTGACGGTGTACCTAACACGTATAAAAGAGTATAGCGCCATCTCTCACTAGGTATTTACGTTTACTCAGAAACACGTTGTGGTATTGCGCAATCGAATTTTACATAGCTTACAACAAGTGCAAGTGAGAATGTTAGACTGTAGGTAAAGAAAAGAAACTTCAAATGTTTTATTTCATTGGCTTAGGACTTGGCGACGCCAAGGACATCACAGTTAAAGGACTTGAAATAGTCAAAGGTGCCAAAAGAGTGTATCTTGAAGCATACACGTCCATTCTGACAGATGGCAAAGAGAAACTGGTGAGAGAATATTTCCATACATGAATAAGTTCTCCCAACGTCAAGCTAAGTTACAACTGTTATAGCCTAGGCCTAGCTACTAGCTAATACATGTTTGTACCCGAGGGCAGAACAAATCGAAGCCCATGAAGATGTATGCTTTGCAAATTGGCAGAATCACGACAGGAAACAATAAGAGTGGACGGAAGACCTGAAGAAAAAAGTATGCACAAATAGAGATCAAATAAACTCGTTGTAGCTAGTTTACTTTATTCATCCGACTCCCTTAGCCCTAGTACAACAGCAGAGGATAGCCATGTCTAACGAGTTTGTGCTGCATTTGAAAGAAGAAGAAAAAGAAGGAGATATGATTGATGTAGCAAGAAAGTAATTTATAAGCGAGTCGGGTAACATTAACTTTACAATGTAGGCCTAGGCCTATGCTGGGAAGGAAAGTGTACTAACAGAGACTGCATACCTAAGACATGATATGCTGTATAATCATTCACAATTTTCGAGTTGAAAATGATGGTTCTCTAGGCATCAATGATGGTACAAAGAGAATTTCCTCTCCAATGGTAAATTCAAGTAAAGATTGATGCCCATGCTACTGCATGCCTGTATGGGCTGCATACCCCATGCTTTGCCCATGTGGTTGTGCCAGTATGTCCCCCATATCTTTCCCATTTGATACCCATATGAGCCAACCCACGTACAGTCCTTATTGGTAAACCCATGGGCCCCATATTGAATTGCTACTTGTGTCAAGGTCTGACAATGCTATGACTATGATTCAAAGTATCATGGCACAAAACCCTATAGAGTTTTGCAAAGACCAAACATTAGTCACCTGGGCTTGTCCAATTGGGGTACATTAGTCAGTGACAATAAGGATATTGCCAATTTGTTGAATGATTATTAACTTGTCTTTACCAAGGAATCTTCTGTGGTGGGAATTTGTAGAGCTTCCAGCAGCTCAACTTGCATTGATGATGTTGTTTTCTCAGAGGAACTGTTTTGTAATAAACTAAGCAGTTTAAAGGCTAGCAAATCCCCAGGACCAGATGGTTTCCATCTTCCCATTATGTATGAATATTCTGAGATTCTCTCAGTTCCTCTGTGCATTATTTTTCAGAATTGTCTGGACTCAAGCTTCGTTCCTGCTAAGTGGCGGGTTGCAAATGTTACTTCTGTTTTCAAGAAAGGGGATCAGAGCTTGCCTTGCAATTACAGGCCTATTAGTTTAACCAGTGTAGTGTGTAAAGTCATGGAGTCTGTGGTCAAGGATTGTGTGCTTAAGTATCTTTTAGATAATCTAATGGTTTACTGATCTTTCTTAACATGGTTTCCTGCCTAATAGATCTTGTGTTCCTAATTAATTGAGCCTTCTTGAGGTTGTCTCTTTGTGTTTTGATTCTGGTCATAGTGTTGATGTCATTTACCTTGATTTTCAAAAAGCATTTGATAAAGTTCCATTAGTTATACTTGTGATGAAACTGCATGGATTAGGTATCCAGGGCAGATATGCTGACTGGGTCAATTTTTAGCTGCATGGTACTGAAGATCACAGAGAGTTGTCGTCAATGGTGTTTTTTCTTAGTGTTTGTTCCATACAGCCATATCTATTTTCTTGGTCTTTCATGCATTTGTGGAGTGCTTTAGATAACTTTTGGTTGATAGTGCACCCTGTTAAATCAATAACAATAATAATAACAACAACAACAGTAATGGTAATTTCTCATCTTGGAAAGGAGCCAGAAGTGGATCAGTACCACAGTGTTCTGTTGTCAATAATGTCCCATGTTAAGTACAGTATTTCAACTTTCTTTCAACATTTTTAACTCTAGGGAGTTGATGAAATATCACCAGAAGCTTACATTTAGCTTCCCTTTCACATATCAAAAATAAATGTGTGTTAAATCTAACACTATACCAGGCTGAAGCATGCATGCGAAACAATTTTAAGAATATGATAATATCTTTAAATACAATTGGTAACTGCACTTTGATAGACATTTATTCAAACAGTAACTTTACTCTGGTTGGTCAGTGATTACTTCTTCAGTCAGTTGTCTCACATGTGGTGTTGATATGGCCCTAAGCAGTTACACTCAGCGCAGGCTTGGCTTGAGCTTTGACAGGGAAATGCACAAGTACTGGACAGGTGTGTTTTAACTTTGAAGAAGTGGCTAAAAGTAAACTGAGTAGGGAGAACATTTACTCTCTGGTGAGATATTTGTCGCCATTAACTACTTATAGGCAAAATAATTTTCTTCGGGCATGTAGCCTGATATTAGTGTTTACTGTGGCATTATTTTATCAACAGGAAGAATTCTATGGCAGGGAAGTGATCCTGGCTGATCGTGATATGGTGGAGCAGCAGTCAGACGAACTGTTTCAAGATGCAGATGAAGAGGATGTTGCATTCCTGGTAGTTGGTGATCCTTTTGGGTAAAAAGATGCTTTTTTTTGACATTTTTATCTGCAGATCAGTCTGAAAAGTTTTTAGGTGGCAATACACAACACAACACAACACATCTTACTGCTATTACACATTCAATTTTGTGAGGTTTTTAAAGGATTTTGTTGCGGTCACTAGCCAGTCAGGCAAATAATTTTATAAATTTCCCACTCTGTCATGCAGGGGGTTTCTCTCTCAAGTGTAAATACTCTGACCACAATTACTGTATGAACTGAAGCATCAACAGATCTTGTGTAGCACACATGTAGACTCTGAATACTATACCAAAAGTGATTATGAATCCAGTAAGTTTGGCCAAGTTTGAAAGATTCAGGCTTCAACATTGCTAGCCCAGAGCAAACTCTACACCTAGGTAAAAGTGCAGTCACTCGGGAGGAAACTGAAAGGATAGCTAACAAGGTCCTCTAGAACTTTCCTCAATGTAATTTGCAGACCTAAAAGGCACCAAAACTGTTTAAATTTAGTCAGTTGCTTGTTTACCATTAATATTTTTTCTGTGTATTCCCACATTGCAACAATCTGTGCTCTTTAATATTGCAGGCTAATTTAACTTAATGAAAGGACTGCATAAAATTTGACATAGTTTGGTTTAAAGTCGGAGGTGAATATCTTCTCACATCCTCTGTCTGATTACATCAATTTGTCATAATTATACAGAATCTTGCACCATTTTCACCTCAGAATATATGTGACATACAACTAGATGTTGCTCTCGCGTGGTTTTGTAATTGGTTTAACAGTATCATTTGAATGGATGAGTTGGTTGAAGGAGGGGGAGGCAACTTCAACTTAGTATAAAATCACAGGTTTGAGTCTTTAAGTTAAAAAAAAAGTACAATTTTGTGACTGCCTTTATCAGTAGATTATTTTGTTTCATTCATTACACTTTTAAGTTTTTGTCTTTATTTGTATCATTTTTCCAGGGCTACCACACACTCTGATTTAGTTCTTCGTGCTCAACAAAAAGGCTTGCAGTACAAGGTTATTCACAATGCATCCATTCTAAATGCAGCTGGATGCTGTGGACTGCAGGTACTGCAATTTTGTCTGGCTTCTGAATAGCCAAAATTCTGATGAATTAGATAAGTATGATGTCCAAAGTGATTAAATTTGATTCTGTGGGCAAGCAGCTTTTAGAAAGCGGTCCAGAATTCAAGCGAGAACTACTGACTGACTAGTCACTGTGTAACTCTTTTTTTCATGACATTGATTTTATGATAAAATTGTGTCTGTATTCACGGATGTGAAACTATTTTTAAGAGAAAGACTAAGACATTTAGGTACGTGGCTGGATGCAGATGACAAAGCTGGGTCAATATGTGAAAAAGTTGGAAGGTAGAATTTTTGTAAGAATACAAGACTGCTAAATGTGCTTTATGTTCAACTCTCTGATTGTGCATCCTATATATTTCCTTGCCAAATACATATCTACTCCCTTGTACCAGTCTGTGGAGTAATATAAGAATAAGGTTTTGGGACATCCCTAAACACACTGAAGCATTGTATATCATTTCATCATTTATTCCATAAACGTGCACCTTTCTGGTGCTTTTACTGGCATAACTGACCAGCGCTGGAAAAAAAAGTTCATTTCCTGGGTAGTACTGTATTCAAATTTCCCACACATTTTTATGTTTTCATGTACACTACTAACTATCAAATTTTACGGTAATTGCCAGAATTTCTCTACAAATACCGAAATTTTGCAGCAGGGAGCTTCCCAGATCCTAAAGTTTTTTCACTCATGATAGTTGACAAACTTGACAATAATTGAAAGCTTTAAAAGTTGCTGTAATGAATAGATTGTCTGTATTAAATTTCTTATCTTTTTTTCCATTTTCGTTATTACAATAGCTGTATTCGTTCGGTGAAGTAATTTCCATTGTATTCTGGACAGACACCTGGAAACCTGACAGTTACTATGAAAGAATTGCTGCCAATTGTAAGAGAGGTCTGCATACCCTGTGTCTGTTGGATATTAAGGTCAAGGAACAGTCCATTGAAAACTTAATGAAGTAAGTTCATGATGACCATTGGTAAATTTAATTTTTAGTTGAGCTGGTTCTTTGCATAGCAGCTCTGTGTTAAGTTGTGTTTATTCAACTCGCTGGCTGTCACTTGTACAACTCCTGCTCAGTAAGTCTGTGTACACAGAACATGCACACAACATGGTTCTAGATATGGTGAACATGTACGTGATGACCAAAATGTTGAGATAGCAGAAGGTTATTTGCTGTAGGTTCCTTTGATGAAAAATCCCTATGTGCCATGCATTTCTAACCAACCTACAGTATGTATTTGTGACACATGTAAAAGTTGTTTCCATGAGGTTATGTATGAATGGTGTGTGTGGCTTTTATCTAATTCCAAAAAGGTCCATGACCAGAAGTAGCTTCTACAAAAGTATCCGGCATAGGTCATGCAAAAACCTTGAGATTGTCCCTGAAAAGTGTTGGACCATATGGGACAAAAGCATGAATTTCATGTGAAATGAAACTGTGAGGCGATATAAGAACAAAACAAAAACAGAAAGAAAAAAAGCATTAATCTTATAGGGTACACACATTCACACAATAATGAAATTGGCAACCTGGAATTGCAACTTAGATGATTTTTGGTATATTTATAAAGATAACTTATCTGAGAGATCAGTAAATTGTGTTTGGGCAAATGGTTACAATTACAGGCTTTTCACATGATGTTAGCACATGAACAATTGCCATGCTGTCCTTCAGAGCTTATGGGTACTGTAGAAGGCGTTTCACGAGCACACAGCAAGGAAGTTGATAGATGCAACTGTGTTACAATTAATGGTTGGTGGTCACAATATCCAAAATATCCAACACACAAAGGGCCACAAGATACAGTGACAACAGTGAAAAATGTCTTGAAAATGTTGTGATGTATGATTTCTCTTATCAAGTTCTGTATTAAGAGGTGATATAGTATTGATTTTGTTCATTGCATTTATTCCACTAAGTTTCTCAAGAAATTGCTTCCAATGGCCAGGTGCATACTACCAATGGACATGTAAAGGTAGTATTGAATTGCTAAAACTATTTGTTGATCCAAGAAAAATGGAAAAATAATTACAGTTTTGATAGGGATCTGTAATTATTATGTTTATATTGTTAGATCAGTCAGCCAATCATTTTGGTGGCAAACAGTAGAGGAAAGGTAACCAAATTTTTACACCTAAATGCCAACATGAAATCATACTTTCTGGAGAGCTTAAAAATTTTTGTAAACTTTAATCATTCTCATCTGATTGCAATTGAATATTTCTCTCATTCAGAGGTCGGCAGATTTATGAGCCACCAAGGTACATGACTGTGAGTCAGGCTGCATGTCAACTGCTGGAGATTGCAGAAAGGAAGAGGAATGCAGGAGAAATTCCTGGTAAGTCCCTTGGTAGCATTGATCATCTTGGCTTGCTTTTTTTATCATGCTTCATATGATGTTCTGTGGACAGTTTTGGATCCAAGCTGCATAGGATTTAGGCAGTAGCAGAGATTTGTGTGAAAAGTGTGGGGGAGGGGGATGATGGGCTCTTAAGGCAGACATTTTCTGTGTGAAAATGTGATAGTCAATGGGAGTATCTCCAAAATGTGTGGGATATATCCCCCTCCCACCGTTTATGTATACTCATACATTTCCACTTAACAGATAGTCAATAAGGTATACTGCTACCCCCCCCCCCCCCCCCCCCCCCCCCCCATTAAAGGAGCTTTATGATATGTATAAAGATTTACTAAAACATTGGTGCAAATTTTATTGCATGGTGTTAATAAAATGATGTTCAATTCACGAACTACACCAGTATTAAACGAAGGACACCTCCAAACACTTGCTGTGAAGATGTCCTTACACCATTGTCACACTGCCATGACAACCCACGACACGACGGCGACCACCCACCATGTTGGCTGTGGTCGTGGCAGTGTGGCCGGTTCTACAACTTAAGTTGTGTCGTAAGCCATTGGTCTGATTGAACATGTTCAGTTGTAGTTGGATGCAGTAGGTGCACCAGAATGTCTATGACTTATGCAAATTGTCTACGATCGAGGGAGAGTTGCAGCTAGTCCTGGTAGTGTGACCTGGGCTTTACAGATTAATCAGGATGCTGGTCTCCTTCCTGGATATCTCCAACAGACCTGACTACCTGAACAAATTACTCGAAACCTGAGTTATCAGACGGACCAATGAAGTAAACCTGAAACTCTTTTGGGCTGCTCCTTTGACCTGCCAAAAGGTTTCTTGATATTTTGCATTTGACCACTTGTGCACCTGGTACATATAACAGCTCATCTTTTGACTCTGTATGTAGACCTATGAGGATTAGTTTGAGTTGACACAAGGAAAGCATTAATTGTTATTTTTTCTTTGACAGCTTTCACAGAGAACACCATATGTGTAGGATTATCCAGAGTTGGAGCTGAAGACCAGAGAATAGCCAGTGGTACCTTGAAAGAACTGAGCCAAACAGATCTTGGAAACCCTCTTCATTCATTGGTCATTGCAGGTCACATGCATCCTCTTGAAATAGATATGCTCAGAGAGTTTGCTGTAAATCCAACAACTTTTAATACATTTTCAGAAGATCAGAAAGTGAAATAATCATCAGTATGTTATTGGAGGTGATTCGTCATGAAAGGAGGAACACTTGCATAGTGTGAAAGGAGTGTGCTCATTTCCTTGAATGACATGTGGTCAGAGAAGATGTTAGATGGAGACCTTTGAAGCCTGTGCAGTCTGGAAGTAGACCAGGAACTCTCACTGACAACAGAGAAATCAGAAGAAGGAAACAGAATTTGGAATGATGTCTGCCATGGTGAAGTTAACTGGCTCAAATTACAGGGACTTTTAAAGTCAAATATGTGCCTAGTCAAAAGAAGAGAGGAGTTATGAACAGACCTTATGCATATGATGTCACAGAGCAGAAAGTGCTCCCTCGCTTGGAGGAAAATGGCATATCATTGCAAGTTACACCAACAATGCAGACAGCTGATTTGTGCACCAGGCTATACACGTGGAAGTCTACTAGTGCACGCACATACATACAAAATCTATGCCGTGAGTTCACGTGTGCTTTATTGTTTTCCTCCCAAATGATGTCAGTGTGATGTCAATGCATAAAGGTCTATTATTGTGCTATGTACAGATATGGCCTGAATATTCATTCTAGCCCACATGGCAGGAGTTAAGAGATGGTGGTTGGACTGTTTACAAGCATCTTATGTATATGTATAGGACTGGTTAGAAGATGGGTTAACTACTTATTCAATGTATGGTCTCTGTTGTTAGAACTTTATACACATGTGTGTTATACTTGGCTTGAGTCTCTAACCAAGCTTCCTTCTTCCCATAAAAGTTGGGGACTTTCCTACTTGACACTTGCTGTGACCTTTGTGCTCCCATGTAATTACCCACCACTTCAAGCCCCATTAAAATAGCAGTTCTGTCCTTTGAACATTCAGCTCTAAGAAAACACTGAGAATGATCATCAGTAGAACTGCTTCCAATCAGCAAAGTCTTATGTATGCAAGCTGTGAGGAATCAGTGTATACTATATAACTCACATGGTATTGAACATTGTGGTCCATCCATCATGGAATCTCTGGATTTAAGGTGACCAACTGACCAAGGCCTTTGGTCTATTGGGTCATTGATGAAGGCATGGAACTTAAGCTGCCATGTCACAGAATGTGAAAAGTACCCCCCCCCCCCCAATTATTTACTGTTCATTTGCTCTCAATGACTTGTGCTTGTGTTCATTTCAAGACAATTTTGCCCACATGAAGAGTGTAACTCAACTAATGCTTGCCTAAATTCAACACACTGCAGTAACTATAGATGGCTAACCTTGCACTCAAATGATAAGACTCTTCTCCTCTGCCTGTCAGAATAATTAAGGGTCTTTGTCAATATTTAACGCAAATTTTCCAAACTCAAATTCCTCTGTCTCTTTTGTATGCAGTATTGTATTTGTTATTTATCATATGCATTAGTCTGGTCAAATTTTGTATTATGCATGTCCACAACAAACCAGAATTATAAAATAACAAACAAGGAAAATTTTGTTGAAATTTTGTATTTTTATTTACATCAGTGACTTAAAAGAACCAAAAATAAAGGCAAATTGTAATTGAAATAAAATATCTAGATTGTGACCGCTCTTTGCAGCCTATGGCAACATTAAACCTATTTAGTAGCAACCATAAGGTGCCCAGGTGAAATATATATCTTATTACCTCTATTCTGTTATAACTTACTGCTTTTAACCTAGTGGCATGTGCAAGGGCAGGGGGAGGAAGAAATAAGCCTTGCCAACCCCATCCAACTCAGAGGAAAAATTAAAATTCTGGAAAAATGGTGGGGTTCTTTGAGGGAACTGGGAACTTGCATTGGTCCACCCCAACTCCCATGGAAACTTTCTGGAATCCTCCTGTACATGGTGCTATTGTAATTAATCCAGCCCTTCGTTTGCTGGTTCATGCACCTTAAAGTATGGTATGTCTGAAAGAAACTTGTGCGGGAAATGAGTTGGAGGGGAGACAGCAAGTAACCTTGAGGCATTTGGTTTAACCATTTACAACACACAAAACATAACTAAAGTACACCATTCGTGACTGAACACAGTACAGTAATGAGGTATTATGTTGATAAAGTTACCATGGATACCATCATCAGGCCACATCCCCCTTTATCAGGCCACAACCCCATCCCCTCAGAGCATGCCCGACAAGACACTAAGACTTCTACATCAAATTCTGTTATGTGTAACTTTGCTCCATACTGATGATAAACATGTCCCTAGGGTTCATCCACACTTTTATCAGTTTCACAAACGTACAATGTGCATGTTTGAGGCAGGAAATCAAAGACCCAAGCAATCTTTTCCAAAATGTAAAAGATGATGACATTAAGTGAGAACAACAATTTTTCAAGTTTCACGAAAAAATCTTTGGGAGTGGGAAGGAGGGAGTTTGAAGAAAGAGGGTATTTTCTACTCTTGTGAAAATGATGAAAACCATGGATGACTCGATGACCATAGGCCATAAATTAAGTGTGTAGTATTATACATGATCTTGTACCTCAGCTACCATGCACAGGGTAAGTGTGTTCAAGATTTAAACACATCCAAGCCAACCCTTTTAATAAAATTCAAAACCAAAAAAAAAAAAAAATTCAAGCACAAAGAGTTGTAACTTGGATGCAATTGACCTTGGATGACATGACTGAACTGGCAATGAATGAACAGACCATTGTAATCTATTACCTATAAAATGTGAAACTTCACTCTTAAAATCAGTAGTGATGCTCCATCATCACAATTCTGAGTATCCTACATGAAACGGGTACTTTTTGTCTTAATTAGTGCACTCTAACTGACCATTGATAACCCTATCAAGAAGCTTAATGCCGAGTTGTTCTTCAGGTGTTCTCAAGTGCCCAGGTGTTTGGGGTTGAGGATTAGGGTTAGGGTTACCCTAACCCCCACCCTAACTACAGTTGCCAGAACATCATAAAATACTTCATTATACATAGACGTGTTTTCCCATGTGACTTTTAATCCTCAATGGTCAATTTTATGCACATCACAGGCTGCAAATTGCCAACAGCCCCGCACTTGAGACACTTTGGCCTAAACCACTGGCAGGTTAATAGCCTCCACTTTTATTCTGACCACTGAATATTGAACAATTGATAAAAGAGGGAAATTCCACAACTTGGTGTGGGGTGTTATGTACCCCCATGTCATCCATTCATCCAGTTGACTGGTATGTCACACCTAACTCAAGGTGCATCCTACTTCATGTACCCCAAACAACAGAGAATCATAATGGCAAAGGTAACAGTAAATAAACTCTCAAATTTAGATTAAGAGAAAAAATATCAGTTTTTAGAGAGACGTACACCTGCATGGTTAGTTACTACACAACATTAAAACAACATGATATGGAGTTAACTGTTAGTTCTCCTTGTTGGGTAATACTATGTTGAATAATGAATTAACTAAATGCTCCATTAGTATGTCAAGGAAAATAATTAAACTTAAAAATTCTGGATAAATTTCTCTTTTCAGCCATCCTCACATTACTATTACAACAAAGCAAGTTTAATACACATCCAAAGGTTAATTTGATAAATAATATTTTATGAAGACATTAAAACAAGACGCATAGTTCCTCCCCAATACGTAAGTTATGCTAGTTCTTTCATGAGTATATTCTTATATTTTTTGAAGATCAATCTTTGCCTTCTTGGCATATCAAGAATCTATGGAATGTCTTTCCTCATTACATCTGTCTTTATGCCAAATGTAATTCTTCTTGCACAAGTTTCTTAGAACCAGTATCTTAAAGAGGATTAATGAAATGATTCCACTATTTGACCTCTCAATAAGCAATTTTTGACTGCCATTTTCTAGAAGACAAAATGTCTGCCAAACTTCCTTTAGCAGGCTATTCCTGTCACCTGATCTTAATTCAGTTTGTTCAATGATGCTACTCAAGAAAGTGTTTTTCTCATGTGAGAAGCAATACTGTCATGAATGACTGACTCCCCCCCTCCTCTACCAACTCCCCCCTTCCTCACCACTACTTCTTCCCATACCTTCTTCCATTAAATAGTGCTATAAAGGTTCCTTAACAACACATGTTCAGTCTTTCCATTAGCCCCACATGTTGGCAGCAAAGGGTTTTCATGGCAACTCCCCAAAACTCCCTGGTTTATGAATCTACGAGCCCTGATACTTACCTCCTATTTACATATGTAATTCCCACTTACCCGCAGTAATGGGATTGCCAGGGACTTACTGCGGGTATGTGAGGATTACATATGTAAATTGGGGGTAATGAGGGGCGAAGTAGATTGGTGTCACACAATGCATGTGTTCTTTAAACAAACTTGATACTGTGCAGAAGTCTTGACAACCAGTAGTGCAAAATAACCATGATTGGAAATGGGGTGACATATGAAAGCCTCTATTGCCATCTGATGAAGTATATCCAGATTATCAAATACATCATGTAAGCACATAGTCCACAAATATTCCACACAAATTAATTGCAAAATTTTAATAACAAATGTTTCAATTAGTCCATGATTTCTTCTGGTTGCTTTAATTTACTAGTTCTTTACTTAATACAGCAACATATACATTGCTTTTCTACCATAACCATGCTTTGACACGCAATACTGGCATTATAAATATTAACATAAAACAGTAATATATTTTTATTTAAGCCAACAATTTCCAAAAGTAACCCAAAACACAGAAACATAGGAACAAAGAAATGTAACAACAAAAGATACATAAAGGGTTAAGACAACCTCCAGGAATATAAAAGAAAGTACAATATAAGGCATTGTAACCAAGATAAATCCTGAAATATTTTAGACAAAGTTTTGAAGTAACTGACAACCAGACCAATGAAGAGATATAACTAAAGAGATAAAATAAACTGGCCTTAATTACAATTTAAGGAGACATCTCTATGATACAACATACTATAGAATGTTTTGCCCCTGTAAGATTCAGAGTAAAATTCAAAACACAGTTAATTTGGTCATTGAAAAGAGGTTATTTTTTTCTTTTCCTTATTTTAGACATTCTCAGATTAATGTTTGAAACATCCACAGATGTAATGAGATTCAAGAGTTGCAGACTGGTCCTCTTTTTCATCCCAAATGCACACTTCTATACTCCCAACAATTTCACTTTAATCTTTAAAGTTGAAATTCTATTTCAATAGCTTCAATTTCACTTTCATAAACTAAATTGATGGGGTTTACAAGGTGAGGAAATCTTTGAGGCACTATTTGAGTCAAATTACATTTTGGTAAAGGTATCGTGATTAAAAAAAAAACATTCCAAGGCACTTCTAGGAAGATGCAAACTGGGCATAATTCAAATAGCTATAGGCATTCAGGGGCAATGGTTCCCTAAATTTTGGTTAGCCCCAGCTGCCCAGCCCCTCCCCTGCAAGTTATTCCCATCTATCAGTGGTTCCATACCAGACCCTCTGGATGGAATTACAAAAGCACTCCTCTAAGCACAAACTATGCCCCCAAAACCCAATCAGATGCCAAGAGAACAAATGGCATGCTTTCCACAACACATCAAAATAGCATTACAAACCTAAACCTTATGGGGGGATGATCCATACTCATCACAAACCCAAGCACTTCGTACATCCGGCAATACTCCATGCTTAAATTTTCCATTAGATACCTTCTACATTGCACCACTTGATTGTTAGATAAAATGTAAAACATGTTTCCATAAAATAAGATATACTCCAAGCTTATTACACATCAAGTTGGGTAAAAAACTCTGCGCTAAAACGAAAGCCAAGTTCATGTTGATCCCATGAGAGCAGGGGTGGGGAACCTTTTTCCTCTGACAGGCCGTTTTGAAAGTCATAATGCACTCGAGGGCTGCAGAAAGCAAGGGCGCAACAAGCATTCCCCATAGGCCCTGGTGGAGTCTGGAAGCTCTGGAATTTGTACAAATTGTAGGCAATCGACTGTTCATCCACTGCCTTTAAATGATGTAGAATGTGCAAGGTTACACAGACCAGGGTCCTGTTTCATAAAGACTATGATTGATCTTAAGTTTGATCTATCACACAATCGTTCCGCTGAAATCAAGCTTTAGATCTTTCTTAACTCTTTATGAAACCTGGGCCCAGAAGTATCACAATATGGTCATTTGTCTTTATATTATGTATGAAGTACTAATGAAAAAGCACATATGAAACATGCGAGTGAAGCGCGCCGAACAAATGCGAATTTTTAAACCAACTTTATTTTTTTCTCACTGTACATTGCAAAATTGTCCCCTTTCTAACATTCATTTCACCATGTGGGACAGTTCTACCCCATTCTCCTTCTGTGAGCTCTTTGAAAACAAGACTTAAAACGTACTATTCATTAGCTAACTTTTGTTTAGCGCTTTGTGATTGTTTTATGTAAGGCGCTATATAAATCTATTGTATTATTATTATATTAAATATACTGGAATAGATACAATGCCCACTGGGTTTCGCACTGTAATAAAAAGACTTGCACATGTGGTTATGCAAGTCTGTACAATATTATGAAGCCTATCTCCCACGCAAAGCTTCCATCACCTCCAGAAGTACAAGGATTGTGTTACTTGGTTAAGTGTAACGAAACAGTTGGCATGTTACATTGTGCATACAAGAGTTAAGTCAGCATAGGCCTACTAGAAGTGTTTCGTAAAGATTTTCATGGAACACCAGGAAAGTGGTATGTCCTAAGCAGGATAATCGGTGGGTACCGTGGGCTAAAAGATTATCACTTACTTTTCATGTAATTCTGAATAAACATTTATGAATTGCCTCGCGGGCTGGATGAAATGGTCTCACAGGCCGTGTGCGGCCCGCGGGGTGGAAGTTCCCCACCCCTGCATGAGAGGTTCCTGTCTGACACTTTTGGATTGGATGATGGTCTCTGTAAAAATTTGTTCATGGAAATTTATCTGTCTTCATGATTTTTCTCAACTGTTTTGATGCTAAGGACCACTTTACAATTGAAAAAATTCTCTGAATGCCCCATCAGGCCTATACACAACCCAAGAATTGGATGACCATTATCGTGATGACCACTGCGGTCTGTGGACAATGACCTGCTTAACACTGAAGAAGACAGACGGAACTGAAATTTGCACTGCAAATATTGTCAAGTTTTCTTAGACAGATATTTGGGAACTATTCCACCTTTTGTAACCTTTAAAACTCTGCTTCAAAACTAAGAAAAGGTTAAACAAATGCTTCTTTTTAAATAAAATGTTTCTATAAAATTACCTTGTAACCCTGCTTCCTCATTCTAACAGAAAGTCTTTCTTTATAACTTTTGACCCAGAAAAAAAAGCTCTAGTCAACATGAAAATAAAACACTATGCCTACCTTTGTCTTTGTGCATTTACTGAACAAAAACTCAGGTCATCATTGACATTATACCTGCAAGGAACAGGAATACTTGGTAACAAGTTCCTATCCTACAGATCCACTGAATTAAATAAATTTAGAAATAGCAGATGATGCATATTTTATCAAGGTAAAAGGAGAAAAACAGACACTTCATTTCTATGAAAAATTATAGCTATTATTGTATAGATAAAGTTAAATGCATAATGAAACAAACATGACAACAGCCTTACATAAATGTAAACTAGAACAGTCTGGTTTGAGGGTCCCCAATAGCATACCTAGTCTGGTTTTCTAACTAGTTCAGTACCTGCTTGTAAACCTTCAGCAACCAGCAGCAACTGACAACAGTTTCAAGAACTACCTCACAGTTACTGTCAAGTGCTGTCACAGTTACTGTGAAGTGCTGGCAGTAACTGAAAGTAACTGAGAATAACTGTCAGTAACTGGTGTACAAACTATCTGAATGTCTACCTTTGTCAGCTTGGTAAGATTTCGAGTAGCTGATGGTAACTGACATTAGCAACACATAAAAAGTCTATCTGGTATCACATCACATTTTGCATTTCTACACAAGCTGATCACATTACTATACAAATGCAAACATGTGTAGAAGGGTTTGGTACATGTGACTCTAGGGTTTGCCTAATTTTATGACAGAGAAATTGATAAACTTCAAACCTACTCTGCAGCACTGAATTATTCCATGGAACTAACAGAAACAAACGGACAGGAACTGGTATACCAAATGTCAGGTTTGAATGAAAAATTTCTAGTTAATGAAGCAAGTCTTCTAAAAAACACATGGCATACAAATAAACATGAAAATCTAGGATCAATAAATGCAATACAATGTCAATGATAGCAGGGCAATGACCATTTTTCTAGAGTGCCCTCCCTCTCTTCCAAACCAAATTTTGTCCTACAAAGAAAAAAGTAATTTTAGTAGCAAGATGATGAAGTCACATGCAACCTCTTTCATTCCCACTGCCCCCATGCACAAACAAGACATATTCTTTGCCTTTCACATCCACAATGACACTTTTAGCCTTCTGATGAAGTTACCGTTGAAAAGGAAAGATTTTGTGTTAAATATCCTTTATATAATTTTTACAAAACAATGGGGGAATCCATTTGCCAGACTCAGAGACAACCGTCTCCAATACCAAGAAATGGTTACGTGGTCTTCGGAATTATGGTTGTAACTACTTTACAAGAATTTACTTATTCATAACCTTACATAACAGGGGTCCTCAATTGGCAGAGTAGCTTGTGCTGCTGTGCACGGATATACTTCACAAGTGCTGGGGTTTGAGTTCTTCTCCGGGAACATGGTTTTTTTTTTTCCAGATACACCTGATATACTTCCACTTAGCATGGCTTGCCATAAAAGTCCATTGCTCAGCTGATGAAGTCAAATGTGCACCAGACTGAATCACTGTCAGACAGACCAGTTAACTAGCTTACTTTGCTTTTGCATTTATCATCTTAAGAAAGCCTTACATTGACCCAGCCCTCATCCATACTGCAGCATGATAAAAAATATTCTCCCATCATGTCTAATGATTGACCAAAGCACCTTACACAATACACTATATTTCATTCATTTTTATTTAAAAACTAAAAACAGTAACTGATCCATACCAAGGTGACCAGCAAAAACTTAAATGACACAACTATATGAGTACTCAGCAATTTTCAGACAAAAAATCTAAACCAAAATAAGTAGGGTTTAAGCTGGGATAATGTAAAAAAAAAAGCAACATATTTCATTGGTGAGGAATTTGTTGTGGTCTGCTGGTTTTACTTCTCACTTTTTCCTGGCTACTGAGAAGATGTGACCCAACAGAAGAATCTTCTCATATCTCCCCAGAACGCAACTGTCTGTACTGATGCAATGGAGATGTTTCTGCAGTCTGGAATTACACAGTTTAAGCAGCGGTGTAGTCTGTCTGAACAAAGAGTTGTCTTACACCAGCCTGTAGAAATTGATAATAGGAAAAACCTGTAATTTTATCTGACCTGATACTCTGCCACTAGCTTCATGAACTTACTGTTGAATAAAACATGGCAAGTCTTATCTGAGAGAAAGCCTGTGTGTCCTGCACCTGTAACATCATGTCCACTTTCCTTTTCATGCAAGTTATGCCTCATACATTTTGTGCATGTTTGCATGTGTGTATATGTATGGTATCAAATCAGAAACTGTAGAAACACACATCTCATGCTATGTGGAGCTTATAACCGATAAGTAATATTAAAAGGGTTTACTACATCATTGTCCCAAGATAAGAGGCATTTCATACAGACCCACCTCACCAATGTCACCCATCTGATGGTGAAGTAAGAAAGCCATCTTGTTGGAGAATAAGTGAGGTTCAGATGCCCAATCAATCAAAGTCTGATAATGGCACCACTGGTGTGCATAAAACATACCAGATAAGTGCACTAATATATGTGCATAGGTGCAGAGTGCAGAACACATACAAGCTATCCACCCGTGCCTTCAACATGGCCTCATAAACAAAACATACATCATGTGAAATGGGTCTACAAACCTTATCCATGTGACATCACAGAACAGAAAGTGCTCCCTCTAATGGAGGCAAGCCCATATCATTGCAACCTACATCAGCAATGCAGACAGCTGATTAGCATACCAGTGGGATGTATGCGTAAGTCTTCTACACGCGCATGCAAAGTCTACCTTGTGCATGCAGTGTTCTTCATTGTTTACCCTCCAAAATAATGTCAATGCATAAGGTCTATTACGAAGTAAAGCTCAAAAGCTGATGTTATACCTATTTTCTGCTACCACTTTCCACTGGCTGTTACCAGTACTGGTCATTATGCATGCTTTACCGATAATTCAAAATTCTTGCTGTCATTATAAATGCAACTTCTTGCTCCTTTGTAAGTTTGTGGTGCACAACCTTTGATTCTGACCAAACTAAAACAACTCCATTATCAATGGTGTAAATGCATAAACACTGCTGTATCAAAGAATTCCCAAAAAGCAACTTCAATGCCTGCAAAGTTGTAGCAAATGCACTGTCCTTCCTCCACTGATCAGTGATGTGTATTGTTCCTACTATGGAATTGATCAATGGAGGCTTGCTGAAACGTAACAAAATATCAAGTGACTGAAACAGCAAAACAGTAGGTAAGTGACCCATTGTAGATAAAGTGTCCTTGGCTTTATGTACTACATGATGAAGTGTGTGTTAACCAGAGTAATGGCACTTGGGAAGCTACCAACATTTTGTGAAGATCATTCTTGGGTGACAGCAGAGCTTCCCCATTTGTGGAAGCAGAAAGTGGACAATGAAGGCCCTGTCTCAGTGGTGGTGCTAGGTGGGGAAGGGGGGTGCCATGGTAAGGTTTCCCACTCCTGCCAGGGAACTTTTCCAGTTTCACAGGGGAGCCGTAATGGGTACAATAAAATATGTAGTCCCTGACGACTGCCAGTCCCCTCAACAATGTACTTGGTTTTGTTCTAAATATGGGTAAATTCTCTTATAAAATCCCCCAATCTTCTAATTTTCCTGATAAATCCCAAATTTTTCCAGTTTACATTGAGAAAAGCCCAAAATTTCAATTTTCCTCAACTGAATCGCAAAATCTTTCTGTCAACATCCTTGCCACAACATGTTGTCTTGTCAGGGCTTCAGGTTGCTGTTCCCCTTACCACTGAGCTTGGCCCCCCTATTGGGCAAATCCTGGTGCCACCTGCTCTGTTGCATAAAGAGCCAAAGTCATCCTTAGGTTTGATTTATCATGCTAAAGTCCTATTGAAATCAAAGTTACGATCAAGTGTAACTCGTCATGAAATAAGGGCCATATAAGCCAACATTGCAGTCCAAGAAAATAGTACTGTGAAGTCTGTCTAGTGTGTACTATGCAATTGTACATTTGGAAATGGTGGCACTATTTTTTCTTCCCAGTTGAAGCTCTGCAGTTTTCTGGCTAAATTTTTACTTTAATCATGTTTTATACGAGAAATCAGAAGATCAGAATAATCTTTGCAGGTTTGAAAACTCAGAAAGTGGAATGATTCCTCTTAGAACAGAACAAATGGCAAGTTCATGTCCAAGATGTGGACTGTGCTGTGTTGAGAGTCATAACATTCTAGCAGTTTCAATTTCAGATGAAAATAACCACCAAACTCCACAGAAACCTCAATAAATGTAAAAACTTAAAACATGGCTCACCTGAGTAAATATATTGTGTGTCTGGCTGATAATATATTTAGCATCTGCATTCGGAGCAATCTCTACCTTCAATGTACCCACATAAACATCTGAGCAGAGGGTCCAAAAATGTGGTTCATGGATAGCATATACACCCTCTAGTTGAGTAACCTAAGGAGAAACATGCAATATAAAATTGGACCACAACTGATGTTTCAAGAAGATTAAATGCAATCTAGAATGTTCACTTTTCTTTACCTATGTGTAACCCAATCTTGTTTTCAGCAACCCTTTATATTTCTCCTATGACATAATCCAAGACATCGAAGACTACGTACAGGACTTCTCCTAAACTGAATTAGTTGCTAATGTGACGGTGTGTTGGAGTAACTATGATATTAGTGACACATAAAATATTGTGTGAATACATAAATAAATAGAATAAATGTTGTATTGCTGGAATTTTTCAAAATTTTCCTTACAGTAGAGCAAATTTTCAGAACTTTCTTTGTCATCACATTCAAAGAGAACAAACCAATAGGGGTTTCAAAATATCTCAGTGGATCATCCTTTGCTGTCCTGTTCTCTTCAGCATACAGTTAAAACAGGATATGCTTTTCTTGAGTAGGTCTAGTTGCCTATAAAGCAGTTGTGTGCAACAACTGGCACCATCCCTTTTTGTTATTAGACCTGTGGTCTGAGAGCTTTCTAAATAGCAGCCCTCACCACTAAGTATCAGCCAAAATACACCTCCACCCCCCCACCCCCACCCCCCCCCCCACCCCCACCCCCGATTTTCAACCATTCTGGTGTCCTTAGATGATTCCAAGTGCAACTCTAGTGGCAGCTAAGGGTGTATGAAGTCTACAATACACTGATGATTTCTTGAAAGAGAACAGGTCTTCCTGACCATATAACTTTGGTAAGTATAATTATACAAAATGTCCTCAATAAAGTTTTCAAGATGGACAATCACTCCTATTAGACTTTTCGATAAATGAATAACATTTTAAAATCAATTGTTGGGAAGATCTTGCTATTTGATAACAACACTGCTCCCAAAACACTACCATACAGGACAAGACAGTAGACTTTGAAAACAGTGTGATGATGTGACTTGTATGGAATTTGCTCTTAAATCAACATCTAAGGTCGTCTTACTCGTTGATAACAGGATGGCAGCTGATGTTCAAGACTGTAGGGAGTCCTCATCATCAGAATACTGACTGAATCCCTTAATAATGGCAAGACACTATGGAAACAAACAAACAAAGGATAACAATAAGTGTTTATGAGAAAATGTTGACACTATTACTTGTGATGTAATAAGTAGAGTTCAAAATAAACTATATGCACTGGGTGACACAGCTGTTGGGCCCCCTTGATTAGGTATGAAAATATACACACACCTAATTAGAGAAATCATTTCAGGAACATACAATCAGGGTGGCAAAAAGGGGGGGGAGGGGGAGTGAAAAGCAATTTGCTTCTGAAGTCTACAAAATTGCCACAATCATAACCTTTTAATTATTATTGAAAGGGTCAAGTTTCCAGTGAAAATCCAAAAACAGCTCACCTGGAAAGAAATTTCTTTCCACTCCTGCATACAATACATTACTTTTGATAAAGCAGATGTAAGGCAAGACAATACTATCACTTGATAATCAGATGTTGTTCTCTTATGTCTGTCAAGGGATATGGCTACAGTACAATGATGTTTTATGTAACACAAAATGTAGATGGCATACTACAAGGCACGTTAGAAGCAACCTGGTTGTGCAAAGTTTAACATAAGTGTAAAACAATACGAAGAAAAGCAAAACACACAAATGCCAAAAGAGCTGCCATGATCCAAACCTAACTCTTGTAAAACATTTACTCAGTGGCACACTATTTCATACCCGACAGAGCCCTTATGTGATGTTTTTAGTCTTGATACTGTATGCAGCTGTTTTGTGAGGTTCTGATGACTTTCTGTCCATGGTGTTATTATAAAATTTTAAGACCTGGTTCATGATTTTGTTATCTTTTCTATTCATTTTTTACTCTTTTGTCAATTTTTATTGCTTATGAATTTGACTGGCTTAATATCATAGTAGAAGCTTGGTGTTAAATAATATAACTCTCTCCATTCCGCCACAACACTGATCACTAGTCACATGTTGGTAATGTGTTGTAGCAGCTCTTGTTTGATAACTTGTAAAGGCAAACCCAATCACCCTAGCATCACTTTGAGACATACGTCAAACCGTCTAAATTTCATTCACCAGTATGGTGGGCCTATATCTCATGTTACTGTGCTACATGAAGATGGACTACCACAGGGAAACCAAAGAATTATTTAAATTGAAAAAAGAATCATTCAGGGGGTAAGAAGACCTTCACTGATGCTGCATACAGTGACCCTACACCTTAAAGACAATAAAATTGTGAGACCTCTCTACCACCTTCACACCTTTTTCAATATTATGAAAAATTGATGACATATTGCATTTGCACAGGTAAAAATAACTCTGGGATAAAAATATTGGACATGTGTTTGAAAAAAGTAGCACAGTCTTTACAAAATTTCCAAGACTTTTAAGACTTCTGTCATTTTGTACAAAATTGCAGGACTTTTTCATTCCCTGCTGGAACCCATAGTATACTCAGGTATGTATCTACAAGCTAGGATGATTGCACTGGCCCTTTAAACAGCGCAACACCGGGAGGGTTGGGGGGACAATACAGTATGTGGTATAGGCCAGGGGTCGGCAAACTAGGGGTAGCCACCCTTTTGAGGGGCGCGAAAATATTTCGGAGGGTCACAAAAAGGATTTGAGAGCCAAAAATAATTGCAAAATTTCCCATTAAAAACAAGCAATGGGAGTGATTCTAATCTAAGAACCAGTGATCAGATTTACTAACATTGTATAACGAAGTCAAATCAAACTCCTCTCGCCGACCCGTCAATATGAGGGCCACCAAGATTCCGGAGTAGAAGGTTGGGGCCACCAAGCAAAAAAGTTTGGAGACCCCTGGTACACGCTAATTGTGAACATCACACTGGAAATCGAAGGACCAAAACACCGCAAGCAGTTCCAAATAGCAAAAGATGAGACAAGTAGTGAAAAGAAAAAAACTTGTAACAAGGGACAATACAGTATAAATGGACAAACAATATCATAAACAAATACCTTACAACAGTAAAGTAAAAATAGATAATGAAATTATTAATCCTTACATCCTGATACAACTCTCTGGGCCATCATGGAAAAATACCACCAGTTAATTTTTTTACATCCTGTAAAGGATTGGAGTCTATTTGAAATTTATGAAAAGCATCTTTAAGCCTTACCTGAGCATGATGAGAATGGCAATGAACATAGAACAGAGAG
Organism: Holothuria leucospilota; assembly: GCA_029531755.1. Taxonomy (NCBI): domain Eukaryota; kingdom Metazoa; phylum Echinodermata; class Holothuroidea; order Aspidochirotida; family Holothuriidae; genus Holothuria; species Holothuria leucospilota. Next base: position 29,475,203 of record CM055966.1, on the reverse strand, counting down.
GATCCACAATCATCCAACCAAATAAATGCATCAAGACTGCCGACACAATGACCCCAACACTACCTAGCGTATCAGCTAATATATGCAAAAACACACCTGTATGTAAAAACAAATTTTTGCACAGAATTAAATAATGTAACAACAGTATGCCTTAATTCTAAGGTTATGCGCTGTACAGTGCCAAATTCAAAAAGTCTTATAGCTTTTTCTAACCACATGAGCAACAAACAAAACAAGAATATATTGATACTTAATGTAAACTTTTTAGACATCTGTGGACATAAATGGCATATTCTGATTGAAGTTACCACTATTTAAAATCAAAGATTAGTGACTCTTAAACCAGAGGTGGGAAACCTTTTTACTTACACTGGCAATTTTGAAAGTCATAATCCACTCGTGGGACACAGAAAGCAAGGGAGCTTACAACTTTTCCCCATGGGACGCAGGCCAATGTCCCAGAAAGACTATGGGTAGGGCCTAGGGAAAAAGTCCAGGTAAGAAACTTGGGCGAAGCCCCCTGAACTTCTAGGATTTGTAGAAATTTGTAGGCAATAAAATATTTATCCACCATCATGAAATGGCATTGAATGTGCAAAGCTACACAGACCAAAATATCACACTATACTGACCAATTGTCTTTTCATTTATGTATGTAGTAATAATGAATGAGCACATATGAAAAGTGTGCATAAAGTGCCGCAAAAACACACATTTTGAAACAAACTTCCTTTTTTCTTCACTTTTATTGCAAACTTATCCACTTTTAAAGTTTGATTCTCTCTTGGGAGGAACAACTGTAACCCTCACCCCCTCCCCCCACACGCTACTGCAATAAAGATGGTGCCCACTGCATATCGTACTGTAATAGATAAACCTATACACATGACAGTGCAATTCTGTTTTGTAGCCTCCCACACAAAGCTTCCATTATAACCACAAGAAAAAGGATTCTGCACCTAGGTTTTTGTCTGAGGTAACAGTGGAATTGTTATATTGTGCATGGGGCTTTAGCGATATGCTAGAAGTGTTTTGCAGAAGTCCCTTTGTGAAATACTAGGAAAGTGGTGTTTGCAGCATAAATGGTGGCCACCGTGGGCTTTATATTATTATCAGGTACTTTTCAAGTGATTCTGAATTTTCATTTAAGAATTGACTCACAGGCCGAAAAACATGGTCAGGTGGGCTGCAGACAGCCCCCGGGCTGGAGGTTTTCCCACCCCTGACTTGAAAAGGAAAAAAATATGAGTAATGGCACTTTTGACCTTTATGACTTAATTTATAAAGAAGGAACTACTGTGATATTTCCATGGTTATGAAAATTCTCCTGAAAGAGATTTCATTTAAGTTTCCTGCCTGGAGGTATACATGCAGTAAGATTAAGTACTGAATCTAATGGTGGAGCAAACTACAGCTGAAATGCATCTGTAGATGGTTATAAAGACAGCACCAACTTATAAGTACTCCAGTTGTTGCAACAAACAGAAATGTCCAAACATTATCTTTGAAATCCTCACCTTAACCTTCTTCTAAACAATCTCATGCTTCAGGGAAAGGAGTTTGCTTCACAAAGGAAAAGTGGTAAGCACCAAAATATTTACTACTAAACAGCTTGCCCACCAGTGTAAGTTAAATTCACTTTTTATAAATGAAAAGCGCAACAGAAATATATGTACCAAGCCCACTGACAATACAGTGGTATATGCTCTGGCAAATCTTGAGCCAGTCCGCAGTTCAAACAAAATTTCAATGGTCTACTGAAGTTCTGTAACACAAAATCAACTACTTATCTCATCTTTTTGTTAGATGTTTTGATATTTGAAGTATTTATTGACTTTTCTGGTTTTGGGGCCTTAAGAAACTTCTCACATTTTATAACTTTGACCATTATTGTCTAAGGTTTATGTCATATCCATGAAATTTCCATTTTGGGGTTGATCAATTTAATCCAGATGCTATTCTATGCTGCTTTATGCACACCACGAACACAACACCTGTTGCTAATGCTTCTTGTGCTTGCAACACTTCTGCAGTTAAATAAAGTTTCACATAGTATTTATTCCCTCTTCCTCCCATAAGTACTAAATAAAAGTAAGGTATTCTAAGTCTGCTCTCAACAACATTTGTACAGAAGAACTCTTTGTACAAGTGACCCTAGTAAGACGAATAATCAAAACTGTCATATGAACAGGGATTCAGGTACTCTTACCATTTTAAGAAAGAAAGGCTCTTAAAGCCTTGTTCTTAATTTGATCATTTATTTTCCCTTCAGCTGACCGCTATGACTGTCCCATCTACACAATTCAACAGTTCAGCTATTGGAAAGTCTGGTGCACTAATTCTCATTGGTGCACAAGTACTTAGACTTCACGACTGGCTGCTGAAGTGTATGTGTTGCTTCAGTTATTATATCACTGTAGGTGTGGCCAATCCATTCAGAATCACAACTTCTAAGTCTGCAGATACCCGACTCCAAGAAATATTGGAGACACCCAAGCAAAATGCTTACCTTGTAAAATTTGAGTTTCAGAAGCAGCCGGTGTATGATGATGTTCCTCATCCTCGTCTTTGGTCCCAAGACCGAGTCCATGAGAATGACCGTGGCCTCCATGACCATGACCATGACCACCGTGACTGTGACCATGGTCAGAGTGTGCATGGCCATGGCTAAAACCATGAGAATGGCCATGGCCTACACCACCATTGGAAGCTACAAAATAAACAGAACACTTAAGGTGTTACATTGTACAGGGGAGCAATGAATCATTAATGCTTTATAATTATCCATTTAGGGGGGGAGGGAGGGGGAAATTTGAATTTTCTTGGAGATCTAACCTGGTGACATATTAAGAGAATCCAGTAAAAGGGAATGCTTTCACTTTCAAGTCTGCCAAACATTACCAAAATCTTGCTCATTACTGGAGACACTTTTGCTTAAAGATATTTCTTGTCATGACAATGATACACTTTGTCTCACCTTTTCAAAATTTTATGTAATTCTATGATATAACAAATCTCAAAACTCTCGATGTGTTTACCTCTCATGTCTGAACTGCATATCTAAATCTGATACTGGGGTTTCAAAGACACTGATCAGCAAAGAAACACTTTTTTTTCAGAAGTGCATTATTTCCATGCAGGGCATAGTGGGAAATCTTTCATGTCACCTGAGCAAATTGAGTAGACACCTATTCTACTTTTCTACAATGCTTCATGGATTATTTAAATAAACCTTGCTAAAGGTGTTGTCCACTTTTCACTATTTTCAATAGAATACCAGACATATTCTTTTTTTGGACCCTTCTTCCAATCAGAGTGTTCTTGTGAAAGTTTGAAAAATCATGGTTTTTCAGCAAAACATTAGTAGTCATTTATTACACTTTGAAAAAGTATAGATGGGTCTGCCATCCCCTACCCCCCACATTACATATGGCCTGCAAACATTAGGAAAACAGGAGCTATTTCATGATAAGAAGTGAAATTCATGAATGGAATATTTGCCACTGGGTGTGGACATAATACCCACAAAAGCAAGTTACAAAGTTCTACACTTTACCTGAATGTGAATGACCATGAGCTTGTCCGTGATGGAATGCAAAAATACCAACTAAGTTGACTATGAAGCCTAAGACAGAGACAACAAACAACCTCTCATGACGCACCTCAGGTGGCTCTAGTGCCCTCTGTTGGTTAAAAGAGTTGTGAATCACGATTAAAAGAAACAGTATCGATCACAGTCATTCATAAGAAACTGTTCATTTGGAATCAAAGGCATCTACAGTACCACACACACACATACACACACACACACGACATCACCATCGCATAGATTCCTTGCCTGCCTACGGCAAGGAATCAATAATATCTAAAGAGGTTTGAGCCACAGCATACTTAGTGAAACCTCTTTCAGAAGGGTGTCAAGTTGAGCAACATAAATTCAAGTGACAATTTCTCTGCAAATTTCTCCTTACAAATGGATTTGCTAAAGTTGACAAATACTAACTTTGCTCTTGTGACCTTTAAAGATCATGAGTTTGCACAGAACAAATCAGACATCATGCCAGTCAGGAACAAACACAACAAAAGACTGCAAATACTAAACACTAAAGGTCAAACGTTAATCCTGTGGAAGGAAGCTAGCATTAGTACTGTAGTCTCAAAACAAAATCAAACACTTGTTGCTAGCCGAGGAATAGGGTGAAAACCTTAAATCTATGCACAAAAATTTTGTACAATTTTCTTCCATTTTCTATGTTCAAACAAATTTTGATACTCACCTCAACAGCTTCAGAAAATATAAAGAAAGCAATAAATAGTAGAAAAAGTCCATTCACAAAACCAGCTAAAATCTCAGTCCTGACATATCTGTTTTGCAAAGAGGAGAAAACAGGCAACATGTAGATATATTACATGTATTAATTTTGGGCTTACATGTTTACCACACTTCCATAAAGCTATTTTCAAAGATTATGAGGTCCAATTCTATTAACACTAGTTGCAAAACTCTTCTAAGAGTTCTTTAACAGTTGCTGAAGAGTGTGGTCATTGATTTGAATACACAGGTAAAAATTCTTTTGTAAGGCCTAACATACTTCAGAAGTATCTAATGTTTCATATTTAACTCACAAATTACTCTAAGAAAAGTTGAGGTAAACCTATTTTCCTACAGTATTCAAAATTCTTGTAAACTCCTTATTCATGTAATACAATTCAAATGTTATCAATGATATACATGCCTTCTACTCCAGAAAATAATACAATACCAGCTTTTCAGTGGCTGATAGGTAGTAGAGAACACTCCAGTATAAGGGTACTGTGACTGCATGGATAAAGCTGGTAGCTCTTGAACCAGTAAAGCTCTCTTGTTGGGAGGTAAGGAATTTGATTTACAGATACTCTAGGTCATATATAATTACTCATTCAGGCATCAAAGGACAGTTGTTTTATGATGCTAAGCATCCATGAATATGGAAGAAGCCTATATGACTTGTGAATTACAACCATGTCTGGTGGCTAACCATCTGAGCAATTTAGATCAAATTTGTTTCTTTTCAATGACCAATTCAGATGAGAAAAACAGCAGATTGCTTTTAGATGAGAAACCCCATCATACTTTGACCTGGCCGGGGATCAAACCCTGAACCTCCCAGTTATGCTTCATCGCTTCAGATACCAACTTTATCCACAGCTCAGCCACAGCACCACATATAAGTAAAATGTGTTTTATACAAAAAGTTTTTCCATATGAGTGACCTTATTTGCAAAGATTTCTTATTTCAGCGTAAATGTTGAATTGGCAGCCAGCCATCTATTGAGATGTTGTGTTGCATTACAAGCTTCTCAAGTTCTCACCACTGTTGGTAACTTAAGTTTACCTTCATAGCAGGTGGCGAGTATGTACTCCTCTTTGGCGTACATACTCTAACACCTGCGAACAATGACAGAGATCATCCAATTTCGTTATATTCATGAGCCCAATGCAATTTTACTCTCTCGACTTTTGATTGGTTTCAATATATGAATATTCATATTGAACGAAAAGGCTCTAGCTGTAACGTTCACTTTTACACAGTAAGTCAATGGGACTTCACTGTGTGAGCTTGAAGCGAGCGAAATCACACACTAAAACCCCACAGGCATTTGTCGTTCGAAAAAGCATGATAATCAAGACATGCTTTAGTTGTTTTTCGTTGAATATTTATAATTCTGTTTGTTGTGATCGTATATATGAATAGTTAATAGCATACAGTTTTTATGCAGTTTGATGAAGAATTCTTGAGAAAGTTCACAGACGTTGGTATTACGAGTGCAGCCAAAATAGGTGCAGGAGTAATACACATCCGCCGGGTGGGCAAAACTTAAGTATTCTACACCGAACCTGTATAATCCAAAGAATATTTTCTTGAACTACATTTCTCTGGTTCAGTCTCTCTACTACACAGGTGATATCGGAGAGAGTTTAGCATCATTTCAAACAGATTATTTCTTAGATCTGGTAAATCATATGCAGAATGTCTCTCTACACTTATACTGACTACTCTAGAGACACACAGTGAAAGGGCTAATCTTCTCCTAAGTAAACCACAATGTTTTTTCATACAGCTATAAACTTGGCTTTAGCTTCAAGTTCAAAATATACAAATAACGCTTTTAACTACACATACATAAGAACCTGTTTTGCCAGAAGGTCGGAAATATCTGGAACAGTCTCCTAAAGAAGTTTGTGGATGCTCCTTCTATCTACCCATTCATACTGGAGTCAGCCTTGTTGAGGACAGGGGTTCTTTGAAGCCTTTTGGCATGCTACCCATGAAGGTTCAGGAAGTTCAGCAGGTACAAATATCATTCTATTATATAATTATGTATTTAAAGTGCTGCAGTACACAGCTGGTTCCTTTGCTTAAAACAAACCATAAGATCTTACCCATATGTGTATCTGTCATTTGCCCTCCATTTTGAAATGACGGTTGCTACCAGGCCAGCGAGTAAAGCCGTACAGTCAAAGAACATATGGAAAGAGTCAGATATCAGGCCAAGGCTAGCAAACAGAAAATAAAGCCAGTAATTAAATCCATCAGTTGCAATGTTAAAACCTGTTTCCTTTCACTGGTTGATTCTTACTCTAATATCAAGGTTAACTCATTGTCCTAAGCTGGCTTGTTTTGTATCTCTCTGAAATTACAATATTTTTAACCCCACTTTGATAGAATATTTCCTAATTTGACTATTCTCCAAATGCTTTTTTTTGTTTCATTATTATGTGAGGAGATGGAAAAGAGGTGTGCCAAAAGGTAAACTTGCTGGCCCAAAGATAGAGACCAGTCCCTCTAAAAGCATCTTTGCCCCCCCCCCTTTCCCAATTCTGTCAGACATTCTCTGAAAAAGGTTGCAGATGACAATATCATATCAAATGTGACAGAATGTACAGTACAGTATGATACGATATTTTGTATTGCCATTTAGTTCTTGTCAAAGATTCATAAGGTGAAAAGGAGTATAATTATTTTGGGGGGTTAAAACACCAAAATGGTCTCTAATCCATATTTCATGTCTTTAACTATTAATGCAAATCAGCAAATGTGCATAATGCTTCCCTGTGCCCCACCAAACTCAAACATAAAAGAACACCAAAAAAATGTTAGCACATGTCCCCCTTAATAATTTGTTTGTGAAAATTTTACTGTGGTAAACTAAACTTGCACTAATTTGCCTTTGCCAAAGGCACTGCTTCTATCAATATTAAGCAGATCTTCATGGACATAAATACTTCACTGGGCTCAACATAACATGAGGCACTAGAGGACATGCCTTACCCTGATGTCTCACAAAAATACTTGTGGGACATCAGTGTGCAATGAAGGTCCAAACTTTTGACAGTGAAAAGCTATTTGGCATTTTGGCTTCCCTTTTTCACATTACCCAAGTACAGCTGATCTATTGAAATCATGTTGGAAAGTGTAGCATGTGCCCATTTAGAAACATTTCGATTCTTTTTACATCCGTAAATAGTGTGGAAAGTGGTAAATACTGTTCCAAATTTAGAAATGACTAAGGAGGGAAAAGCTGTTATGTGTGATCCCATTATCATAGGGAACTGTGAGATTTGCAACTGCAGCAAATAATGCACAATATGCCACATTTGGAATGTGGATTTAAATATAGACACCAGGCCTGGTCAGGAGTTTTTGGGCAGACGGGCAATGGTTGTCTGTCTTAGGCAAGTTCTAACAGTTATTTTTAGGAGCCAAGATGGGCGTTTAGGCGGGTACGGGCAGTTGTCCGTCTTATAATGCCAGGCCTGATAGACACCCATCACCCCAAGTACATTTTGGTGGGGTGACTGCTCTCTGATTGATATCAAAGTTTGAAAATTCAAAAGATGTACAGTATGGTAGTTCTCATTTCACCCAGTATTGAGAGAGTGTTCTGATTACACATTAGGTCCTTGTATGCTCACCAGGACATGAGCTTATGCAATAATGTAGGGTTTAAGTCTACACAAGGAGGAGCTTAAGACAGTTGTGGGAAAGGCTTGAAATAACTTAGCTGGGAGAATTGGAACTGTCTAGGATGATGAAATTTGACCTTCAACATTCTCTTATACAGAACTAGAAATAATGTCTTTAGCTGCATGCTTTACCTGTTGGTCCATATCCCATACAGCAGCTCCACAAATGCAAAGGATAAATTCAGCACCAAGAAGCAAAATAAATTTCTGGATGTGGGATCATAGAAGATGGCTCTGTTGAGGGAGAAGAACATAGTTATAAATGTACTGTAAGTACAGTAAAATGAGAGTGTATCTGTCATGATGGTTTTAACAACCTGTTGTCAAACATTTTTCATATGAGAATCAAAGTCTTTACCCAATGTATTAACAGTTATTTTAGTGACCTCTACTTAGTTCAGAAACAAATCACAATATACTACATTCAGCTATGTGCTATGTTCTATGTTGAACTTCACCTGTTACAGAAATGTGAAGCTGTGTGTGAGCGTCTGAGTGTGTGTGAACAAAAAAGTGTGTCATGACCTCCTCCTAAACCGTATATCCGACAGGTAACTGACCATTAAAACTCATGCATGCATAGTTGATGACATCATGGGTCAAAGGTCAGAATTTAAAGGTCAAATACGCTAAAAACAATTTTTTTTTTTTGCCATTATTTGCCTATCAGTATGTTAGCAAAAGTAATTCAACCACATGATACACAAGGACTGATACGTAAGATAATTTTTGAAATACAGTAGTGCTTATTGGGGTGGGGTAAAGGTCAAACTTGAGCTTAAATTTTTGCATGCCTAATGGTAATACAAATAGCATCATGTATGTGGAAAATCAAGAGGTCAAAACTTCAAATGTGCTAAAACTGGTTTTATAACAGTATGAAATTTCTTCAACCCCAAGGTATGTTGAGAGTTTGGGAGAGAGGAGATACTGTACAGTTCCATTTCCAAATAGCAATTGCAATGGATTGTGGAATAGAGTTCTGGTAGGCAATGTTATTGTCAATGGCATTTTGCTGTGGCAAAAAATGATGCATACCAAAAATCTATCCCAAAATCCTTTGCAATTACTATTGGGAAAAGAGTGTATGGACTGCCCTCTTGTTATGAACTTGTTACAGTAAGATTGGATGGCTGCTTCTTTATAGGAAATTTGGACATGTGGAGGGAACATCTGAAAACTGAAGGAAATGTTTCCTTTTTGTGTTCATGAAAAGGCAGTTAAAGAATTGTGTCCAAAATTTGACTCCCCACCCACAAAATAAACTTTTTCAGCCCTGAATGCCTATTTGTAAACTTCTGCAGATTATCAAATTATATTCTTTCTTCTGTGAAAGAAGCCTTTATAAAACTCATAACAGGAAACTATTATTATTTTTTTTAATTTTTAAAGTTATGGTGATACTGTATGCCAATAAAATGAAGTTGCTTTCAATTTAGAAGTTAATGAATAATATCCCCCAATGAAAGATCCGTTGCAATTATTTCAATATCTTTTACTGTTCTCAAGATATTCCTCTTCAAAGTTTGATGGTTTCTGAAGTAACTAGCAAAATTAATGACTTGGAGTGTTGCACAGTGTTAGCATTTCTTCTGTTATTCCTTTACACATTATCTCTTAATTACTTATCAGAAACAGTTTTGTGAGTGATATCAATGGTTTTCCAAGAAAACAATTTTAACTTCCATAAAAAAATCCCTCAGGGGATATCAAAGTGTCCTTGAAATGAAGGTTGGAAAAACAAAGGCTTACATTAGCCATATTTGGTAAGTTCATCTTCTGATGTCACAAAATTGCAACTTAGCTCATGATGTTTATTCACAAAACAAGTGTGAAATGGAAATTGCCCTCTAAAATGGTCTTCGATGGATTTTGATGGGAATTGCAGCTATTTTCTGGATGTTTAATGTTTTTTACATCAAATATCTAACTACAGGTATGTTTTTTTTCATGTCACCTGACCTTAACAGGCAAACTGAAGTCACCCTTGAACTTGACACTCCAGACTGATCTCCTACAGTACATCATGTATCATGGTTTCTTACAATTTGTCATTTTATAAACTGTTTTAAGTCATGCAAAGTTAAAGACAGACAGCCATCACCCCAAAGTACATTTTTGGTGTGGAAGTATCAAAATTCTCAGTTGTTTACTGCACTTTGTTTGACTGCTGGAAAAGTTGGGGGATTTTGCATGTTGATAAGAAAAATATGTAGGAGAACTGTAGCTTATTTTCCATTTCAGGGATGTTGCAATCACATGACGCTAGAAACGAATAGCAAGTTTTAGCCATCTCTAGTTGACCAGAATCTGTCAGAGAACTTCCTGTTCAGGTATCTTGAGATCAATAAAGTTAAAGGGGTTTGAACCCCTTTAACACTGTTTGGTCAATAGGGCAAGTTTGGTTGTAAAAGGGATTAACTGTTGCAATTACAGAGATAAGCGTCACCCGTAAAAAAAGCCTTTTTCTCGGGTAAAATTGCATAAAATGTCCTATCAATTCTAGCAGCATGATGATACAATATGATGGTCTTACAGGGAAAGATGATAATTGTCCATTCTTTTTGTTTGGAATAAAAAAATACAAAAATTAATGAAAAGAAAAACTACTAATTTCCTCAAGTACCAGTAATTGTAATGCACTTATATGCCTTCAGTATTAGTATTTACAGTATTATGAGTACCAGTGTGAATACCAATATATACTTCCCAGCCCTATAGCCGAAACAAAAGTAGTCCTTTCCAAGTGAGGTTGGGGACCACAATATAGCCTGTGACCCGTCTGGAAAACATGTATGTTACGCCGAAGGTATTTGGCGTGCAGTAAAGACCTTATACGCCAATTTCATGGCGTGATTTTCTTGTCTTTTACATGCACACTGTACTTAAAACACAGTCCAACAATTTGGCATGGCGTAAAAGCTGACAAAACAGGTGACTGGTGTAAAAATTTGGTGTAGCAGATACGAAATTTCCAGACTGGGCCTGTGACTATTCTTTTGTAATGTTTGGCTATAATGCAGCTTAGACTTGGGCATGTTGTCAAATCCAGTTTTGTAAATGGGTTAATGTAGGCCTAAGGCCTACATTACAGTTACATCTACTCCAACCAACTGACAATCTACACAAATCTCACAACAGGGATATGTATTAACATAACACATTTAAAGGGAAAAGGTGGGCTAAAGCCCCATAAGATGCCCCGTAGTCCAAACCCCAACACAAAATACAACCACACCAAAAACCCAGGAAGCAGAGCATAGAGTACAACTCAAACTGGAACTTACCAATGTTTATGATCTAAGTTGAAGCCATGGACTAAATTGGAGTTAACAACCCACTCAGGCAGGTTAAGTAGGGCCTACACTGTAACCTTATTGTACATGGATAGGAAGAATCAGAGGAGGGAACCAACCTGTGCTAAACTACAGACTTAGTAATTAGTATCCGAGTATTGCAACTGGCATCCTTCGGACATCCTTATTCTACGTGTTACTGTGCTGTGTTCATAAATCAGCCACTATTGCTAACATAGGCTAACTGCGGAGTGTACACAGCTGTTAGTGTTACTATACACACATAGGCCTACAGAAAGTAATGAAACCAACGTCGGCCTAGGTCTTTTTGTCCTACTTACCTCAACCATCCTGAAATCTTGCCATAAAGTCCAAACCTCGGCGATTTGATCTCATCATTTGCATGAAGGGGCAACATCTGAAACGTTGTTGTAGGATTCACTAAGCCCAAGGTATCTCCGAATCGATGACAGCTGTTTTCCTGTAGTCAGCATTCGTTCATAACTGTGCTAATACTACTTGACAGTCTTTCTACCAAAGACACTATACTGTCTTTGCTTTCTACCCACTAGACAGTGTGCATGGCCATTTACAGCTGTCCTACATGGCAAAGCAGGATCTTGTTTGTAATAAATACTAGCGAAACTTTGTTAAGATAAATAAGAAAAATAGTTAAGCAAACGCCATTTTCAATATTTTTAGAGGACAAAAACAATTATTTCAGACTTTCAGCAGTTTTCTTAATGTATTTAGATATAAGTGTATATTCAAGATTACCATTGAATTGGCAACACCATTTCCCAGTCAAAACAGAAGACCACGGAAAGTGAAGGTGTAGGATTTTTTGTTTTGCCCACCATGGAGAAGCTCCAGACTAAATTGAAATGGTTTTCAAGAAATAGAAATGTTTGAATATTTAAAGGGATTCTATTACTTAAATTTCTGTGAAGATGGTTTTAACGAAATGTTTTCATTACGTCAAGTTTCATGTTAGTTTGATCAATGTTCTTCAGTGTGCAAAGTTGTATAGGCCACGGAAGCCTAGTGTTAACGTACATCATGTGCGCCTACTTTCGAAATTGACAGCAGAGCACTGTGACTGTAAACTTGGTCATTCACATCACTCATGGCTTCCACCTAAAACATACCAATCTAAAAAAGCTTCTGTTTCAGCTGTTTTATGGTGCAATGGATGCAACCTTTGCCAAGTACCTAGTATGATTACCTGCAGGCAAACTCATAGCAGTGTAAAGAATAAGGTTAATATTTCAAATAGCCACCCATTCAATCCCCAAAAGGTATTGGTTCTTCCCAAAGTTACTCGTTTTTGTTTTGAGAAGAGTAGATTTCCAGACCTCAATGAAAGCGAGCTTAGAAGGAAGGTGAGATGAATTATTTTATTGTTGTGTAGACCTAGCCTAAATTATTTTCTCTTTCATGCATTAGCCATATTAACAAGTCTTTGCACCGGGTCCAAAATTCGGAACCGGGTACCCGAAGTCGATGGTCTGTTGGGTACCCGGGTACCTGAAAATATAACTTGTGTTAGGCTACAAGTTTGTTGTAAAGTCATAATAAGAAATTTTGCTTTGCACATTGATATAATGTAACACCAATGTATCTTAATGTATGGGCATGACAAGTATTTTTAGGCATGAATGTGATAAATTTTGCCAGGAAAAAGTAACATGTTAGGTGTTCTGTCACATGTGCAATCTATTTTAGTGAAACTTTGGATCCGGGCAGCAATTTCAGAACCGGTCCTGACATCGTCGGTTGTGTACCCGGGTACCCGAAGCAAACACTAATATTAACCAAGGCTGTGCTTCAGGCCTTACATCAGGTCACACCAACTTACATTATAAGATGCCGCTGGCCAAAGGCCATTCCAAATTTCCATCGCTCCAGAATTTATATAATGTTAGATTAAACTGGGGCGCATCCGTACTAACACCTGATGTGTAAGTAGGGCCAAAGCCTAGTTTTATGTAAAAGTATGCATTTTTTCCATTTTAACATTTTAAAGTAAATGAATAAATTTGCAGTATTTCTAACATTATTTCATATCTCAACAAGGAAATAGCTATGACTATGAGGTTGAAGCAGGTTGGTTTAATGAGCCTCTCTAAAAAAAAAAGAGAATAAAAGGAGGGCAAATCAAAACTTAGCCTACAGTTATGATTTTAGCTAAATACTGGTAGTTTTAAATACTGCCATTGTCTACAGTTCTTGAATGTGAACAGTGTGAGTATGGTACCCCATTCATGTCATGGGGAACAACAGTTTACAACATAATTTTTCAGCAGAACTTTATTGTCATTTTCAAACAGATAGATTTGTCTTTTGTAATTAAAATGATTGACACCATAATTTTGAGTAATTTCACACTTTCTGGCCATTAGAACTTAGCCTGCTTGGAAATTAGAGCACTCTGACCAGACCTCAGGAAAGGGAGGTCAGATGTAATAAAATCCTACTTATCTGTTCATTTCTTATTTGTTAAAAACCACTGTCTCTTCTAGAATAACACTTAATCCCTGACCAGTGGAGAACATTTTCCAGTTGATTACACAACAGATGAGCTATTGACATGTCCTCTCATTCATTGCACAGTTAAATCTTTTGTGTAGGACATGCACAGGAAGTCTTTATTTACATAAAGAAGGGCTGAGATTACACCAAGAATCAATCAACTATGTAGGCAGACTGGGACAAATGGCCTGTCCAATTGCATGGGGCAGCCAGATTTTTTCGGGCTAACAGAATCACAGGGCATGGTGTCCAATCGAGCAATTGCTTTGAGAAAAAGAAAAACTGAAAATCATTTGCCATTGTGCGGCACACATCGTGAAACTTGCAGTCCAATTTAACAGACTAATTTCAGCTTGAAAATGTGTGTGGCATAAAAATTTTCTGAAAGACAGTTGTTCATACTACTGCAGGGTTTCATGGCCTATAAATTTGTATCGCATGTACTACTGTGCACTTCACCGTAATAGTTCAGTTCCAACAGCCACTTGTCACTTCACTACGTGCACTCTTGCCAAATTTTAGTCTGTAAAGATTTTGCGATGATTTTGGAATCATGATAAAAGCACTCTAGAGACTACATCGTACACAAAATACACATTTTTCAGGAGAGAACATGTTTAGCTTTCTAACCATATTATTCAGGTCTTTGTATCATGTATGAGTATCTGTTAATCATGAATTGAAAAAGTTTCAGAAAAGTTTCGATCATGGTGTATCATGACCAACAACGTAGATAGCATGTGTACACAGTTACATTTGCTCAGTCAGTCAGTTGAAAATAATTATGCCGCTGCCTCGCAGATATTCTTTATGCTGAATGTCGAACATTCCTTTGTCACAAAGAATCATGCACACTGATTGGCTAATAGTGTTTATGAATGAAGTGGCTATTGTAAAATGTTCAGAGTTTTGGGACTTCCCGCTAATATCATAGGGTTATCGTCGGAGGGTGTCATGCAGTTGTCAATTAGAAGTACACCCTGTTCTAATCCTATGAGCAAGACATCAAAAGCTGAACGAAGTGTGTATATGCAGTGTATGTACGCAGTGTATGAAAGCTCTGAAGCTGAGTCCTGGTAAATAAACCAGGTAATAGATTTTATCATATAATTGATTGTTCCAACGTTACACTTTGCAGACATATTGTTTCATTGTGGCTGCAAGTTAATCAGCTATATTTTTTTCAGACAAATTCGGGCAATTAGAAATGGTACTAATTGTTCCCGATCGGGCAAGTGCAAAATAAATTTATCCCAGCCTGAGGCAGGGACCAAGTTTAATTGGATTAGGTAGCAGATACACAGTTTATGGTTTCAAAAATAGGGTCTGGATCTTTAAGCAGATGAGTGCCTTATTTTAGTGTTCCAGCTCCAGACTTAAATCAAATTTGATCACCCAAACTAGGAATCTAACTCACACAGCAGAGGGCCACTCACGTCTTCCTTCACCCCCTCTCCATTGGCTTGATGCTTGTGATTTTCTCTGTTGAAATGGGGGGAAAAAAAAAACAGTTGCGATTTTTTGGCTGGATTTTATGTGGTACAGGCAAATTCTGTTTCTGGCCAGATTCCAAAGTTTCTATTAAGTATGCCCTTACTTTTCAGGAGACACTTCATAAGCCTCTGCAATATAAATTTCCTAAAATGAAATGACTTTGCATGCATTACCAAGAACAGAATTAAACCCATAAAAGGCAATTAGACTATGATTGCCCGTATGTTCAATTTCCCTTGAGATCTTGAAAGAGGAAGTGCATACTGTAGGGACTCTCTGTTCTAGAGCAAATTCAGTAGGCCACTGACACAAGGGTCAATAATCTCACATTAGAAATGAAAACTACTGAAGGATAAC
This sequence comes from Holothuria leucospilota, assembly GCA_029531755.1. Taxonomy (NCBI): domain Eukaryota; kingdom Metazoa; phylum Echinodermata; class Holothuroidea; order Aspidochirotida; family Holothuriidae; genus Holothuria; species Holothuria leucospilota. The sequence goes on along the minus strand of CM055966.1, from coordinate 29,459,516 downwards.
TTCTAACCCTTCTACCACTTAAAAGAAACGTCTGTCTACTTTACCTCGTAGACAAACCTACAGTAACCTATACAGATTTATTCATTTCATTTCATTTGTTTCTTCATAACAAACAATAATAACAATGATTGCGAGTATTATAACCAGTTATAAAGTTACAAGCAGGTTACAAAAGAAAGGACTCTAAAAAAATAATAATATTAAAAAAAAAAATATAATAAATAATATGCTCAAGGGCATCAAGGTGTCCAGCAGTGACCTAACTCAGGGCTACACATGGACATAAATGATGTGTGCAAGTCCTCATAGACCAATCAGAGTGGTGCTGTTGTATGAATTCATTGTCAGTCAAAGTGCAGTCACCAAAACTTACCAGTCAAGACTTGGCAGAGCCCTAAGTGTATCTGGAGTGAAGCAGCAACCCTTGTAAGACAGTCATTCACTTTATTTCTTTTATTTTTTAAGTTTTTAATTTTTTTTTTTGTGATTGTCAATGAGGAAACAAACAATTAAATATGCCTATCTGCAAATTGTGTCCTTTGCAGCTAGCAGAGAGAGGATCTGACTATGAGCATTTAGTGGCAAGGCACACAGCTCATATGAAAAGTCTGGAAGGATTAGTGAAGGATCTCAAGTAAGAAAATTAACTTTCCTGTTGATGTTTATTTTGCATTGTGCTAATTTTTATATTGCGGTAATGAAAGCATTTTCCCCATGGCCTCTCCTTGGATACCATCATCAGATGCCCTCAAAGGATTTCATATTACGGCAGACATTAAGTACTCAGCTCTATGTGCTGTAGATGAACGGCTCATTGTACAGTAAGCATCTTCTGCTGGTCCAATTTTTGGTTATGATACCAGAGGCAGCATCAGTGAAGTTGGCGTGTGTGTGTGTATGTATGTGTGTGTTGATGTGTGACACCAAACTTGTGTACAGACAAAATGCATAATAGGGTCTGCTGTGTATAATAATTGGCAGGTATGTCAACGAGGGTGTGAAGTTGTGTATATTGCTTTTGGGGTCAGTAGCATCTAAAGTAACGAGTGGGTGGGGCTAAAGGTGGAAATCTTAGAATGGCAATATCTCCTAATCAGAATGGCTGTTTAGCTTCATGTTTAGTGTAGTTAATTTAATAGCCAGATGTATTGTTTTGGGGAAGTGTATCATCTTCATTAATATTCACGAGTGGGTGGGGTAACTTTTGAAAATGGCTTAAATTTTTGTGTTAGTTCAAGCAGACTCATACAGTAGAAGGAAAGTTCTGCTGTGGTTGATACTTGGTAGGTATGCTGACTGGGGTATGAAGTGCCCTTTTGCCCAGAGTTGTAATCGAGTCACTAGATTCATGACTGGAGTCACCAATTGTCAAACTTTAAAGCAGAGTTGTAATCGAGTCATTAGATTCGTGACTTGAGTCACCAATTGTCAAACCTTTAAGTGACTCGAGTCGAGTCATTGACTTGAGTCTCTGTATGGGGAAATTACTCCTGAATTCTCTCGAGTCACTATCATTTTGAGAAGAAGTGACTCGAGTCGTGACTCGTTACAACACTGCTTTTAAGTGACTCAAGTCGAGTCATTGACTTGAGTCACTGTACTATTTCAATGGGGAAATTACTCCTGAATTCTCTCGAGTCACTATCATTTTGAGAAGAAGTGACTCGAGTCATGACTCTTTAAAACACTGCTGTTGCTTTCAATACCAATATCATGTATAGTAATCAGTGGGCAGGCTTAAACCTAAAATCTTAAAATGGCAAAATTTTCCAATCAGGATTGCTGGTAGGTTTTATATTTGGTATAGGTAATCAAGTAGGCAGAGGTAAAAATGCTTGTGCTTAAACTTGGTAGGTCTTTTTGACCCTTGTGTGCTTTTGGCACCAATATCATGCATAGTAATGAGTGGGCAGAGCTAAACTAAAAATCTTAAAATGCCATTTGTCGCAATCAGGATAACGGATTAGTTCATATTTGGCATGGATATGAAATAGGCTAGTAGGTATAGGGAATTGCCTTCTAGTGATACTTCATCATCTTCATTAATATTCATGAGTTGGCATGGTTATTTTGAAAATACTTTTGCGCAAGCTCACTCGAAGTGGGAAGGTCTGCTGTGCACAATACTTGGTAGGTACAGTAGGTTGACAAAGACACATGAGCATGCATGCATGAATTGGAATTGGTTAATTGAATATTACCCCAAGTTTTTGAGAAAACAGTTTGATTGTACTGTATGTCATTCTCTGGGATCAAGTGCCCTTGAGTATGCATGAATTTTGTTTTCCAAATCACTGTTAACAAATTCTGTACGGTGTATATGGTCTGTGGGAAGATTATGACAGAACCCAGGGAAAAGTTTTTCTGGTATCACATCACAATTTGCCACACAAGCTGGCCAAGTTGCTACACAAATGCAAAAATGTGTGGCACCTTTTTGTGTGCATAACCATAGGGTTTTTAGTGATTTTACACAACAGAAGGAAAAAATGCTCAAAACTGCTACACAAAATTTGAATACTAAATTATTCTGGAACCTGTTCAGTAGACTGTCTGGGCATAATGTGTGTTCAAGCTGTAAGGGCTCTTGAGCTTAAAAATTGCATGTAGGTAATACACACTGCTGGAAGTACCATTTCGTGACCTGGTTTGAGGTAAAATAAAATAACAACAGTTTGCAGCATCAGACCATTTATAGAGTTGTCTCTTGTTTACAGTTCCAAACCGTAGTCTACAGAAGTAAAGAGAATCAGCCAGCATAAAACATAAAGGTCAGTGGCGTAGCCAGGGGGGGACAGGGGGGGCGAGTTGCCCCCTCTGGAAAAATCTTGGGGGAAATTTTGAAAGTGAATATATGGTGAAATTTGCGCATGATCTGGTAAAATTTTAAATTTCTCAACCAGTACACTTTACTTATTTAAAAGCATATGCCACACTGGCACAATCGGTCCTCATTAAGGTTTTCAGAGATGGAATGATGACACCATGCTTATAGTTGTACTAGTTATGTTTTACTATCTGTTTTATACAGCATGGGATCTCTGGACCTTTGACAAGGGACTCTGTCCTTTTACTGTATACATCCAGTGTTTCTTGATAATTAAAGCAGCAGCATTGTGGAATATGCAGTTTGTTAGAATGGGTCAGCGGTCAAGTGCTGTACTCTGCTACAAGGGCAGGTCCTCTTAAAATTTGGACTGATTGTGGTGAACTGATGAAGGGAAAGGTGTACCAGGGTTCACTTAATTACTGTACTTTACCCATTGTGATTCTGATCTACCAGTAGGACTCAAGAAAAATTCACCAAGACCTGAAGACAAGCAAGATAGAAAAGCTTCCTAAAATAATAGGAATTCTTGGTGATGTATTCAGTTTACATTTAGCACCAAATGTGGCACCATTTTGCATCTAGCCCACCTTATATGAGCAAAAATTTTCCAAAGGGGAGGGGGACACCCCCTCCCCTTAGACCCCTCCCCCAGGACGGCGATCAGTCACATCAACCAGGTCAAAGGAAAGCACCCGGACAAGATTTTGACCTGCGGAGAACACTGATTATTAGGAAGCAGATCACTTATTGGGGGAAATCTTGGTGCTCTTGCCCCCCCCCCCCTGACAAAAAACCTGGCTACGCCACTGATAAAGGTAGCACAATGATTCAAATGTCCTTGTACAAAATATCTTTCATAGTGTTGTAGAACATTGAAAGAAGGGTTTAAGCAAAAAAATTAATATTCCTATGTGAAAGAGAAACTGAACCTATGCAATTTGGTGAAACTTCCATTCAAATCAAACATGTAGTTCTGGAGATATCAGGAAACGAAGTTACTAAATTTGTGACCCAAAGTGAGCTTGAGGCAAGCAGGGGTTATACCTGTATCACTTCCTCATATTGATAGGAAATGCTTTGTTTTTTGTGGTCTGTTGTGCTGACCTTGAAGTAAATAGGGATAGGAGCTCCCATGGGGATTGTTAAGTTTCTAAAATCCCCATGCCTCTCATGCAGTGGAGTAGGGAAAACAAGCCAGTGAGCCACAAATGGAAAAAAGCCCGTGGCCGGCCGATTTCAGTTAAACCAATTGGTTAGAAACTGAGCTGTAAAACCTCATCTGACTCTAACTCATGCAATAACATTCGGTTAATAAGGGATTGTGGAGGACAGAATTGGTTGTAAAGTTTAAAGAAAAACAAAAGACTGCTCATTAATGTGAGATTATGACATCATACTGTATGTGCTTGCTTCAAGTTCAGTTTGTGTTGAAAATGTGACAACTTTAACTGCTAATAGCTTGAAAACCATTTCAATGCAGATTTCACCAGAATGCTTAGAATGACTTGATTTAAACTTAGGTCCTTCTAATTTTCAATACTATTATTTTAACATGACTTATCACCACTGTAGGAGGTCATTTCCTTTTGGTATAAATGAAGTCCTGTCAGACATTCAACCACATTCTTTTGGAACATGTTTTCATTATTTTCTTGTTTTTTCTTGTTTTCAAGGGATAGCGGGCTAGAAGTAAAAGTATGTGAGCAGAAAGCAGACTTTACTGAAGAAGCAGTTGAGTGGGCTGATCTGGTGGTCTCTGCTGGTGGAGATGGGACATTCCTCAGTGCCGCCAAGAAAGTGTTTGGAGACAAGCCGATTATTGGCATCAATACAGACTTTGTGGGTTCAGAAGGATTCCTTTGCTTGCCAAAACAGTATTCATCTAATGTAGCAAAAGCTCTAGAGTTAATGAAGACTGGTTCGTTTCGGTAAGAACCCCTTGTTTGTCAGGACTGTTTTGAGAAAAAGGCCGTGCTATAAAACTGTTTCAGTATTCTGTATGCTTCCTGTTTCTAACAGAAATATGGGAGCTGTATTCCCTACTTGAATATGGAAAATTTTGCAAAAAAAGGAAAAATGACTTTTATATGTATGTATTGTATAAGAAGATTAGTTCACTCTGGCTGAGATTAGAACAAAGGTCAGACTAAGATTAAGAGGTTGCTGCCCTGTGCAATATAGTGATGGTCAAACTAGGCTGACAATGATGAGGGTTTCATTATAGCATTTAAAATCAAAATTTTTTCTCCCTTTTTGTTATCTAGGCTTTGTAGTGTATATGGCTACTCTCTTGCTACTGACTTGCTCTCCTGAATCTTTTGTGAACATGCTATTGCCCTTGCTACTTTTTCAGCTGGAAGAAACGAGCCAGAATTCGTGTTACAGTGAAAGGTGGCGATACCAGCCACCCAATAGATCTGTATGATGAAGATTTCACATACTCAGATCATGTACATCGTCATAACTCAGAGCGAAAGAAGTTATTGGAAAGGAGGTTGAATGGGGAGAAGTCTGAAGACTTGGTGATTCCTGTAAGAGCCTTGAATGAGGTTTTTGTGGGAGAATCTCTTTCATCAAGGTACAGTAGAGCTTGACTAAGAGAATTCAGAGACTTACTGTAATATGAATAAGTCTGATAAGTACTGTGGGAGTATGCTTTCAGTGTATTGTTGAAACATAACAGACTGAGTTAACAGATAATAGTGTTTATGTACTTCAGGTTGGAGCGAAGAGTGCAGGGGAGGGATAATTTAATGACCATAAAAAGTAAAATGTCACACTTTGTATTCTCAGTCATGCATTTCATGAAAGACATGTACACTATATGTAATGCATTTTTAAGTGATGGCTACAATACATATAGCACAAAGAAATTAAATAAACAGTTGCATGCACTGGGGTAATTTCTTAGCTTAAAAGTGGTGGGATGCTCTTACCAAGCAAGTGGAAGCCTTGAAGAATAAGTAGTTGTTGCATCCTTAAACGATTTTGGAGACTAGAGTAGGCTAAGTTTAATTTTTTTTTTTTTTGGGGGGGGGGGGGAGGGTGGGGAGGGAGGGAGAGAGTTTTAAAATGGTGCAGTAATAGGTTGGAATGATAGCTGTGTTAATCTGAATTATGTCCACAGAATGTCTTACTATGAAATTTCTGTAGATGATGGGCCATTGGAGAAACAGAAAAGTTCTGGGATAACAATATGCACAGGAACAGGTTCCACATCATGGTGAGTGACTCAGACAATGTTAAATATCATGAGGAGAGATACTGTGCCAACAGTAGATTTATTCTTGTTCCAGTCCCAAGCTCAATTAAGGATCCATTCTGAATGTGGACTCAACTGGACTCTCTACAACTGCTGACTTAGTTTGGTGTACAAAGAATGAGTCTTTAATTCTGAGATATTGAGAACTCTTGTGACTTGAACCCAGACCTAAGATGAGGAACTTGAACTTGATGAAAAGGACTTTATAATGTTTAATCTTTGAGAAGTGAGAATTACAAACACATTATGCTCTTTTGCTTTACTAGTATTTCTTATGGTAACTGTTTTTTTTTCATGAGTGAAGTGAAGAAACAGCCATTCTTTTTGTGAAAGCAACAAGAGGACTCTTATTTGTCGGAATATATGATAGAAGTTGAAAGGGATTACCTGAGGCAAGCCAGACAAAGAAACTGTAGGACTGAAGTGGAAAAAGAGCAAAGGAAAGTTACTTTATCTGCCAAAGAGCTTGTTAGTCTGGTGTGCTACCAACTTTTAAAGCTGGGCAACTAATTTTGATAGCAAACTGTGCCATACGGGAGGAAAGCTTTGTGTACCCCTAGAAAATTGTATGTACCTCAAGCAGGATGTAAATGTACTAGTGAAACACATTAGTGCATGCCAGCATTGTAGCAGTTAAGAGCACAATAGATTTGTAAAGTTGACAAAGGTGTATTAAAGAGTGTAAATTGCTGTTGAGCAATCATATCTGACACAAAGAGTGATGTCACTCCAATTGTGATTATTCCATGGTGCAGTGACTATTACTATTAGTTTACCCATAGACTTTAATTTTACCCTTTTGATGTCTACAAAATTGCATTTACAGTACTTTTTGTGTGAAGTATAGCAGGCTACATTCCACTGCATCTGAATCAGGCCCATAGCCTTACTAAAGGGGGGGGGGGGGGGAATAGATTCGGGGGAGAAGCAGAATATTTCCTTGGAGGGTGAGACATACTAAAATGCATTTAGGCAATGGTAATTTTGAATTTTCTGGAGGGGTAAAAATTTTTTGGAGGGGGACCACACCCCCTGGCCTCCTCTTAGCTGTGGCGTGATGTGAATACTTCAAGCTGATCCTATTTGTGGTTAACTGTTCAGTTAACTAAATACAATACAATGTAGCAAACAGGATGAAATTAACTATTCACATATTACTACTTTGTGTTTGAAAAAATTAAGTTTGTCAGCCAGTGTTTTAATAAAGTGTCAACCATTCAAGTTTCCACAAAATGAATTTCTAGTTTTGGGCCACTTTGTCCTCAGAAATAAAGTATCCCTTTCTCCCATTGGTCGTAAATGTTAATACTTCAAATTTGAAACTGCTTGCAACATTTGCACTCTTCTCCAAACCCAGGGATACCTAATATTCCACTTTAGAAGGAAAAAATTCTGCTCTTTCAGCTCAGATATTTCCTTATCCCAATTTGCAATGTCTCTTTTATTACTAATTGAATTGTAACATGCTTTGTTGTATGTAAAAATGTTCTTGCTCTAATATCTAGCCATGAAATCTTCATAGATGCTCCTTTGTTCTGTTCTAATGAATTGACAGCTCTCTTCTTTATCATGTATTAATGTAAAGCATCAATATCTGTTACCATGGGGGCGATCCTGGAGGGGGGACAGGGGGACATGTCCCCCCAGTATTTGAGAAATAACCCATTGACTTTGACTTTTCACACAGTAAATTATTAGAAAATGGGGTCATGCCCCCAATATGGAGAACAAAGTGCCACCCATATCTGTTACATTGTTAATCTGTTTTTTTTTTTTAACCTTTAGGTCTTTCAATATCAACAAGTTATCCTACCAAAGTGTGGAAGAGATTCTAAAAATAGGTAAACCTCATAACTGTGATAGTAAGAAGCAAAGTCTGTTTTAAGATACCAGAGCTTGAATATACAGTAGCTACTCTGCATTATGACAGGATCTCACTGTACACAGAGCAACATACCTGTGTTAGAATGCCTATTTGCCTTGAATTATTATACCAGGAAGCTGTTATTTGGAAGGAGATACATCGTTTTGAAGTAAGGTTTACACTGCTGAGGTCACACAGTAATCTGTGTCTTATATCTTTCTTGGCATTTGTTTTAGACTAACACTAGATTTGGTAGTTCATACAAGAGGGATTTGTTGTCTGCTACATTTACAGTAAGACTTGGTGTGTCCCTATTGCCATGCCATTGCTAGTGACTACGAAATTAAAAAGTATTGCATCTGTGGATGCTTGGTGATGTGCATGAGAGTATACCAGTGTTATTTTATGTAAAAATGTGAACATGATTCTATACCTGGTCATTTTAGAAAACTTCCAGAAACTTTCCAAATTGTTGTGACAAAAATTAGACTTTCTGCCTCTGCAGCTGATTTGCATGATGTTTGTTATTTAGGAAGGGGTAGATGTAATTGATTAATTTCAGTGAAACGGTCATTTTGAGTTTTGTATCACCTTCCCCGAAGTTGGTGGTGGTGTCAACCTACTCATCAAAGCTTTTTTTTCTGAGTAAGCCACTTTTGATAGGATTACTAGACCTGAATGATGTTGCTAAGGTATTGAAATCAAATTGAAGCTAACGAATAAAATCTCCATCAGCCAGATAGAAAGCTTATCATTGATAGTCTTCTCAGGGTATAGTGGGTCTTAGAGGATTAGCATAAATTAAACTTTCTGTTCAACCTCCTTCCAAATAACAGCTCCCTGATTATACTGTACACCATGCATTGTCACATTTCAATACTGCTGTATGTAGCACAAGGTTATGGTAAAAAGCTACTGTACTGTAGGATGTGCTATAAATTTCTTACAATTGTTTAATATTGCCTTATATATTATATTGTGTATTTTAGTGGAGTGATTCAACATATGCAGGTATATATTGTGTGAAGTGCAATGTGGTGCATGGTTTGAAAGTGCACAGTAACAGGCAGTTCCCCAAAATACATACTGTAAGTCAATCAGGTACATGCTAGAATGTGTCCAGGGTTTTGGTTCTGTAGTGTAATTTATATATAATCCTGTAGGCTTTGTACATCACCCAAGCTGGATAGTAATATCAGGAAATCACCAGGTCATTTTTGAATTTTTCTTTTTTATATAATGAGATGTGTTATTTTGACATTTCATTTCACTGATTTTGCAAATTATAGTACAACATGGAAACATAGAATTACATTACAGATCGTCATGTTGAGGAAACCTGAAATATAGAAAAAGCTTGTACAAGCATGCTGATGTTACAAATTATGTTTTAAATGTGCTTCAAGTAGAATCCACCTTCACTTGGTAGTCATTCTGGAAATTTGTCCCAAGTCCCAGAAGAAGATATGACCTGGCATGGTATTTGAATATGAAGAAATAGGATTATGATGTGCATTATTACATACATTATAAAGTATTTCATCTTTAAGCTATGACTCCCTGTCTCCACACATGTGGCCTCAGGATAGATGGGTATGTGCTTGGCTCAACAGATGAAGTTTATTTACTATTTGCAAATGTCTAATCTCTCAAATATGTTTGAAACTGATAGAATTTATTTCTTTTTTTTTTAGCCAATCATCTTACAGGTTCTAACTATCCTACCAATCAGGAATCAGTTAAGACAGTTGCAGACATGTTCAATGGTAGATTGCTGTTTGATCCTAGAGTTCTTCAGATGGTGTACACTGTCAGAGATCCTGTTGTGTCTGGTATATTTCAGGTCCTTAGGCCAAGGGGCTTTGCAAGAAAGTGAGTACTACAAAATACAATCATTTAGCATTCAATGATTAAAATCAATTGTTTTCATAAAATCTATGTGATCTGAAGCTTAGACTTAGTCTATAGTTAGACAAGTGCACAGTCTATACCCCACCTCCTTAACTTAATGCAGACTAATTTCCCCTCTCTCCTCCCATGTTCATAAGTCACTTGCAGGAATACTTATTAGCTATAAAGAATTCTTGTCCGTGCCTCCATTGCAGAGCTGGTCCCCTCCCTTCAAAATTCTTGACTGTGGGCCTACAGGTAGATTTAATAGCCTTCATCTTAAAAGGAACATGATCACTGATAATGGCAAATTGTGTTCATAAACTGTCGAATATGTAAAATAAAATGATATGTTGTACTTGGAATAAATGTTATCTCTAGTTGTGTAAAAATCAGTTCCTGTTTCGGTATGTTTATCATGCAGATTTAATATGAAGGTTGGTAAGATGTCAATTCTAAAAATTTGGTATCAAATTTGGCTACATTCTAGAGTAACATATTTAGCTCACTGGCATAGAGGACCATCACATTGCATCACACACGTTCTGATCATGCTTACTGCACCATGTTGGCCATCATATGAGAATGTACTGAGCTGATCTTATGGTTCAATTGTACATATCCCTATCAAGCAGAATCCTAGGTGTCATCAATGTTTGACACAAACATTTCTAGCAAACCGAACTTTAGTCTTGTACCTGTTGGCATTTGTAAACCACCTCTATAGGCAATGGAGATTGTGTTTTGACAATATTTCTACTTGTGAATAGGTCACAAATGTCAATAACTTTAATAAAGGCATGCTTTAAGATTTTTCAAGTTGCTTGAACTAAGGAGAATGGCAGGAAATTTTAAGGGTGAATGAAAAAATGCAGGTCAAAGAATACTGAAGGTCATTAGAAATCAGATCATGAACATCTGTACAATACTTTTGCTTCTGGATATCTGTTCTGTTTTCACTAAATGTGATGTCAAAGAAATTACTTGAATAGGAATTCAAGATTATGAGTCTAGGAAGGGAAATATCATGAAAATTTGAAACCCTTTTTCTACTACAAAAGCAGATTTTTAAGAAATTTGAGACAAAAGTTGGTGACTACAAGGAGTGATTTAAATGAAACATCTCAGTGGAGGTTGCTAGACATCATATCATGAAATGATTTACAAACTGCTACATGTTTCATGAAGTTTATCCCAGAAAGAGTAAATTTTAAAAGTTATTACTTTCAGTGAAATCCAACAGAATGCAATCATTGGGAATAATTTGTGTGTGTGTGTGAGGGTGTGTGTGGGTGTGTGTGTGGGTGTGTGTGTGCAGAATTACAGTTGTTATTCAAAATTTCAGTTAAAATGGAGGAGTTTGATGATTCAAATAATTTTTTGCAACAAACTTTGCTTTTTTTTTATTCTTTTTAATTAACTACATCTGCTACAATCTCCTTTGGTGCTGTACAGAAGAAAATAGACATAGAAGCCAGACAAACTGTGCTTTTTTTTTTTTTTTACATTATTTCTTTTTAGTAACAACATCTGCTACAATCTCCTTTGGTGCTGTACAGGAGAAAAAAAGATTTAGTAGCCAGTAGCTCCTAATCAAAAAATTTATAGGTGCCAGCATAATCAACTGGTTTTATACAAACCTTTCCCCAGAAAATTCATTGGAAAAAACATTGTGTTAGTGAGTTGGGCAGTATGTCAATGGGGATCCACTACAAGAGAATTTCGTTTGTGGAGTTGTTATTTGTGAAAGAAAAAAGAATTTGCTTAGTGCTGGTTGCAGCTCTCATCATGGAAACATGGCTTCTTGAGCATGTATTTTAAGCATTATGCAATTGCATACTGCAGTTTGGTAAATCTGTGGAGACTGGAGCCTACCTATTCATATTTTTGGGAGTATTTGGGGACTCTGATGTCATCATCTTGCTGCCATTGGTACAAATTTATATGCTTTTTCAATCAGTTTGTTGCTTTGTAAAGCCCTTTTTGCCTGAAAGGACAAAAAATGCACTTTGAATATCATACCCCAGATATATCCTAGTTTATATGAGCCTCTATTATTTCAAAGACGTTTGACATTGACGTTTTAGTTGACTGTGTGCAGGGTAACTGGTTTGTGTACATTATCTCTAGGTGTGTAGAGAGACATAGGTATGTTCAGAGCCATAAGGGAAGATACTTATAGGGCAAATGAGAAGAGATTTGTTAGATGGTGGTGATGTTTCAGGGCAGAGTTGAGCTGAATGCTATCTGCTTATAGACCAAACATGTTCATCAAGTCAGCTGAAGTGAATGAAAGGTACACTCCACTTTAGCCTCATACAGATTGCACTACACAAATTTGACAGTGTACTCCCTGCTGCCTTTACACCCCACAGGATAACTATTCGATCCCGCTGTAGAGATGCCTGTTTGACAGTGGATGCAGGGATTTCATACCTTTTTAATGATGGTGCCACAGCTACACTGGAGATGCATGATGAAGATGCTATCAAGACAATAGAATTGATAGAGTAAAGATCAGAAACCACAGAATGGCTTATAGTTGTCATACAGGGTATAAACCTGTTAAAGACCAAAGTTATTTTGATGTTCATATTAAACCAGTTATCATATTGTTAAATGCTTTAAGGCTTGAGCAAACAAATTCCAACAAAACATATGTTGTTGAAATTTGATGATCAATTTTGACACTTTTGTTGTCAAGGCAGGCAATGTTATGCAATACTGGTGTACAATGATGTGTGCTAATCAAAGTAAAATATGGTAGAAATTATTAAGAAGTTGAGATTGGTGAGGTGAGGACAATCTCAGTCTGCATATTTGGTTCCAATTTTGTCCCAGTATGGTTTTAATAGATCAGTAAAGTTTGTCAAAATCTTAGCTCCTTATCTAAAAGTGCATCTGATAATAACTAAAACAGCTATCTTGATTATATTATTGATTATGATTGACTCCATTATTGATTATGATTGGGAATCTTGAGTGGTGCTTGCATCTTGGAAATATCACAGCTTTTAAATCAAAAAAAAAAAAAAAAGAATTTTGACTTACTAGTTAAGCATTCGTGTCGATGTGCTCAAGTATAAATGGTCCCAACATCAGAGCAAACGTTGTTTGTGCTGGTCAAGAAAAGCTGGTGGAAGCAAACTGGCCCTTATCAGCTCAATCCCTGCCTACAGTGGATTTATGCAAAAGCATAATTTAATTTTTGATTGGGGTGTCTGTTGTGTTAGGAGTCACCTAGTCTTAATCCCTTCAATGATGTTATTACTGCCAGGGGTATATACGGCAACACCTACAAAGTGTTGAGTACTATCCTACCACTTAGTTTTAGTAAAACCAGTAGGCCTACACCACAGGTGTTTCAACAGCTGGGGTTCTGAGTTGCAGATGTCAGAGTGTTGTAGGTGAACTGAAAAACTACACTGATCGCATACAAAAAAATTGACTGAAGTAGCCAGTTTCTTTTCACAAAACTTCATTCACACATGTAACCTGCAAACAGAGTTATGCTTGTTTTAACAGTATTATGATTCTCTTACGGTTGTGAATTCAAGGAAGGTGGAGTCATTTAAAAGGTGACTACCAGCTAGGAGTCTCAACTCTGACATTAGTTGGGCAACACATCCTAGCCTAGTATTGAGCAATTAAATGGAATTCCAAATTTCTATAGTTGGTTTAACAGAAATTATCACAAAGTTCTACATTGGATCAATAAATGTGGCCATGAGAGTGTTCCTTTAGTACTGAAGTTCACAATGGATGGTAAAATGGCTTTAAAGGGCATTAGTTATTCTAAGGTTACTTTGAAATTTCAATAGCATGATAAAACTGATCTGGTATCTCTGTGACAACCTCCATTGATCCCTAAGATTACTTAAGATATTAAAGACATTAGTGTTATCTAATGTGCCAAAATTTGCAAATCGTTGCAAACCAATTTCATTTGGGAAGGGGAGAGGGGGGATAAGAGGTGGTTAAGAAACTATGTTTTTGTAATAGGCATCAATAAATCAGTTTGGGGTAAGTAATTTGCAGGTTTAATTCTGTAAACAGGTCATGTGACTGTGCTCCTTCAAATCAAAGTTAGGCCTGCTTTATGGAAGAAATTTTTCTAAAGAACACTATTGCAGTATATCAAAACCATTACCGTTGTAGTATGGCAAATTCAGCATACTTTTTACCAATTTTGCATAATTGATCCCAAGAAAACATGATGGTCAAGGTCAGGAAGAGCAGATATGAAAGTTTCACTAAGCATAAATAAATCATACTTTCATGTAATATTCTTTCTTGCTTTAGGTAGTTGTAATTGTAAGTTAGTACAGTGTGTGATAATTAGTGCATAGATGTCACAGTGTTGTCATGGCAACCTATTCAATTACAGGAACTCAAATATTGGAATACAAATACTCCCAAATTATCTATGCAACGTGAAGATTAAGACGATGAAGAGGTTTTGTTACATGGATGCGCTGACACCATAGCAGCAATTCAGCCTCAGTTTGTGAAACAACTTAGGGTCAACCTCTACTTCAGAAAACTTTTCTCCATGCTGTAATATAGTTAGAACCTTCAAGCATCTATTTCTCAGGCAAACATGATTTTGGTGAGCCTTATGATTTCACCTTTACTGCCTTGAAAATGCTGTTTTATTTCATATTTTTACATTTAAAATTGCTTCAAAAGTGTACTAAATGTTTAAATATAGTGCTTGCCATATCTAAAAGCCTTGGAAACAAGGGACTTACTCATGAAGTCTACACTTGCTTCTTGAAACATTGAAAGGTGTTCAGAAAACCACTGCTTCGTGTTTGTAAATGGCCATAATTTGTAATGATCCACATTTCCCCTGGACATCTCATCTTTTAATTGTTATCTTCATTTTTGTCTTTTCATCTTTGGATGTACAATAAAGTGTGTTGAACTTTCAGGAAAGAGTCCTCAAGTTTTGTGACAGGTATCTCTTTGGGTGAAAGCTAAAAGCCCTGCCCTAGGCCTATACACAACTAATTAGCCTTTCAGTAGTGCCTGTAGCAACCTACTGTACACCAGGATGAGAAGACTCCCATCTTTCCTTTTCTTGGGTGTGAAATTTAATTGTGCCATTTACACCTACAATAAAGGATGAAGATGTTGAATTTTAACCTGAAGTCGTTTTTGTTCAAAGTTTTCTGCATAGTCTGAACGTTCTTCTGATCATTACATTATTATTTAATACGTTTATGCAATGCTGATCACATTGTACATATAGAAATTATGTATATGAGTATATTGTTAATCACAATAAAACAACTGTGCCACACAAATTATCTGTAAAAAAAATCTCTTCGTTTGCATGGTCAGAGTGGCAATTTGTGGCACTGATCTCGCAAGACGAGTCATGTCCACACTGGGTCTGTCTGGACTAGTGGAGGCCCATTCCCACCCCAGAGTATAAACATGGTCATCTAAACATTATCTATGTATCATGCTGTCTACAACAACACTAAATAAAGTGCCTTGAACTGATTTGTAGTAATGTTGTTTTATTCACACACAAAAACCGTAACTCAATACATATTTGAATCATTCACACAAAATTATACACGCAAGTGTCCCCAGTACCTTTTGGGTATGTAAAATAAATTTTCATTAATTGTCCAAGGATTCATCCAACACTGAATTCACACTTATAGTATATACAACAATTTATACAGCAATAAAACAAGTGAAAAATAAATTAATGCCACACAATTTAACTATGTACACAAATGCAACATACATGATAAAACTGCAGATGTAATACATCAAATGGAAATGTGTTGAAAATTTAGTATGAAAGTTCAAAGACAGATGCCAAAATATATTTCAGGCACTTTCAGCTGTTAGCCCTTTCAAACAGGGCAATAACCCATACAAACATGAATTCATGTAAACCCTGTTGACTTTAGTAAAATGTGTGTTAAAAAATTTGTACATCTCTCACATTTTATGTGAATTTGTAAAACACAGTTTGGAAATTCATAAATAACTGCAGTGAAAATTGACATATTTAAAGTACCAAATTCAGGGACCAACCCTAAGGTTACCTTATGAATGGAAAGCCTTGTGAATACTTGCATTTAAAAACAACATTATGGTCCACAAATGAATCTTTGAAAAACATTTAACTTAGAAAAGCCATTACATGTTACCTATATGAGTAACTGTCACTGAAACCTGTTCTTGTTTGAGATCAGAATAAATCATGTCACTAGAGGACCCATTGGCCATAAGTTAATTGCACCTCTGCAGCTCTTCTCCACCTTTCCCCAGAGTTGTAATCTGTGCTTTATCTCTTGAGCAAACAAGCTTCCAAGGCACTATTGACCACAACTCTATTTTCAACCACTTTGCTAGCAAGGTTTACCAGAAAGACTATTTTCTGAGATGAGACACGCACCACTGCACAGCCTTTTCAGTGCTTAGAGCTAGGTGTGAGAGGATGACTCATGCTCTAATAAACTAAGTCTGACCCCCCCCAGAAAGGCACACAATGGGATTTTGAGTTCTTAGAGGATGTACCATATTAGTAATGGCAAAATTAGTGGCATGATCATGAGAACGTACAGTTAAACTAATTAGTGTGAACCTGAAACATCTAGTCTGTACCATGATAGGGACTAAAGAGAACATCAACAATCACAGTCAGACATGCCAGTGATCCTCAGCAAGAGGCAACATTGGTCCCCACCCACAAACACCAGGATTTGAGGTAATAGGCTCTGTTGAAACCCTGCAAGATCAAGCACTGATTCCCGATGAGAGTTATTGGCAGCAGTGGTAGCCATAAAGATGATCCTCTGAGAGACACATAAACAATGTCCTGCAATATGGGAATCAATATACTTCTTCACAGAGCCATCAATTTGAACAAAAGCGTATCAATGATCTCCAAGAAGCATAAAAACCCCTGCAAGAGGCATCAATGATCCATGAAAGGGTATATACTTCATGTAAGCCATCCTCAAACTGAAGTGAGTAGACACCTACTAATCCTATTCACTTCAGGCGATTCATCTCCCTTCAGTTGTCTATTCACCTCAGTTTGAGGTATCCTTCCCCCCTATGAAAGAGACACTAATGATCCTAATTGATACCGTGCATGAGGCACCAATTATCCCAGAAAGAGACATCTGTAGTCCATGGCACAACATGCCAATGATCCTCACAGTCTTCTCAGTTTTAAGCTGGTTATATCAGCAACTATCATTTGTATACCTATGCATGTATGCTAGTTGTTACCCTCACAGCTAGTGGGACACAAATTAACACTAACACAAATGTCAATGTCAATTTAAAAGTGCAGAGTGCAAAGAGGAAAGATAACTGTATGAAGATATATGTTGTCTCACAAGAATTAAACTCCTTCAAATAAACAGCTTTTGAAATCGTGAAACCATGGTTTGTATACAAAAAAGAACACAAGAGCAGACTTATTCCAAGTGAAACCCTAGACAGCCCCCTCCATCAAAAACAACAGAATTACACAGGTATAGAACGACACAAAATTCACGCAAAAACAGAAAACTTTTAATCAGCTGCACCAAACCCTTTCTCAAATCTCTCTTTCTAAAAGAAGGACTTTTGAGCCTCTATCAACAATTTATATACAAGTACAAGGTACGACACCGCAAAAATAAGTACAAGGTTATACTGGTGTATAAATGTAAGAAATTAAGGTGATTCACAAATCAAAGGCACATGGCAGAAACCACTGATCAGCCCTCTCAGAATACTTTAATGTGCTGCATAGGTTATCTCATGTTTGCATGAGACTCAAGGCAGGTCAAAGGGAGTAGCTTTGACCAAGTGGATGAAAAGTGCATACAGGTAGTGGCATCTGAAATAATGACACCTGGAAATCAGGGGGTTCTGTGTGCAATCCCCTGCTGGTTACAGTAAAGGTGAGTTTTTCAAACTCTCACCATCTAAGATGAATGGCATGAAAAGAAGAGTACAAATTTGATTTCAGTTGTATAGTTGGTTAGCTATGGAGGCTTAGTAAAAGCCAGAGCTTGGTAACATAAAGTGCAAATTGCAAAGAGTGTCAGAACATTCTCTTGCTTCCCCTATTGGTACTGCATTAATAAATTCAAAATGGAAAATTCTTAGAAGGGCTTTTACTTTCTGTTTTCAGTCCCAGCCAACAGTGCAGATGAATAATTTCAACATAAAACTCTTCAGTAAAACTTTCTGACTGCTTCTCACTACTAGATATTTATCATCTCCTGATTTTTAAATTTTTACTTAGGTACATGTTAGGTAACTTATCTGGCAATAAACACACTAGCAGAACCAAAAAGATCTTCGGGACATGTCAATGAACATACAATGAAACAGAAAACTTTCTACACAGATTTATCATGTATACTTAAGAAACTTAGAAAATGCTGGTAAGTTTCTTAAACTTCTTAAATGAGAATCTCCTAAAGGAATGACTCTGCCAACTACAGTTGTTTTCCAGGAATATTTATCAGGACCCCAAACATGTCCTTATCATTACAAAACTGGTAAGGTTATCCATATATACAGTCACAGAATTAAATAGAATCTTTAAAATTAGGTCCTCAGAGGCTTGAAAGCTAATGTTTCAACTTAAACTTTATTTTCTCTAGGTTATTAGGTATATTGTGCCCTCTGTTTTTGCATCAGGATGAAATACTGTAAGGTTTCTTCTCTTTCCACTACACCCACAAATGAACCAGTTTTACCTAAATGCAAAGAACACGTGAAGTGAATACGATATATATTTGTTACAAAATATTAATTCTTTTCCCCCTTCTAAACAGGAAGAGTGTTAAGTAACAGATTCAAAATTTGCATATCAATGGATGGATGTGTTTCTATTGTTATTGCTTAAGGCTATTTTTCCCCATCTTATCAAACATTACATTAGTTTAGAATGTCTGGTCTGTGGTCATATAACTGATCATCCAGACCAAAAGGTATACAACGATCCCATGCAAATTACTGGAACATAATAACTCTGAACACAGCTTATCAACTAGCTGTGTTCAGCAATACTTTCAAAGAGTTTTCACTCATTTAACTTATTAGAGTCTGCAGTTTCCTTCAGAAGGTGTTTTGATGCTACAAAGTATGAATAGATCTGCTTAGCAGGAATTATTTCACATTTGCTGTTTCACAGTTTCTACCAAGAACAAGTCCTCCTTCATAAACTGTTTTTTTTTAGCTGATCATGGTTTTCTTCGGACCTGATCTTCATAACTTCATAAATTTATCCCACATTGAATACAGAATGATGCAATAAATCATTTGATGTGGGCCTTGCTGACGGGAGAGCCTGCAGACAACCAAGGATCAAATCTTTCAATTCCGAAGAGAGGTGTTCAGGCAGATCAGGGGGACTTTTGGCACTCGCAATCTGAGGAAAACATCAACATGATATTTTTCAAAATGATAATATTTTATAAAATTATGGGCATGAGGACAACAGCCTCAGTGCTTTAACATAACTAAAGATAATTCATGTAAACCAAAAATTGTGATAAACACTCATGACATATTACCAAGTTTCCATTCATCGCCATCATCGCCAATATCCCACAATTCCTCTGCAATGTTCTTTTCCTCTTTAAGTTAATACCCCCATTGTGCAGCAGTATCATTATCTCTAATACTGCTTCCAAACACCTTTCAAGTGTCATTTGAAACAGTAGTACTTACAACAATTTTTGTAATCTCTACAATAGACAGATACATGACAAGCAGATTCACTTACTTCAAAATTTACTGAAATCTACTTTAAACACATTGCAAAATGCATATTATTTAATATGACAGAATGGAAAATTATACCGATGAGAAACGGAACAAGAAACACTCAAAAGAATGAATAGGCATAAAATTTACAGGGGCCAGCAAAAATAAAATAACTTTGTAAAGGCACACCAGGATAATACGAACTACACTTTTTGCAACCATGTTCTAATTTTGTAGGGGCTGCCCTAAATCTCAAATTTTAGCTCTACTATTGAGAATATGAATTTCAAGTTAACAGAATCGAGTCAAAATAGAAGTTTTTATATGAAGCCTGTACTGTCTTACTAAAGCCAGTGATACTGTGACCATCACCTATTCGGGCAGCTTGCAAAATCAAGGAAGACTAACTTACTCTAAAAATAAGCTGCAGACTGTTCGACACTTTCGAAGCTTCCCAAGGGGGTTCCCCTGTGGCCATCTCAAAAATGCAACATCCAAGGCTCCAGACATCACAACTACGACCGTAAGTCTCACCTCTCAGAACCTGTGAAGCAAATCAGAAAACAACATTCAGTGAGAACTACTTGCTGGGTGGGGGAGGGGGTTCTTGCCATATAAACCAACGGGTATCAGTTTTTATGAGGTGGAATTCTTATAGATATGACATACCTCTGGCGCCATGAATGCAATGGTTCCAAGCACCTGACCTTTGAACTCTTCTGTTCCAGTAAACTGTGAAGACATCTTAGCAGCTGTGCCAAGGTCAGCAATACGAATATGATGTCCAGTACTGTCCAGCAACAAATTAGCACCTGAAAGCATGAACAATAAAAAAAAATGAGTGGTAAAAGTTTTTGTTGACATTCAGAAGACAGACAAATTACATGTATTCACCATAAAATAAAAAAAAAATTCCATTTATTTGCAAACAGTAGTGAGGATTGCAAAGCTAAATTCTCACCTTTTAAATCACGGTGAATCACTCCCCTTTTGTGAAGATAGACTAACCCCCTCAAAACTTGTCGAGTGTACTTCAGTATGAGTGGTTCCTCAAAAGCACCATAGAGTTCCAAAACATTGGATACTGAACCAGCTGTTGAGAATCAAAACATGGTGACTCAATATTCCTCTGCAGTTATGCATACCAGCAAACTTCAGCAAGCTGGTATCAGGAAAATAGTCTTAAAGGGTATCAGTCAGCCAAATTTAGATTAGCATACCTCCCCCTTCCCCCACCAATACTAGTTTGAATATGGAACTTATAAATCAAGCAACAACTATTTTGGTACTGACCTGTTCAATTCATGGAAAAAAATTCCTAGAAAGACCATTTAAATGTAATATTCCTGTTCTAGAACAGCAGATATTGGTCAGGGAAATAAAGAGGAGGTATGAAATATGTTTCAAAATAATATCAGGGATGGCTGCTTATGCCCTTTGAAAGCAAAATCAGTTTAAGTAGCAGTAGGTTGATGTCATTCATCTCTTGTTAGCATGAGAAAATTGCTATGGCAACAAGCCAGTTAATAATGTGTGACATAATGAAAATACAAGCAACCTTAAGTTCCATTGTTAACCTTTCCAACATGTCATCATGAGAGCATAACACTAGTCCTCTACAATACAATTTCTCTGAGTCCATACCTGGCATCCACTCCAAAAACATGTTAAAATGACAGCCTTGTCTGGTTGCCCCTAGCAACCTGACCACATTTGGATGAGATAATGAAGCCATCAATTCAATTTCCTTTGTGATGGAAGCTGCAACCTTCTCCTGCTCTGCGACTGAGTTTCTCATGAAAGAAATCTAGGAGGAGGAGAATTGAAATACAATCAAATCATTGTTACACGCTACTTGCACAGGAAGAATTCTGTGAGGGGATGGGCATGTACAATATCACGCCTTCCATGAAGAGGTTATAGAATGTAAACCTGAGAATATAACATTCACACCACAATTCGGGATTACATTTTTACAAACTACTCATATGGCAGCAAATTTCTCTATATTCAATGTAATGTACTGGAAGCTGTGTTGCTAGTTTGGCTTTAACAACTTATTTAAACACACTTATTTAGCCTAATCACAAAACACTCTTTTTTGAAATATTTCAACACATAAAATTTTACAAATCCTATCTACAATATGCAAATATTGTTATAGAGAGATATACTACACAATACATTCAATGAATATATGGCTATTATTACCTGTTTAACAGCCATTATTGTACCAGTAGCCCTATCCCAGGCTTGGTAACATGTTGAAAATGCTCCTGTCCCTAAATGTTCCCCCTTCACCCACTGAAAATTTTCCTGGTATTCTCGACGATTGTCAACTTCAGTGCTGTTTATCTGCTCATCTTTAGGCTTTGTAAAAGAGAAGGTATTTGTATATATGTTATGCAATGTGTCAATATCTTTTTTGGAATTCTTTGAATGTGGAAATCAGAAGATTCAACACTCAGGGTACTTTGAATAGACTACCATAACTGTATGCTTCTCCTGTATACTTACACCAGTAAAGACACTATATCATAATACAAGAAAATGTGCTTAACATTTCATCATTACCAAGTAGGTCTACATCACAGGAAACTTGGGAAAATGCCAACCTTATCTAACTTAACCTTTTCATACACAGAGGTGTCTTTTGTAGATATGATGACCCAAACTCACATTACATGTCCCATTTCAAAATGTTCTTCCAAGTTTTAGATCTTCTGAAGCAACTTTTCTAAATTCTATAAACTGTTACAAAGCTCTAGTATTATTCCACTTGTCTTTCTGCAATGAGTCACAATCTATACCCTTTCACAGGCCCTCAAGAAAAATATATTCCTAGCAAGCAATATCTACCAAACACCCATATTTCCCTCCACATGCCAAAATATCCCTCCAAATACCAAAATTTCCTGCCAGTAAGCTTCCCACATTCATGATCTTTTTTCCAACTATTCCGTTTTCTTCCCTCCACCACATCTTCATGGTTTTAAGGGAGAGGGCCAGACTGATCTCCCAAGCCTTTGCTGCCCATGTCTAGGCCACCACACACACATATATATCAATGAACAACCAAGTACCAACCTGAACCTGGACACACACAATTGTATCATCATCTGCTTCTGATGGCATCAGTCCAGGAACAAATGGCAGAGGTTTCTCAGTGAGAGAGAGTTCCAAAGCACAGGCTACAGCCTCAGCCTCATCTTTATCTCCATGACTCAAAATGCTGCAATTTTTCAAGGTGTTATTGGCCAGTCTTTTGTCTTTTTTCAAGTTAATGTCAACATTCCTGTTGCTAGGGTAACATAAATCCGACTCTCTGGTCTCTGTTCCTCTGTCACAAGTGTTCTTTCCCTTGTTTCTTTCTAATGTCAGCTGTGCAAGTTCTGGGTCATTAACATCCCTTAGAACTCTCCCCAACACAGGTTCATCATTTATTATACCATTGGCAGCAGCAGTGGGATTTCCTTCTGACTCAGGATCACACTGATGTGGCCTTGACTGGAACCTCTGCCCTCTGTTCTTCAATTTTTCCACGAACTTCCTCTGCTGTAAAAATATCAAGAACATGTTTGTATTAAAAAGGAAGTGCCCTCCCACTCATAAAATACCCTTTCAACTGATAAATTCAATATTTACACCCAAAACGATAACTTCACATCTAAATTGTATTCTGACCTTGAACATAGATTACCACAAACAAGTGTATAATGATCTCTATCTCAAATACTTTCCACATTCTTACATTCAGTCAAGTGTACTCGTAAGTATTCAAAATGCCGGTAAGGAAAGTAGCTGGATACACCTCATTGTAACAAGTGACACCAAGGGTTTTCAACTGTGTGGGGAAGGGGGGATGGAGGGAAAGGAAATTACTTCAGGGGGTAACACCACGACAGCTGCATAATAGCTTTAAGACTGAGGGAAAGAGATCTCTCAGGATATGGAGGCAAACTGCTCCCTCTGCTTTCCTTCCCCTTGGCCCTTGCCATGAATCTCCAAAAAGAGTCTCTTCTCTGATCTGGTATGCAGACCTTGGGGATACCGATAAACATACTTGACAACTTTATTTGTTCTGTGGTTTCCTTCTTACACATGCCTGCTCTAACCAGATGAGCCAAGATGTCCACCTATTACTTTTTACAAAGTCCTGTAGCACCTACTGACTATGGCACTCACAGTTGAATTTCAACAATATAGGCTACCAGGAGTAAGATGAGGTTAAGGCCTCCCAAAAAGTTGAACCTTGACATAAAAGGATGTCACATGCACACACCCTCACACACACAGACACACACAACCACATGCACACACATGCAGACAGGTTTCCAACATCTCATAAAACAAAATTCCCTGACTTTGGTTGAATCTTTCAACTGCAATGATATTTTATTATTTCCAATTTGACAAATTTCATTCTCTCCATATTCCATTGAACATAGGACATCAAACGAATTAACAGACTCATGATCATTATCTCCCTAAAGTAAATCAACTTTCCCAAGTTTTCAATGATTTACCCTAATTTTTAGAATGGCTGGGAACCTTTATACACAAACTACAGTTATACAGCTCTTCCTATAAAAGAGGAACTGAAAATAAAGACTGAGATATGAAAACAACCTAGGTAACAGTATACATAATAAATATAATAAATAGTAAGGTTCAATGCTTTTCAGTTTTTATTTAATCAATGCCACAGGGTATGCTTACCTTTGGCTTTGTGGCTCTTTTTTCCAATAATTCATGCCACTCAATACGACACAATGGGCAGACCAAACGTTCATTAAGAAACTCACACTCTTTAGCCCCTGAAACAAAAGATTTTATTGTTATTGACAACACTTAAACTTTAAGACAGGTATAACTCAGACTTGCTATCTGTGACAACAGTCACTATATTTATATGAAATCACCAACATAATAAATGTATCAACAGTACTGCAATTCCTTCCCCTTTAACCCCCTGCCCCCCACAGAGTGGCACAATGAGCAGAAATATTCCATGGTTTTTGTTTACTCCTATTTCATACAACATAACATACAATATTTTAACTTTCAACTTTGTAAATGGGGTAATATGAGGCATGAGGGCCACAGGCACCCTGCAAGCAAATTTCCTGTGACCCTCAAGGAAACCCATATAAATGCACCCTGCAAAACCATAAGGGTTATTTCTATCATAAGAGTTCTTCATATTAATGGGAAACAATAAAATTGGCAAGCTGGAGTAGAGGAGTACAGGTGCACTGAAACATACAGGTCCATCCCTATGTTTTGCAGCCTACCAGTCTGGTATAATGGTGTCTGTAAGGTCAATTCATGCCCCCAAATTCAGGCCAGTCACTCTGACACTACACTCCCCTAGCCACAGTACAAGTCAGATCAAACCAACTGCAACATGGATCATGTCCTGTATACACATATTACTTAAAATGATACAAATTATAACATAATACACAAAATAATGATACTCACATCTTGCCATACAATGATGATGTAAATTATTCAGACATCCCGTCTTACAAGTAACAAGGCTCTCTCCTTCCACCATTGCCAAGAGGCAGATTGGACACACCATCTCATCATCATCATTAGATGCAATAGACTCCCTGATAGATGACAAAGAATATCCCAAATGTAAGGTGTGAGAAAGTATTACTGATTTCAAAATATTTTCCACACTACCCAAGCCATTACACTTACACAGTGATTTAATCAATCTACATGACCACAGTAATAAAACCTATTAGGCTGGCTTCTGTGAGAACTCAGTCTTAAGAAATACCATGCATCTCAGCAAAATGTTTAGTGCCAAGGTTGATAAAATTAAAAAAAAAAAAAATCCACATATTTCTGCAACTTTTACACCTAAATCTATTCTAGTGCTAATCTTTTTTTATTACTTCACTACTTTCATACCATTGTCCATAAACAAGTTGATCCTTTCCATACATGTTACATAAATCTTTACTAACAAAAGACACTGACATTGAAATAAAATTTCTCTTTTTTCTGTAACCTTTGATGTCACAACTTCATTAACACAATCCATCCTAAAATTAACCCCTGGAGCATTTTTACAAGAAGACCAAAATTCATGACAAAGGCATGTAAGTAAGAGTTATTTTGACTTTTCCACCAAAAACACAAATCATAATTCACACTTATACTTGCTTTTTGATTCTAAGGAATCCTTCACGGGCGTCACCGCCTCCCCCTTTACTCGGAGACTCAGATGATTCCTGTGTATGTTTTAGACTTCTCTGTTTCCTCATCTCGTACTTTTGGAAAAGTTCCTCTACCTATTTAAAATAAGAAAACAGAATTGAATCAATTCTGAGCAAATTACTTTCTAAAGGTTGCTACAGATCCGGAGCTAAGCCATAATATATTCACAAACTTTGCTTAGAACTAGAGAACCAAATTCTGTTCAATGACTGTACAACTTTTCTCAACTACATACATTTTTTAACAGCAATTTAAATTTATACACTGGCTTTAGAGGCACAGAAGTTAAGAAGCTTTTCATGAGGGGAATGTTTCTTGATAACCATTCCACAAATGAAATTAAAGAAGTGTCCATCATCCACTAATGAAATACTAAGCCTTGAAAATGACCCATTGAAATTGAAGTACCTATAATATATATATTCCAGGATACTTATGAATGATGGTTTGAACACTGCCTTCCAAAATCCTCAAATGTTCTATTGCAGGCCAGTAAATTTTGTCACATATCTCAATGGAGGTACAAATTTCACTCGATGTTTTACTTTCACTTTAGTAATTATACTAACAGAACAATGTATGGTACCAGTTTAGCAACTACTGGGGGCCTCTTAGTGCTAATCCAAAGGTATTGCCAAAATTTCTCATTCAATTTCCAACTCTTCTCAAGCACCTGGATGCCCTGCATACATATGACTGGTACTCTATCCAGTGCACTGTTGAGCTATCCTATGACTAGGTGTACTATGAAACTGAATGAACAGATATTAGGCCTACTTTCCCTGCGCCAATCTGAGTACTATGAGAGAAGGCAAAGGGTTTGATATTCACAGTGTCTGGCAAAATTCAACTGAGAAGAAGATGATCCCTGGGCCCCTGGGAGACATATGTCCTCCTACCATACCATCAGTCTACTCTACAGAGATTTATTATTCCTCTACACTTTGTGATATTATAAAAATAATATTTCAGACCCGTAAGGTGCAAATATTCAAAACCGTGGCCATGGATATTATTAACTCTGACCACAATATCACAATGCCTCATAAGCACAGGAAGCTGTTCCCAAATGGGGGGAGCTGAATGCTGTATCTGACTGCTCTCCTAAGGGAGGGGTTCTTAAATGCAATTTGATGCAATATGTTGGGAAAATTTTAAGGAAAATTACTGCCAATTTATTTTTGGCAAATTTTTGGCATTTTTCACAAAGGGAACAAGGGGATTTCATCCTTGAATTGAGGGGAAGGGGGTGAAAGCATACTTTTGCCCCACTACATTTTTGACTGGGGGAGCTTTAGCCTAGCCCTCACCCCATTTTTGAATGGGGAGCTTTAGTCCTACCCTCCCCCCCCCCCCCACACACACACACAGACAATTCCTATGCCTATGCAAAGCATTCTGTCTCTTACAAATCTTGACCATTCAGTGTTTACTGATTTATTTCTGACTGTGTAAGCATACACACAGCATTTAAAACAGATTTAATGTCATGGTATACATGTGGTGTATATATCAATTATGAGGAAGATGGTGGAAGTAAATGCTTGACAGTCAAAAAGATAGAATAACCACAACTGAAACACAGTAACATCACAGGAACAACCTTTATTTTCTAGAATTGTGCTTTATACCATACCTCAAAATCTTTGAGGGTCCTTGACCAGAGTAATGGATCATTTTCTTCAACTTTGAATACTCTCAACATGACAAACAGGAGATGAATACAGAAGGGACCATTGTTACAATTACAGTTCTGAAAGACAAAGAAAAACAAAGGGTCATGGTTACTGCTATGTGCATGGCTTGCATTTAACGCTTACCCACTTACCAGCGGTTAAAGAATTTTTCTTGCGGTAAGTGAAACACACATGGTTTGAAATATAGTATTACCCTTGAAATTGTGTGAAAATAGGTTGTATACAGTACTGATCAAAAAGAAATAAAATGCAAATTGAGAATATTATATTTTATTTTTTTCTTTGCTGAAATCGTCTAATCTCGATGTGGGACGTAGGAGTCAAAGTCGTTACATTATGCAGCTACCAGGTGTGCTACAGACTGTAGGTAAGTGAAATTAAAAGTTAAGTTAGCACAGAACGGGTAGTTGGTAAGAGGGTAGGTAAGCCATAAAAAAAGTTAAATGTGAGGGTTGGCTATGCAAAGAAAATATGGATGTAACTATGCTGTATCTCTTGAACCAGATACAGTGCTCAGCCCCTTTCTTTCTTCTTTTTTTCTTTTTTTCCAGCTTTCTGAATTTGCATGCAATCTCCTGTCTCCTTAAATTGCTAAACTCTGAAGGTTTGCAAAAGATGTCAAAATTTCATTTTACTTTGCTTCATTGCATTGAGGGTACAAAATATGTCCAATGTAATTTGGAAGGTCAAGTTCAACCAGAATTGAAGTACTCCCCAGGAACAGAATTTGCCATTCTACAGGGCCAAATTCTATTGCCCAAAGAAGTAAGCCAACCCCTCCCCTCCCCCACCCCACCCCCTTCTTCCCTTCATTTACAACAATCTTTGGTAACCATGAAAACTTGAGTTTTAGCTCCAAGAATATTTACTGTGTGGCTAAATCTGAAGGCTTTAGCCTTTATACCATTTTCAACAATCCTACTGTACCACTGACCCAGTCAAGATAACCAACAAGGGATGTATCACCTGGGATATAAACCATAGCTGGTGGTAGTCTGCATAAAGGGAGAGATACAGTAACCCCCCCCCCCCCACATTAAAGTACTAGAAAGTACAACAGAAAAATGTTGCTTTTAAGACATACTTTAACTTATGGGGAGATGTGAGTCTATGTGAAAGATATAGTAAAGAAAACAGAGAAGAGCTACGGAGGATGGGGGTGGGGGGAATGGAGCAAGATAGTGACTTTTTTACCCAATGTACACCTGGGTAATATCCTTGTACAGACTGCAAAGTTTTGTTGAGCAGAAGCCTCAGAAATTCCAGAAAACATACAAGGGTTTGACCAGTGCTGTTAATGTTGACTTTGGTGAAATTTGGTTTTTCCCTGACAAACTTTTTAAACCACAGTTGGACTGCAGAAGGTCACCTTGATACTGCATTGTAAAAATAACATTCAATACATTATACAAAATGGCATACCCTTAAATTTTACAAAGTCAGCCATCAATTTCACAGGAATTCATGACTAATATTTCAAGTTTACAAAAGGGTACATTTAATTTTAAACTGAGCATGACTAAACGATTTAATAGCTATGAACAAAATAAAATAGAATGCTGCAGTATCTCAAATATATCTGTTACTATCAACCAATCGTCTCAAATTGTTTATCATCACAGACTATGTTACCATGGCGATGCTGCTTACACAGCAAATCCCGAAGTACACTTTGTTTAGTGCCATCGACAGATATAATTATACTGTTCCTCAATGCTTCTTTGCACACAATAAGAAAGACAAACAATTACCTCAATTGACGTTAACAACTTGTTTACAGTTTCATTTTATTTGAAATCTGTCCTTGACAGCAACTGCTTTACTTTCACAGACAACGAAACCCCACTGGGTTCAGTAAGGCTTAAAATGCATCCAGGCATTATACAAAAATAAGACCTAGATAACTATCTAAGTGTTCACAGAATAATTATGACATCAAATGGAATAAATAGCAAGCTGGTACCACCTCAAAACCTACTTTCAACCAGAATGCTCAATGTGTTACAAAAATACAGTTTAGTGTTCATATTTGATTGTGGGAATTCTTGGGAATTCTTGGGAAATTTTGCTTTTTGACCTCTGGTGACCCCAGATGACCTTTGACCTCCATAAAAGACAATATGACTCTTCTTCTCTTCATAAAGCATCCATATACCTGGTATGAAATCTATCCAAGCTTCCTAACTTCCGATATCATGTTAATAAGGTTTTCACAGTTTGACCCCTGGAGACCCCAGATAACCATTGACCTCCACCAAAAACGATAGGGTTCTGCTTCTTACTATAATGCACTGACTGCAGTGGTCAAGTGGTTAGAGCATCCGACTTGCAGCCAGAAGGTCTAGGGTTCAAATCCTGGCCGGGTCATACCAAAGACTTTAAAAATGGAACCTACTGCCTTTGTGCTTGGTGCTCAGCATAAGCAATGGAGTAGGGAAAACAAGCCAGTGAGCCACAACTGGAAAAAAGGCCGTGGTCGTCTCGACTGGAACCAACTGGTTGGAAACTGGGACGTTGAACCTCATCTAACTAACTTGCTATAATGCATCCACATACTATGTATGAAATCTATCAAAGCTTTCTACCTTGAGATATCGTGTTAACAAGGTTTTGAGTTTGACCCCCAGTGACCCCAGATGACCTTAACCTCCACCAAAAACAGTAGGGTTCTTCCTCTCAATATGGGGCATCTATGTACCAAGTTTGAGAACTGTTGGAGTTTTCCTTCTTAAGATATCGTATTAACAACCTAAGTGCAACAAGCACACACATATGCACACACCCCCATACGCACACACACATACACATGCCATCATGAATGCATTAGTTTCTCTTATCATTAAAACCAATAATAACTACTGTATGAAGAACTTAACAAATCCTTTCAACCCCTCTGGTATGAAGAATTTCATTTTCACAGCATCCTCTCTATCTTGGGTTTATGTAAAGGGGTAAATTCCATGGTTTTGTAAATCTGCAAAATGTAGCAAGTTAGTTTCTTGTCATTACACAGTAGTACAGTAAAATCTATGGTAGTAAGAATGGACTTTGGTACAAGGTTGCTACCCTGTAAAATGGCATTTCAATTGTCAGAAACATGTTTGGCATATTTGAGTTGATGGCATAAAACGTTTTAAAAGCAGCAACAACCAGCATTTTGGAACAATTCTGGTGTTCATCTGACTACCAATTATGCATGTTTTCTGCAAATTCTCTGGAAAACTGTGGTAAAATGCATAATTCATGTAATAACTTTTTTACTAACAGAACTGATGAATGAATAAACTCAGTTTAGGTAGTCATTAAAAGCATGGTTATATTTCTTATTGTAGTTTTAACACCAAAAAATTTTCATTAGGCATTTTCTCAATCTGACTGATGTCTACATTTGACCAATTGCCTCACAGAAAATCTAGCAATCCTACTTTAATAAAATTGTAAAATTGATGATACTGGGAGGAGGGTAGAGTGTTGTTACTAGAGATTTGAAACACACTGGTCAATTCTTTTCATCCTTCTTCAGGCTCATGCCAGAACTATGCAACATTCTGCTCATTGGGAATTAAAGGAACAATCTCGTCAGATTCAGTTTTCACCAATACAGAAGTATTACAACTGATGACAATTCTGACTTTGTGTTTTTAACTGAAAGTTTTTTCATAAATTTTTTACACCGAGGCATGGTAGCTACCTATAAGCAGGTTTGCATTGTATGGTAGTAAAATACTAAATAAGGTCAATACTGTAGCAGAGGTCAAACGAAGTAGACTTTGCATACAAAATAGACTTTGTGCAATGCCTCACCTATCTTTTGTTTAGTTGGGGTATTACCATGTTACTCTTAAAGTATCTTGTCATCCATCTGTGCATATAAATTAAATAGGGAAGCCAGTCAATATATTGTTTACCAGAAATGAGCAGTCAAAATAACATTTTTGCACGACAGCTATAGACTAAATGTAACTGTTGTGCCTGCAGGTGTCTTACATTTAGGCTCAATTGGTTACACAGCGTTTACAGTCCAAATGTCAAGGGCTGACAAAGTTAACTTTTAAACAGAGTTACACACCAAAATGTCTATGCTGTATCTTGACAAAGCTGGCAAGGCTTAACTTTTTACACACAGTTTACAGACTAATTCGTTTAAAGTCATCTGCATATTTTATGAAGAGAGAGAAAATGATGCATTACAGCACATCCCTAAGATAGCTGTAGCAGCAAATTTATTGGTTATTACTTAGTTATACCTAGAAGTAAAATTGGTTATCTGCAAGACTGCAAGAGTGAACATTATGTTTTGTCCCAACAGAATGCTCTAATTTTTGTCTCCTATTTATGTACAGACAACTGTGTTATTTTCTTATTTTGTACAGTGAGCATGAAAAAGTTCTTGGTGCTATGCTATGCAAAAATCCTCATCCCCTGCAGCTATTTAATAACCATATCTTTGTCTCCAAAAAGTCACAAACAATAACACAAAATTGCCTTCTGCTTGTCTACTTCTTTCTTGCATCCTAGCTAACAGTTACAAAAATTGCCAGAATGCAAAAATGCATTAAGGTTTCCATGAAATACTGTTATGTTTCATTCCAAGTAATGCCATTATGTTCCATTTCTTTCAGTCACTGGTCAACTGCTATCTCAACCAGGCCAGGTGCTTTAGATTTTTCAGGCATGTTACAAATCACACTCCTAAGGAAATTAAGGAGTGTGGTAGGTGTGTTATTTTACTTTAATAGATTTATCTGAGTTCCCATTCTTTATCTAGGTGTGCAAAAAATCGCACTCCTCACAGTAATTTAAGGCAAGTGGTGGTGTGCTACTGCACTCGCACGTCTCAAAATTCAAGGCCTGCTTAACATGTTGGGGAAATAGTTTAGTGTTCATATTTGATCTTGGGAATTCTTTGGAAATTTTGTTTTAACTTCTGGTGACCCCAGATGATCTTGGGAATTCTTAGGAAATTTTACTATTTGACCTCTGGGGACCCCAGATGACGATCTTGGGAATTCTTGAGAAATTTTGCTCTTTGACCTCTGGTGACCCAGATGACAATCTTGGGAATTTTCTGGAAACTGCTTTTTGACCTCTGGTGACCACAGATGACCTTTGACTTACACCATCACCATAAGGCATCCACATACCAAGTATGAACTCTATCCATGCTACCTACCTTGAGATACCATGTTAACAGTTTTCAGAGTTTGACCCCTGGTGACCCCAAATGACCTTTGACCTCTAACAAAAACAATAAGATTTTTCTCTGACCATAATGCATCCACATACCAAGTATGGGATCTATCCGAAGTTTCCTACCTTGAGTAATTGTGTAACCAAGGTTTTCAGAGTTTGACCCCCATTGACCAGCAATGACATTTAGCCTCCACCAAAAACAACAGGGTTCTGCTTCTCACCATAAAACACTGACATACTATGTATGAAATCTATCCAAGCTTCCTAACTTGAGATATTGTGTTAAACAAGGTTTTCAGAGTTTACCCCCGGTGACCCCAGATGAACCATGAACTCCACAAAAAACAACAGGGTTCATCCTTTTAATATGGGGCATCTATGTACCAAGTTTGAGAACTGTCAGTTTCCCTTCTTGAGATATCATGCTAACAAGCAAAGTGTCACAAACACACACATGCACATGCACATGTGCAGACACACACACACATACACCCATACCCACACTCAATACCTTACGGGGTACTGGCGCAGGACCCCGCAGGGAATGCAAGGGAATTTCCCACCAGCGAAGCTGCCCGCGAAGGAGCCGAGTAGAAGGACATGCTTGAGGGCGGGCTGCGTTCCGAGCCAGACACGTGCAGCTGCGCATGACTTCTCTTTGCAGTGGCCGAATTTTCGGGCAGCTACACCAGCTTCGAGCTCCGCGTGAGCTAGGAAAGATGTGCAAGCGCGGAGCTCTCGCCGGCTGTGCCGGTACCCGCTAAGGCCACGTTGGTGAGTGCACACATACATACACACCCCATCATGAATGCACAGGTTTCTCTTTTCATAAAAACCTCTTGTTGCATGTCCATGTGCAATCATAAAGAGAGCTAGATGCAGTTTCCTGAGAGTAGATAGTGTCAATTAAATAAGTTGTCTCTATACACTTAAAGGTATGGTATGTGGACATGTAACTGAAACAGCTGTTTTACTCAAAACATATAGATTAATATCCCCTGATTAAAAAATAAAAACATTTCTTTCATTAATTGCAATGCAAAAATTGTCATGTGGAGTGTTTAGCAGGGTCTGAATTTTTTGTGAATCCTTTATAAAAATATCTGCTACTTACTTTCCAGTTAGTTTCTAGTTTGGTGTTTAAAGTAGACATTTTCAAAAATCAATGGCTATATCAAAACTAAGTCCCTCTGGGCAGGCCAACACTACAATTTTCCTTGAAATAAAGGTCATTGGGTTGTTCTCATGATAAATACTGTGTGAGAATCCTGAAGAAAACAACATAACCACTAACCTGCTCTCCAATGGTGACTTTAAACTTATGTTCTGGGGAGTCTCCTCCCACTAAAAATGAGTTTGGTCCATTCTTCAGGAGAAACAACCTTGCATGGAGGGCTTTCTGGACACGCTTCTGTAATACATGCTCCGCAAGTTCAAGAAATGATTGACGCTGAGGAGACTGACCTCGTCTGTTTGTGACAGTCGGAGAGGAAGCCCGGCTCCTTCTGGGTGAAGGGGCCCTCCCCATCTTAGGGGATCCCACTGGAGATGAACCCCGTGATGATGACTTTGGGGCTGGAGAGGTCCTCCCACTGCTTCCTGAGGATGAAGTTGTGGTTGGTGCTTTCACTTTTGGTTGAGAACTCTCACTTCCAGTCTTCTCTGAGGTGTAAAAATTTCTGGCTGGTGACAACGGTCGGGCAAGCTGGTGGAATAAGTTACTTGGCATTTATTCTTCTGGGGACAGAAAACTGCAGCTATGATGCACAAGCTAGCTGACAGAACTGACCTGTTACACACTGTCTGTCAGTTTATAAATCTGGTGATCTATCCATTCATAATTAAGTACAATAGTTTACTGAGTAATATTCTCCAGGGAGATCCGGCATTGCAATTCTGCATTACCAAAACAGGAAATGGTACAATGAATGGGGCTACATGTGCATGACACAGCTCTCTCTCTCTTCCCACGGCTGAAAAAGAGGGTACGTGACAAAGTACAGTACTGCCCTTTTTGCTTCAATCCCATCATGCAACAGGCTCATGAATGACAGCCTCACAACAGATGGCATTCAATTCAACATATCAGCTACAATATGAAGTCTTTTCAATTTCAATTTATTTATTTATATCAGATGGGAAAAGATTATACCAGTATTTTGTTAAATTATTGTAATGTCCCATGGCTGTTGCTTCAAAGACAGGGTATCAATGCCAATATCCACTTTGCCCTAAACTGGGATTTCCAACTTAAAAATCAGACTTAAACTTTTGTAACTTTAGGTCATCATACATTAATACCATAGTCTCAAGCCTGCCAAGTCTCTCTGTTTCGAGACTCATGGCTCTGAGCCTTGACCTTGAGACTCACCACTATGTATTTTATAACTTGCTGTTAATCACCTAGGCAAATGAAGGCATCTTTCCACACATCTTGTGCTCTACCTTCATGCTATGTTACATTTAAGACAAGCAGTGAAAAATAAAGCTTCTTTTCTTTGTGATAATTAACAAGTTATTCTTTTCATCTCAGTTGTATAACTTTGAAACATGTATAGTACCTCACTGTGTCTACAGTAGTCCAGTCTCAATTGTATGCAAGGACCACAAATGGTAGGGTTATTTTCTTACAATGTGGGGCCAACTGGGATTGACGGGACTGTAAAAACTACCCATTTGCACTTGAAATGTTAAAAGTAAGTCTATCCTGTAATGCTGGCAGAACTGAGGACAAGGGACCATTGCCCATCCCACAGTATTACCAATAAATTCAATACCATTTTAGTTTATGGTTAGTACCCTTGGGGTTCTGAGCTGATCACCTGCAGGGTTTGAGCGGGATCATTTTCGCGGGGGGAGGGGGGTTAAGATGGAGTTCCTTCACTGGGAACATGCAGTCAGATGACAGCATATGCCAAGTCTGTACATACATACTGTATTTACTCTAGTAATGCCCCCTCTTTAATAAATGGTCCCCTAAAATTTTTCATCTGCATTTGTCAATAATTGGACCTATTGTATCCCTCCCCAAAACATCACTGGCTTCTCTTACCTTATCAGTGTACTAGACTAAAATCTCTCTTTTTTCTTTTTTTGAAAACTCACAAAGCAATATTTGCCTTGACTGTTGCAGATAGATAGAGCTAGTACAGGTCCAGGCAGATTGAAGGTTCCACATAAATTTAACTTCTTGGGACCAAAGACTTTTGTACAGGACCTCAACAATTGCATTTTATGAGGAAAGAACATGGATTGACAATTCAACCCTAATAAACATCCCATTTTTGGAAAGTTTTAATTATGCCCCTGGGGCATGAAACAGGGCATGTATAGTATACACCTAGCTCTTATTGATAACTCTTTCTGCGCATGGGACTTGACTACAGTTCTCACTGCAACCTAGAAAATACCTAATTGGGTAACCTATTCAAATTCATTGAAGCATTGAAGAGCCTAGCAGTGTGTACTTTGTACCATGAGGTGATATCTCTTACAGTAGTTTACATGGAAAGTGACTGCAGTCCCTCTGCTCTGTACAACTTAGCACCCATAACATATAAAGAATGTACAGAGGAAGGCCCTCTCAAAGGGGCCCATAGAAGGGATGTGATGTTGAACTTTGAAATATGATATTAAAAGCTATTTATGATTGTTTACTAAAAAACTGCTGTTAGCCAGGTCAGCTGTACTTTGCTTTGTTCTCTTTTCTGAGTTTTCAATTATATATTTACTGTAAAAAATAACAGAAATTTTAATTAACCTATGGTCCAAAGGAGGCTAGTGCCACTATTAAAGTACTTTGTGGATAAGGTCAAACTTGCATCACTGCACACTTAATCCAACTGACATAGGCACATGTCCCCTAAACGCAATGCACACCACCGGGCTCAAGTACAAAGGTGCATTAAACATGTACCTATACTTAAGCAGGATACAGATAAAACTATGCTGCAACTATTACTTGACCTATAAAATGTCTGACAAACTGAGTGGTACATGATATCATCATGTCATCACTGAAAAATGTCTTGACAGGGGCCTTCCACAGTCAAATCAGTTGGCTAACTTTTGCAGGGGCTTGCAACCAAGTGTTGGAGGTCAAAACAAACCCATCATGTGCAGTATTACTGTAATGTTCTACACAGGCCTAACCAACATGGTCAACATCACAGCAGCAAGCTGGTTACGTGTCAGTAAATACCATTTTACACCCCAGCACGAGCAATGTGATATGTACAGTATGGGTGTATTGCACACTTTTTGCACAGTATATGCTTGCCCTCCACAACAACCAGTGTAGCGTGTCAATGTCCTCACTACTGAAGTTGGAGGCAATCTCCATATCGTGTTCATACAAGGATCATTGTATTAGAATGTATTCAAAAATGTGTTTCTGTCAAGAAATCATCAACTTCTGTGACATACAACTCCTATCATACAAATGAATATTCAATGAATTACCATTGGGCCTTTGTTGTGTGTTCTCTCAGAACTACCAGATCTGCTAGATGGACGAGATCGAAGCTTCTCTCTTATCAATTGTCTTTGCTGTTTGCCTTCCAGTTTTGCCATCAGTGAGCAAGTCTCAAAACTAGAAAGGAAGAAACAATTCAATATGTACACGTAACAAGGTAAAGGTCCCAACTGGAGGGGAAATGTGGGTTCTTTCTAAGGAATGCTGAGGGTCAGCTACCTCCAGACAGAATGGCTGTCTTAAAATTAAGATGGGTGTGCTTAACTCTTAGGACCATGCACACAACTATACTGTGGGTATGCACAAACCTAGGCCAGATGGAACACAAGTGGCCATATTTTTACATAAATCACTCTTATCCACACCTCCAAAGGTCCATTACTAAAAGGAACCACTGGAAGCTGAACAGTATACAGTACGGTCTATGTATAGTGTATCATCTAAACTGTAGGAAAAGTCAAGTTCCAGGAACATACATTTAACTATTATATGCAAGGGACAAGTGTGTACAATTCCAGTTACAATAACGACAATTTCAATTTGCATGATCTCACATTTCATCCCAGCAACTAAGGATAGGCCTGTTACTTTAGAGCAGTTAGTTGCAATGTCAATGCTGGGCCAACCATGGCATTTGACCTAACCATAGAAAAAATAAAATAATGCAAATATCCTTGAGTTGGGACCAAAACGTAGGAATAAAGATATGTTGGCATATTTCAAGTTTATAACTACTTTTGGCCACTAGACATCTACTGCCACTAACAGATGAAGTTTAAAGGTTATGTCCAAGGGATGTATTAGAAACATGAAAATATCTAAGTTGTAACTGGTGCTGTGGCAGATTGGATAAAGGCAGTGGCATTTAGAGCAATGGAGCATAGCAACTGGGAGATTAGGGGTTCAATCCTTTGTGCCGTGTCAACTTGAAAGTAAGGCCTGGGTTTTCATCCAGGAGCAATCTACTGTTTTTCCCTTTTGAACTGGCCTTTCAAAAGAAACCAAATTTAAGCTCAATTGTTGAGTTGGAAGCTCTTAAGTTGTAATTCCATAGCCTTCTTCCACATTCATGGTTGCTTCATTGTAAAACAACTGCCCCTCAAGGCCTGAATTTGATTGTAACCGTTAGTACCCACGGCGATCTTCTCGATGAAATTTTAGTGAGTAACCTAAGATTCTATGTTAAACCTTTTTTCTATGATATGCCAACTTTGCCCTGTATTCAAAAGTCACTTGATTTAAAGAGTCTCATTCCCCTCCCTCCAAAAAAAGGAAAACTCTTCAATTAAGTAATCGACTTTGTGACAAATAAAACTATTTATGTTTGACAACTTACAAACTACATTCCATAGTAGTATTTCGAGTCCTGGATTAGGTCATTGCATGGGGAGAAGGGGGAAGATAACAGTATTGGGGTTAAGGTGGGGTGGGGGCTTTAAAAGGAGCCTCCAAACAAGTTTAGCCTTTTATCACCCTCACTCCAGTTGGCTACAACTACAATGACCAAAATACCTTTTTGGACACTTTCTTTGGAAAGGGAGGGGCTTCTAAGCAATCAAAATTCCCCACCTCATTTGGGGTGCTACTAAAAAATGTAAGCAATGACTATGATTATGCATTACGGAATGTAACATATCACCGTAACTATTTTGGGTAAAAAAAAAACACTTTACATGTATATTTTTTGCCCCTTACTAACATTTCAGTTCTTGTTGTTGTATCCAGAACAACTTCAAGCTATTCTCCTATGCTTTTTGATGGCACTGTACTATGTGTTGTAATTCAGGTCATCAGAGCATATAGAGGGATTTCAGTCACGTGACTTTAACCAACTAGACGCAATTTTGAAGGGCAAGATCGCGCGTCTTTTTGGTTTTGACGGGAACTCGTCCATTGTGTCACAGTAGTATCTATGGTTATGCCGTGTGCGTGAGCTGTAAAATCGCTTACTGTGTATGTGTTTTGCCCTTCAGTGCGTGGGAATCCATTGTGCGTGACGTCACATGAAATCCCTCTATACCCATCAAAGATGGCCAAAATTGTAAACTGCGAGTTAGAAACTGAAAGTGACAACAAATACAATCCTTTGGAGCCCCAACTGTTAATTTCTCTAAATAACGTACAGTATGACTCATAAAATGACAACTACACATGTAATTTTGGTGAAATCTGTATCAATTGTTTTCTTTCCAAAACTTTCTGCTTTTAAAGCAGTCCACCAATCTCAATAAATTTAAAGTTGCAAAAAGTAACTTACCTGCTAACTGGCTTTTCATTGACTAAGTTCGACGACATTGAATATGAATGTCAGAGTTGTCACTTTCACTGTAATCAAAGCTGAAAAAGAATGAGTAAGGAATACTTCCTTTAATTGAAGTAATGAAAAGAACTCGTGTTTGACTGATTACTGCTATACAGGCATCAGCCGATATTTCTCGTATTTGCACTACAGGCCTTGAGTTTTAGATTTTACAGGTGTGCTACAAATAACACTCCTCAGGATATCAAGGAGTGTGGTAGGCGTGCTGTTTTATTAAACTTTAATAGATTTATCTGAGTTCTAGGTGTGCAAAAAATTGCACTCCTCACAGTGATTTGAGGCGAGTGGTGGTGTGTGATCACACTCGCACGCCTCAAAATTCAAGGCCTGGCACTATGAATTGCTATTGCTACTATATTAATAAACTTAAAAAGTTAAAATGCCACTTCTATACTCTCTATACCCTGAGTGTAAATATTGCCAGGCTGTTTCACTGTAACTTGTGCCTGCATGACCATGCAAGGAGGTGACATTTGTCAAGTAGAAACTTATTGGTCTATCTACAATGGTCCCACTTTTACATAGTTTGTGGCAGTCTGCAACAGCTTACATGGTTTTGGGGTCATAGTTCA
Source organism: Holothuria leucospilota (assembly GCA_029531755.1). Taxonomy (NCBI): domain Eukaryota; kingdom Metazoa; phylum Echinodermata; class Holothuroidea; order Aspidochirotida; family Holothuriidae; genus Holothuria; species Holothuria leucospilota. The sequence continues at coordinate 29,419,430 of CM055966.1, read as the reverse complement.
CTAATTTCTCAGATAACAGTATCGGCCAATATTGAGAAACGAAAGATATCATTGATCAAATTGGGTTTTGGTACTAACCAACAAAAAAACCCATGTATTGGCAGTACGTCAAAAATGATATAATAATCGGTTAACCATGAAAGCCTACTCCTAAGTCTCCTATATGTCGCACCTACTGACTGTGAAGCAGCAATTGTTTTACCAACTTGTCCAACCTGTATGAATTCAGCCTGTTCATTAGACTTAATATACTGATGCACAACTTCATGTCCTTATACTGTACTTGTGAGCGTGGATTTAAACTCTTACAGATTTCAGACAGAAGTTTTTACAAGGGAGTACAGTAGGCAGTCACCCCAAATTATTGTTAAAAATCAGTACTGTAAATTTTATGAATCCTCCCTTATTAATTATTTTACAAGTATCTTTCAGGGTATTTTCAAACATAAACATCAAAGGGAAAATTATCCATGTCACCCCCAGGGATTCCGCCAGAAACTCAAAAAAGGGGGGGATTTATTACTGCTAAACCCTGAGTCCAACTTGATGATGACTTAAGCCAACGTTACAAGTGGGTTCAGGGGGGAGAAAAGCTTGCTTCAAGGCCCCTATTTGGTGTAATTTGAAGGGTTTTAAAGGCAATTTATTTATGTAAGTTCAAACATTGTTGCAAAACTGTCTTTTTCTTAAGTAAGAAACCAAGATATTGACAATTTTTAATGTTTTTTATGGAAATGAAAGGGGGGGATTTTACCTACCTTCTTCTGGGAAGGTGGGGACAAATCCCCCCCTTTCCCCCCCTTGACGGAAACCCTGACCCCAATCAGAATTCATACCCCATCAGGGTCATTCGAATTCACAAATGGCCTTTTCTGTGACCAAGTTACAATGTATTTGTTACTGAATTTTTAAAATCATGGAGGATAACTCTTGTTTTAACTTTTGGTTCTAATAGCTATGTTCAAACATCTTTAGGTACTTCGATCTACAGTAAGGTAGATAAAAGCATATTTGCGAGAATTTGCTTTTTAAAACAATTTTGGGGAGACTGCCTACTGCCTTTAAACATTAAACGGTAAACCAAGGAGATCAATTGTTGCGCACAAATTTAACAATTCAGTAACACAAATATTATGCCACAAGATATTAAGGGTAACTGCTATGTACGGTAGTACTATTAATTCAAAGTGGGATGACTGTATTTGCCCTTTAAGCATTGCTGCTACTGTAATTTCACACTTGAACCTCATGCTTGCAACCACAATGAATCTGCATAAATTTACACTCTTACCAATGGTGTACTACTGTAAATATACAAGGCAGTTGGTCTGCAGTCATCGCACTAATTTTTGTTGAAGAATGGTCTTGAGTAAACTAGCTACTTGTACGTACATATTGTACCCATGTAATGATACTTTATAAGTACATACCTTCCATAAAGCACTGTGTGGCACAAGGTGCTCATTGCATACAGGCTAGGGTAAAGAAACAAATTACGCTCGTCTTTTTGGGAATATTTACAGTTCCTCAGTTTATCAAATTCAACAACTGTGCAGTAGTACTATAGAGTTTTGTAATGAATCCACTGTATAAAGTCTTGGCAGTATTTCCACAAGTAACTGGTGATAATGTCAAACTGTTTGATAATGTCAAGCAGTTCTACCAAAGTGGAATAAAGTTCAGTGAATTTACTCAATTTAGGCTGTACACAAACACTTGTGCAGTAGGTCCAAGGTTAAAAACTGGCTTATTGTAGCGAATTCCAATTTTACCCAGACCTCCCTGTACACACAATGAAACCACTCAGCCTGACCTTTAAACAACTTCACGGAACTACAGCAGAGTGCACTATTTGACACTCTAAAGTGAGCAACTGATTCTCAATGGTAACCAGATCTATTCAGCCTACAATAAAGAATTCGCTGTCAATAAACCACCTATTGTGCCAAGATTCTGTAATCACTTGCTACCGGTGCCCACATATTGTGAAATCTTCAAAAGTAATAAGAAGTCACCTCAAACTTATTTGGAAACACTAGCTAAATTTATCACCACTATTAGACCTACTGACAGAATTTACCCTTTGTTCAAGTATTATTTTCAGAACATGAATATTGCATGCTATTTGGTAGACAGGGGATTATACTTAACAATTCAGTTACATTATGAGGAGCTAGGCCTATTCATGAAGAAGGATACCCAGGTGTAAATTCAATTTGGAGGGATTGCATTTTCCCCCAAAAAAGTACAGACTAGGAATGACCTCAGAATGGAATTTGGTTGCAAACAATCAGTTCAGGGGAAGTCCAGATTTATAACTTTCTTATCTCACAAGTCTGACTTGTCTGTATAGCCTACAATAGATACCTTACACTGTGTTTCCCAACTATAGCCTTTCTTGAATGTGACCACAATTCTAGAGGAAGCCACATGTATGGCTTTTACATCTTCAGGTCAGTTGGTTGATCAACTCAACAATTCTGATCAAATTTGACTTCTTTTGAAAAACTTGCAGGTTGTTTTGATGTAGTGTCAGCTTTAACAACTTCATGTTGGGTAGGGTAGCAGGCATGACCAACTCAATTAAGATCTAAATGGCTTCTTCTCCAATATCGCAGTTCTGATATGTGTATTGCTTAATTGGACAACAGAACCACCTTGCAGTGTACCTTGACTTGGCCAGGGTCCAAACCAAAACCGCTCCATTGTGATTCATTCTGCCGCCACCCTGACCAACTTGGCCATCTAACAAATTGTAATACAATTTCTTAACAAGGTTTTGGCGAATTTCGCTTCGAACGAAATCAGTCCACAAGGACATGATTACACCTTCCCTTCTTAAGTTTACCAGATGGTGTACGGCCCTTTTGTATATGTATGGGTTTTGGAGGCTGCTGCTACTCATCTCTTTGGTATCTTTAGGCAACCACATGCAGGAAGAGTGTAAGAAATTCTTATTTTAAAGGCCCATCACCAAGTTGTCTGATGGAGAGGATCTCTTTTTCATTCAGAGGCAATTAAGTCAAGGTAGACTTGGTAATATACAGTTTTAACTTCATAAATATGCAGTCCTCATGATGGGGTGTTTCCTCTAGGCCATACTGCAGGTTATTTTTTTTTTTTTGTATTTTTTGGAATAATCAGAGGTGCTCAGCTACCAGCAGATGCAGCATTTTACAAATTTTGAAGAAAATTGATGTCCAAGAAATGGCCTGAATGGACTCATTCTAAGAGGAGGAAATAAGTTCTAACTCTGAAACTCTTTGAACAGAACCAGATGGAGGAGTTTATTTTTAGGTGACTTAATTCCCTAGAGTCCCACAGTGCATTGGTTCTACAGTCACTAATAAATAAGAGAGCTACAAAAGTATCGAGCAATCACCACAACTACCCAAAATACCATACTGACTTTTTTTGCACACAAAAGGGTCAACTGCATTACAGTTGACAACATGGAAAGTTGCAATGAATTTTTAACACTCGTACCCTTGGAAATAATGTCAAAAAATGTGGTGGGATGAAACTGGACATTTTTGATTTTATCTTCTTTATCAAAAATGTCTTTGGTATATTGTCAGTGCATAAATTGTGTTTACTAAAGGGCTTTGACACAGAAAGAGAAAGAAATTCAAATTCTTTTTTATGTAATGGGTGACTGTCGAATGCACACTCAATTAAGAGATCTATGATTCCAAAATTGTGACATGGAATGTTTGGCTGGATGCGCACTCCACAGCCATGGGCACCCAACTATACTGCAGTATTACGTCTTTTTTTCCTAATTGTCCCACCACATTTTGTACATGTACGTATGTATGTACACAAACCAAACAGTGGCTATACATATGCACAGCACAGCTTATAGGTTGGCCTATATATGGCACCTGGGCTGATGGTACTATACTGTGACTTCTAGTACTTAGGCCTACCTGTAGCAGGCAAACATGCACCATGAGAAAAGTAACATTTTACCTGGTGTTGTTCCTGCTTTGTGATATAGGCTTAGGCCTAGGCCATTCATAAAGCCCATCAAAACACCACTAAATTACATGTGCCCTGTCATTGGTAGTGCATTTGTTGATTTGTGGAGTACATAAATGTAGGTACATGCAGCATGCTCCAAGTCAAATACTGTACCTCCCCTGAGGAGCCTTTGTGAATGAAAGCTTTACCATAAACAAACTCAATTTAGTTGTACTAAATCCAGATCCAGCTATCTTCTTCTTCTTCTTTCGGATCACGGTGACACATCCAAAGGACATTACTACACCGCACATGCGTCAGGGGTGCCCTAATTTGCCCTAATAAAATTGGTAATATATTGAACAGGATCTCTATGACTATCTAAACCATCAATCAAAGCAGCAGGAAGGTTATTCCAATCTTTCAGAGTACTAGGAAGAAAACTAAATTTATAACAATTAGACCGAGAGTAGAGTTGACAAAAATGGAGGTTGTGCATCCCACGAGTTTTCCGAGTTGGATGACTGAGTTTGTCCATGGGAATATTAGCCTTACCAAAAAAACCTTTCGAGAAGAGAATAAGTCTGTTTTGCTTGCGACGATCTGCTAGCGTGGGGAGATCAAGGTCCTTCAAAATAGATGTCATCGACCCTGGCTCGCGAGAAAATTCGGAGCTTACAAAACGAGCCGATCTCCTCTGGATGCTCTCTAGCTTATCTTGTAAATAAGACTGATGTGGGTCCCATACGCAACAAGCATACTCCAAAACAGGCCGAAGGAGACCCTTGTAGGCAGCTAACTTCACATCGCAAGAGCAAAATGATAAATTTCTATAAAGTATGCCCAAAATCTTATTACCCTTATTGCAGATAGATTGAATGTACTTATCCCAGTTTAAGTCGTTAGAAATCGTGACACCTAGGTACTTTATCGAGTCAACCTTAACTAACTTCACATCGTTCAAGACATAATCGAAGTTGACCGGATTTTTTTTTCTAGCAAAAGTAATGATGTTGCACTTAGAGGGCTGGAATCTCATGCCCCAAGTCTTGGCCCAAAGACCTAGATTATGTATGTCTTTCTGGAGCAAACAACAATCATTAACATTCTCTATGACCCGATAACAGACACAGTCATCAGCAAAAAGTCTAATATTAGAGGAGGCAGCATTTACAATGTCATTAATATGAACAAGGAAAAGAATGGGTCCTAGGACAGATCCTTGAGGAACACCAGAGACAACATCATCAAAAGGGGACCGAGTACCATTAACTACAACAGCTTGCTTACGATCAGAGAGAAAGTCGTCGACCCACCGAAGAACCTGTTTGGAAACACCAAGGCTAAACAGTTTGGTTTTTAGCAGTTCATGAGGCACGGTGTCAAAGGCCTTTTCAAAGTCCAAGATGAAGACATCAACCTGCTTTTGTGAGTCCAGGGCCGAAGCCCAGTCTTCGACGACTGATACTAGTTGGGTATCACAACTATGCGACTTTCTAAAAGCATGCTGCTTTGTTGAAAGTGTATTGTTTGCCTCAAAGAAGTCCATCAAGTTGGAACTTATAATATACTCTAACAATTTACAGCAAATACAAGTGAGCAAAACAGGCTGGTAATTACTAGGGAGAGAACTGTCATTTTTTTTGTAAACAGGGCAGACGTTTGCCATCTTCCAATCAGCCCGTATCCTTCCGCTTGTAAGGGATTGCTGATACAAGTGAAAACATAGGAGCAAAGTCAGAGGCAATTTCACTAAGGACCCAAGGATGAATGTTATCAGGTCCAACGGCTTTGTTTTTATTCAAGCCCTTTAACAGTTTTTCAACTCCATGAGTAGATATGGTAATATCAGCCATTCTGCTACAAGCTGGTCTGCAGAAAGGGATAACACTAAACAAAGTCTTGGTAAATACACTTGTGAACTGAGTGCTCATTGAAAGCACAGGCCTTATCCAGATCAGTAATAGCTAATTTGCTATTCGTCTTGAGAGGGGGGATGCCATGTTTATCCTTTTTTTGGCCATTTATGTACCTCCAGAAAGGTTTAGTGTCATGTTTTATATCACCAATCATACCATTAACATAATTTGTATGGGAGATATGGACCTCCCTTTTGATTCTTGACCGCAATTCAGCCCATTTGTCATGCATCTTGGTATTGTTAGTTTTTTTGATGATAGCATGCAGCCTGTCCCTTCTTCTAATCAACTTACGAATGCTATCGGTAAGCTATGGATGTAAGTTTTAACAAACACCGCAAAGTCAGTAAGCCTGGCTTAAACCTACAATTTAGAAAATTAGAAAACGATGAGCTTTGGAATCAACCAGTAAGCAAGGGGGTCAAGGAGCTATGTGAAGTTCCGATCTGAACAACTATGTAAACCTATCACAACTTGTTCGTAGTAATCTAGGCTAGGCCAACTTTCAGTTACTAACGTACGCTCAGGGACATACTGATTACTGTAGCCACAGAAGAGATGGCAGCTTAGTTCGTTGAAACATTTTTCTGAAGTAAATTTAAAACGAACGAAACTTTTCACACATTGAAACACATCCTAGGCCTATATTATAACTTAAATAAGAGGTAAGAGAAATACTCACTTACCATTTGTACCGAGAACAATACCAGGATGTAATGCCATTATAACTTTCTTCAGTTGGTGTCAAGCTCTTCTCCTGAAGAAGGAATGTTATGACTCACACCCACGCAATCTCTCAATCGATACACGAAGAAAAAGTCCCCGCGGGAGAATAAAGGATGACTAATGACGCTATTTTTAGAACATTCATGCTTGGTTGGGAGTGGCTGAAGTAACGGCGTCTAGATGAATGACACACTTGAGTCGATCAAAGGAATTGCTACTTCTAATTAATGATAAGTTGAGGATTACCTCCGAATTACTCTTTGGGATGAAGAATGGTGAACAATCTAGGTTCCGTTGTATTTTAATTTTGTCTTTGTTTGAAAATAAAATAGGTAAAGTGGAGGTGGCAATCAACAGTTTCTAGATGGTGATGAGTGGATGTCCGCGAGTAGGCTATAGGAGGGGAAGGGGGGGGGGGGAGGAGACTTGGGGACTCAAATACCCACCCAAAGGGCTGTCAGTCAAAATTTCAAAATTGTTCAAATGTGTTTCAGCATTGGAAAGACAGCCTGGCAGGTCGGATCCGTAGCCAAGGAGATGGAGCAGGAGCGGCGCCTCCACAGAAAAAAATCACCTACCTTAGAAAAGAAAAAAAAAATAGTATTGCCTTAAAGCATTTTAGCCTATCCCATCCCCTAAAAATATTTTTAAACCCTATAAGAGTTATCTCACCCCATTCAGTAGGCTACCTTATCTGGCTCAGTAAGGGACTGGGGGTGAGGGAAACATGTTTTTCCCAGGCCGTAGCAGAGCCTGGGAAAACTCAGTCATCTCCACCGATCTTGTAGGTATTTTCGATAAAAGGTTCTTAGAATAAGCTGGGAGTGTACCAAACACGTAGCCAAGGGCCAGGGGGCAGTGACGTAGCTACGGGGGGCATGAGGGGAAAGTGCCCCCCACGACAAAGCCGTGCCACCCCAGGTGTCCCCCCCCCCCCGTTGAAAATTTTGGAATGCACAGTTCTGTATAGCCCTATAGAGAGGGAGAGAATTCAGAAATTGTGCCCCCTAGTAAAGGTTCGTGACCGGCCCCAGTGCCTCCTGCTCAAAAAATCCTGGCTACGCCACTGCCAGGGAGATAATCCACCGAAAAATTTTCGTCCCCAGAAGTTAAAAAAATACCATTGCCTTAATGCATTTTAGTATATGGATCTCATCCCCTGAAAATTTTTTTCGCCCCTGGATGCTTTCTCGCTTCCCCTTCAAGTCCCCCCTCAGCACCTTGTCTGGCTAAGGGGCCTGGAGTGGACTGATGGTGACACTCTGCTTCATAAGTTGCAGACTAGTATGCAGGATTTTGCAAAGGGTGGGATAAAGTTGATAGCCTACTATTGAATTTGGTCGGCTGTGTTCTGGTCAAAGGTGTAGATAAGGATAAAAGGCTTTTCGACATCTATGACTGGTGGGGGAAGTAACGTGCAGAGACACGTCTCAATAGAATGCCCCAACAGTGAATTTGGCGCATAGTGTGGTATACATGGGCGACGATCCTGGGGGGATGGGGGGATATATCCCCCCCCCCCCCCCAATATTTGAGAAATCGCCCATTGACTTTGATTTTTCACACAGTAAATTATTGGAAATTCTGGTCATATCCCCCCGGATATTGAGAACAAATCGCCGCTCTTGGTGGTATACCACGCCTATCGAGAACATTTTTGCCAAAGATGTCTCTTAGATTGCAGGAAATTTAAATGGCACTTTCCAGGCCGAGTACTAAGTTTGTGACTTGTTCTTTATATGTTTATTTTTTTTTTAATTTTCATTTCATTTCATTAGTTTACTTTCGCTCAACATTTATTTCAACCAACCTAAAAACCAGTGGCATAGCTACGGTGGGCATGAAGGGGCACGTGCCTCACGACAAAGCCGTGCCACCCCAGGTGCCCCCGTGGAAAATTTTGGAATGCACAGTTCTGTATATAAGCCATATAGAGAAGGAGAGAATTCAGAAATTGTGCCCCCTGGAAAAGGTTCGTGACCCCCCAGTGTCCCCTGCTCAAAAAATCCTGGCCTACGCCACTGCTAAAACTAGTTGACTCATAACACACATTTTGTTGATACCAATTGACAATGAATGTTAGAGCAGAGTATGAATGGGGATACAATATAAACACATGAAAAGGAACAGTGGTTGAAGGGAAACACAAGAAAGTTACTGAACGGTCAGTGGTGATTGTGATCCCCTATAACAGCAGAGTAGGGACGCTGCAGGGTCAGCGTCAGGATTTTCCCGACTGGAGCCAAGTTCCTCGAAGGGCCAGCAACCCGAAGCCAGGACAACTCAGGGAAACTGGAGTGAGGGGAATACGACAAGGGGAAGGGGTTTGAGGTTAAGAAGTAACACATACTAATGAATGTCATAAAATCAGTGCCTGTGGAAATTTGTGGGCACTTTTAGTCACAGAAAGCAAAAACAAGCCAACGGTAGGGGCTGCTTATCTCCATCAAGATGGTGAGGATCATGGCTCAGTGGCGGATCCAGGATTTGGCAAAAGGGGGGGCCCAGGTCATAGTGGTTTGTATAAAAGTCCCGGGAAGAGGTCTAAGGAGGGGGATGTTCCGGGGGGCAGTGCGGGGTATTTGATAGGTGGCAAAGCATGTGATGAGTAATCGGCGTCCTGGGGGGAGGGGTTTCCCCTCCCCTTTGAGAAATTTTTGTTAATTTAAGGTTGCTCAGATGCAAAATGGTAATGTCTGTGGTGTATTTTTTGAACTGATCATATATGGCTGGGAAGCGTTCATAATTCAGTGGATTTTAATTTTTGGTTGGGTCAAAGATGCTTTTCTGGGGAGAGGGATCTAAGGGGAGGGGAGTCCCCTCCCCTTTGAGAAATTTTTGTTAATTTAAGGTTGCTCAGATGCAAATGGTAATGTCTGTGGTATATTTTTTGAACTGATCATATATGGCTGGAAAGCATTTCATAATTCAATGAATTTTAATTTTTGGTGGGTGAAAGATGCTTTTCTGGGGAAAGGGATCTAAGGGGAGGGATATCCCCTCCCCTTTGAGAAATTTTTGTTAATTTAAGATTGCTTAGATGCAAAATGGTGATGCCTTTAGTATATTTTTCAACTGATCATATATCGCTGGAAAATGTTCATAATTTAGTGAATTTTTAATTGTACACTAAATTCACAGTACTGTACATTCCATTAAAATAAATTACAATGCTTAAATGAGACATTACAGGGTAATATTGCAGCAAGTTATAGTTAAAAGCCTGATGTTGTCGAAAATAGTTTTCTAAATATTAAAGAATTCTGAAATTCCCTTGAAATTAGAAGCAGTGCTCCAAATGCTGTGGGCCTGGCCGGTAATAGACTGAAGTTAGCAATCCATTAATACAGCGCTCATGAGTAACTCCTTGCTATACCCAGAGAAAGTTGCTGAGGCCAATACAAGCCAAAATGTTATCAGCTGAAAGTCAGTAGCAGAGTTATTGAAATAACACTTATTTTCTGAGGTAGAAAATAATGGACAAATTTGAGTTTCACTCTGACACATCTCATACTGTATGCCTATTTAATTGTAAATGGGCCTTGTCCTTTGTTTTATGAAGTTGAAAAAATCTTCAAAATTTTTTGGAAGGGGGGGGGCCGGGCCCCCTGGGCCCCCCCTAAATCCGCCCCTGTGGCTTACATCCAGGGACGCTGAGTCGAAAGGCAAGACTGGGGGCTGAACCAATTAGCTTCTGAAAAGTTTAATTTAAGTTTAGGCCATTCTAAGACTGCAGGTAATGATACTTTTTGAAACAAAAGTTTCAAATTCTTAAATTGCAGATTTATTCATTACCGTATATAGTAAAAGATAATGAAAAGAGCACATCTTTTGTCAAATTTGTAAACATGACAGAGGACAGGTTGTGTAGGTCATTGCCCGTGCAATGCGAAAAAGCCTTTTCCATCGGAATTTGTCAAGAAACATATGTTCCATATCCCTCCAGGAATTTTGTCCCGATGGGGACAATAGCTTCTTCCAGTCTTTTCCCTTTTATGTCTTATACATTTTACAAGTTCCACCCTCATTACTTTAATGGTCTTGGTCCTTTTCAGGACCGTTGGATCAGGGCTGGGGACTATATCCAGCTCCCTCAATAATTTTCAGTAGGAAGTTTCCCAAAAAATCATTATCAGCTGTACCTAAGAACGGCAAAAAGTACCTCACATGATTCCAAACCCCAGAAGATAAAATGTTTGACCCACTCCGATCCCCACCCCACCCACACAGACACCTTCCGACCAGGAAGGTGGTATGAATACTATCTCTGAACCCCCGTTCCGTGTACAGTTCCGAGTTCCTGAGTCTTCTATCATGGAAGTACCACTCTTCCATGCTTCTATCTTTTATTTCTTTTATCGTCGCTGGGGTCTGTACATGCCAAGCCGTGAGCAGGAATTTTTCGGTAGGGCAACACTGAAATACCGAAACGGCGCGGAGGGCGCCTCGGGAGCAGTGCCCCCCCCCCCCCCCGTCGTGGTGGCACAGGAATATATATATATATATATATATATATATATATATATATATATATATATATATATATATATATATATATATGGGTCGATAAAGGTGCATAAGTGCTACAAAGTGCGCACGACGTTTCAGATATAAACCCTTCATCAGGTGGCAAAAATGCAACTGAACAAAAGTAGAGAAAATACACGTTAAAAGAAGGCACGAACAAACCGGTTGTAAAAAAAGAACATGGTGGAAAAACTTCGATATGGAGGCTGAGTAAAACTGGTAAAAGGTGAGTTCAAAAGGCGGAAGTTAAAAAAAGGTCCATCCTAACGTTAAGACCGTGTGGAGAGAGGGTTCCGAGCTTCATGATAAACCGGATTTTCGGCAGTTAGACGATCACGGTCAGAACCTTTGCACATTATCGCTGCGGTAACGACCAAGTCCTTTATCGAGCACAGTGATGGGGGTTGAAATGTTTGGCTACCGGATAACCTTGAAGGTTTGTTTGATGGACCTAAGGTGTTCAGTGACTCGGTCCGCAAGGCGACGTTACGTTTGGTCTCTCCCACGTACAGACAGTTGCAACGTCCACAAACTAATTTTAATCATCATTATAAACCTGACGTTATATAAAAAATAATAAATAAATAAGTAAATAAATGAGTGAGTGAGTGAGAAAGTAAGTAAACAAACAAACAAACAAACAAATAATAAGATTCAAAGGGAAGGACGAGGGAACTTAATCTTGATAGCATGTTATACACTGTGTCAATGTAAAGCTGCAGCAAAATGAAGTAAAATGTTATTAATACGCTATTATTACTAAATAAGCTTTTTTTTCGGTTGTTCCCCTACCACACCCCACCCCACTCTTGGGGACGCTTCCACTTCCATACCTTATTGTGAAACATGAAAGATGCTTGTACAGGAGAACTGAGAAAGGAAAATTTGTAAGATGTTTCGATTTCGATATAGGAGTGTGTGAGTGGCTGTTGATTCGGGGTTCGCAAGTGAACAGTTATTGGGAAGAATGAAACAAATTAACTGCTTACATACTGAGAAATAATAAACAGTTGAAAAGAAAAGATCAACTCGGGACTAATTTTAAATAATGAACGCGTTCCATTTATAGAGTCAGGCCCGTATGCAGGGGGTTTCGGGGGATTCGGAAATACCTTCTCGCAAATATCCATAGTCCGCTTCGAGCTAGCAAAGTGCAACATGATGAGAGTATGTGAAGTTTTAATGATTAAATAATACCCACTATAGCTTTTTTAATATAGGAAAATTAAAGTCGTTCAATACTCATGCGATATATGAGGGTCTACTTTATTGTCGTTGGTGGCCACATTTTTCATCTGGACCTAATCGCGCGTACCACGGACAGTAAAAGACAAAAAACAAATAAATGAAAGACGTATGGTACCCATAAATTTCATGTTGGGGTCCCGTGTCTCACTTCGACAGTTTGAAAAGACTTAACAACACTACGGAATCCCCACCCGGGGCGTGGGTTTAAAGGCCCGTCTATATAGGGTCCTACGTAGGGCCCAATGAAAACATCCCCATGCAAAACCGTGGTTGAAGCACAGGGAAGCTCTGGGCATTTACAAACTACGTAGAATTAAAATAAGGCATTTAATCATTTTCAAATGGAATTGGTTGCAGATGAACACACTATCGAAATTTGACTACATTTTATAATAGCCTTAATTAATCCAGTGCTATGCCACAGCTGGCTATTGCTGCTTAACAGATTTATCCTCCTTGAAAAGTGTGTGCTTGCGGCGAGGTCGTGATTTTACCAAGGCACTAAGGCGCGGATCCAGACATTTCGAAAAGGAGGGGCTGAAAGCCCCTTTAAATATTCTCCTAGATTAACATTATGCTAATTTTTGCGTATTTGTTATTGTTGATCGGATGTGGCGAAAAGGGTTGAGCCCGGGAAATCCCCCCCCCCCCTGGATCCGCGCCTGGCACTGAGTGGGTCATTACTTTGCATGTAGAAACCCTACAGCGGTATATTCTATTTTCCTTTTTTTTCCAACATAATCCTACAGCCTGAGACTGACAAATATGGTACTTCCTATGGTACTTCCTTTTCAAGAGCTAAGCCACCGGGAGGGCTTGGAGGCTCCACCCTTCCCCCTTCCCCTATGACGCAAGAGAGACACCTGTTTCTTGGGGAAACTTTCTAACATGGCTCCTCTCTAAAAAAAAATCTGTAAATTTGAACTGTAAAATGAAGTGAAACATTTCCAAACTGTCCGAAAAATATCGATTTTTTCGTCGCGCACCTATGGCGAGTTGTTGTCTCATTCATAGCCGTATGGCCAGGGGGCTGGGAGGGCGGCCGTCCCCCCCCCCCCCCATGTCAGAAACCTGACGAAATCGGGCAGATATCTTGTCTCAGTCTGGTGGACAATCGGACAGTTAAATTAGCTCCGGAGTCGTTCAAAAATTACCACCCTCCCTAAGAAAAGCAGTCCCGTACGGGTACTAAAGTCTCATTATCCCTGAAACCCCGTCAAGACTACATTCTGGCTACGCGCCTGGGCTTTGTTGGTTGCATCTGCACATTTCTGATATTAAGATTTCGTGTTTAAAAAATTCTTACTTCCAATAAAAATGGCCGATGTTATTAACTACCGTACTTTACAGTGCGTAGACCTCATAACATTGAGGTTTCATTTTGACAACACATTGAGTGATTTTAAGGAATAAAAGTTTCAACTTCACCTTTCCATGGAAGTGCCAATATCTAATACATTATATCTCATACTAACTGTACGAATTCAATTTTCAAGGTTTAGCCTGTCAGCAAACTTGAAGGCATGTTTTGTTAAAATTTCCTTTGTATGCTACTTGCCAACCAATGACGACCTCACCTTAACCTTGAAGAGTGTCAGTGCATGTTAGCCCCCACTCCCATGGTATTTTCCCTACAATCACGGGACACGTGGTGTTTAACACGTGGTCATCCAAGCAATTAAAATGCTCCACTTTCCAAAATATCGAACCCACCCTTTCAAGAAACTATTACTGGTCTGAAAGTTTTGATGGCAAGGTATTCCATATAACGAGATGATTTGAAAGTAGAGGTAGCCCTGAATCTGCTCATACGGTAAGTTATGATAAAGTTGATCAAAGCATTAGTTCCCTTCCGGATTCCCTTTTTGTAAGGAGAAAATTCCATCTGCTACCCTGGCGGTGTGCCTGTTAACGTGGCTCCGTCTAGTTGAATGAAAATTCAGATTGTGAAATGACAAACCTAAAAATTAATCTCAATTTTAATCGTTACATCGTCTAGTGAACCGACAAAAATCGGCCTTCTGCTCCTTCTCTCGGAAGTAAAATATCTTCCAAGTGGACAGGCCCGTAGCCAGACGTAGTGTTGAAAGGAAGGGGAGAGACATTTTGGGGGGCGAGAACGGGGCACCACCAAGAGGAGGGCATGGGGAAATTTGTCATCTATGCCTTCTCCCACTTGCTTCCAGATCGCCCCTGTGCAAAGGTCGACAGTTAACAGTGACAATGCGCACTTTTTACTCCTGATTTCTGCTTGCCCCTCCCGCCACTTTTGAAATCTGGCTCCAACTGAGTGAGTATGTAGCAGCAATATATTCTTCAAATAACAAACTCTTGTTGGGCCGAGAATTTCCCAAGGGGCAGAATTTTTACTCGTACAGTTGTGGCTTTTCTACCACACAAATCATAAAAAATGAGAAATGTTATTCAGGCTAACTTCATGATTAGGGTCAATTAAAGTTGTAATTGTCCTCATTCTTCCTGAGGGAGGAGGGGCGGAGGATCACATGGCCGACCCGCTAGTGATAAGTAAACTTTGTGCCAACACCCGACGCGAACACTTGGGAGTAATGCAAGACTATTTGCATTGATACGTTCGTTTTTATCGGACACTGTATCAGTACAATCTGTACTCGGTGAAACCTTAAAGCACTTCTTCGGGACCCTTATGTTTTGACGGGCAGGGACGAGGGTGGTGGTATTTGACCGAGATTGGTGGGCTTCCGTTCTTCACAATATTTCAAGAGGGAACGAGATCGAGTCTCTATGGGACATCTCAGGAACCATTTCAACATTATCTATGTCAGGCCTTGAGAATTTGACATAAAAAGGACTGATGGTAATTACATGGGAAAGGTTAAAGACAGATTTGCATCACCCCAAGTATGACTTTCACTTGGGGGTAAGCAAAAGTCTAAAATGGTGACTACTCTTTGACACCAGAGTTACAAATTCAAAAGGTGCAGATTAGCTCATATTACACAGCATGCATAGAGACTTTTTTGATTACATATTAGGGCTTTGTATACTCACCAGGATATGGCCTTGAGCAATTAACTGTATTTGTGTCTGAATAGGGAGAAGCAAAAGACAGTTATGGGCAGGGCTAGAACTAACTTAGTTGGGAGAATTGGAACTGTCTGGGATGAGACTATTTTCCCTTTACGAAAGATAAATTGTGTATGGTGATAGGGTATACAGCATGGACTGGACATGTGCCCATAGGGGTGGGTAGTTTTGAATTCCATTCTCACCAGCTGACTTCCCTCCTTTGTATCCATTTTTTTCAAGAACTTCTCCAACTTGGGGACCTCCCCCCCCCCTCTAAACCTCCCCCTCCCTCCCCAGCTGAATGCCAGCTGCCACATTAATCTCCAGTTCCCCTATCTACAGGCACTGGAATTCATACAGTTACAGATAAAATCAAGTCAGAGAAACAAGGAATACATGACAGCTATATCCATACTAAGGCTGGTGAGTATATTCTCTCTATTCACTTCAACCAACCACAACAGTCAAATCATTTTTGTTGTAAGAAATTGAAAATACTTTCACAACTAAGAAAAATAAAGAAAACACTGGCAAAATGTACACAAAAAAAACTTCCTGTTTGGAAATTGAGAACTGGTGATATTTACCTATCTGAAATGGCTATAAAAACATCCCCTCTCAAATGAATCTCTATTGCAACTAGAATGTGCAGTCTTATTCTAAATTTGCTAATCTTTTATACAAAACCACCAAATCTAGGATTTCAACAGAAAGGTGAGTAAAGAGAGGGCATAATAATGAGGGCGGTATATCACTATCTCTATTACACTACTTCTTTAATATTAAAGCTTCTTTACAGTTTTCCATTTTGCTTTGAATAAAAGCAATCCAGATTGTTCAGATTTATCATGGTTATCATGATATGCCAATAGATAAAATTCCCATGTCCATGCACCATACTATTACCTGGGAACTGAATTCTAAAATGCAGCCGGTCTTACTTTAATACTGCATCTGACTGTACACAGTTTGTAACAAGTATCAAAATATTCCATCCATGTTAACAGCATGTAATAGACTACATGATGTCACAGCGACGAACTATCATTCAATTATCGCTGCGCAGGGCTGCAGGCACACCATGAAAGTCAGCCCCCCCCCCCCTCGTTTTCAGGTAAAATCTTCAAAATGGGTCATTACAGGGACACCCAAAATTTTGGGCCAACTGTGAATTGGGATTGTAATACCTAGGAATAGAAAAGCCTAAATGGTACCCATGCATAGCTCAGCTAACACAGAAAAGGGGCCTTTTTAAAACTGAATTGCATACTTCCCCATATGGCAACTGATACAGGTAGCTTTTGTTTGTACTGAAAATTGTACACAATTACTTGTTACACATGCTTTCTCTATTAAAGAGATTCAATTTCTATACTTACAAAAGTATCGCATGTAAGTTAATAAATTAAAAATGTCAACCAACCCCCCTCCCCCACCCACCCCACCCAACACAAATATCAACTTTCTTTGCCTGTAATTCTTTATTATTCACCCAACCTATACTTCTTTCATGCATGCCAAGGTAGTGTCTTTCACACTCTTCTTTGCATAAATGAAGTTTACCATAGAATCCTATCATTTAATTTTATGAACAGAGAATTAAATATTTATCATTTATGAAACACCTTATCAGTCACACTAGCAAACAGACAAGATGCACATTTGAGTATCATTCTCTGCCCCTCATTGTTATGGAGATTTCCAGTGAGAGCACTGAAGAGCAAGAGAGAATAACTTGTCGAGCTCTAGGCTACTTGTGTGAACACCCTTTTTTATTTGCTGTCACATGTGACTACATCTTGAATGGCTTAATCACCTTAGAAAATCATTTTTACACTTATCTGAAAATATGTACTTTTCCTGTGTTCAAGTAACAATAGTTGTAACTTACAGACCAGCATCTTAAGTCAGTTGTAGGAGGTATCAATAGATAGGACCTTGTTAAGTGACAATGATCCCTGCTTTGAAAACCACTTTTTTAGCAGTTTCTTAGGGACCATCCAGCAGGAGGCTTGAGACATGCAACCTGACACTTGCACAAAAATGATTCTTTCCATAGATACCACTCAGTTTGCTGTACATCATGACAGGTATTGCATTTTCACTAATCCCTAAAAGTCCTAAAACCGTACAAACTTCTTCAACTTTATTTCTCACTCTTATAGACTCTTATAGATGGTTATCCAGAAGCTTGGGATTTCTTATCTTCCTTTTTTTTTCTGATGTTAGTAAATCAATGATAATTTCATAAATTACAATTTCAATATTTGCTATAACTATTTACTCAATTTCATTTCGCAAAACAGTACACAAACATCTTTACAGATAGTTTCTTATTACTATATTGCATTGACTGTTTGCTGAATGGCAAAGAAAATCCTACAAACTTTTCTTTGCAAAAAACAAGGTGAATATTCAATCTGAGTAAATGACTGGCCCTACACCAACCAATTACATTTTAAGGGCAAATGCACTCATCCCAATTTGAATTTATAAATCAAAGAATGCTCAAAAAATGAAAATCATGTGATTAATTTTTGTTGTGCAATTGTTAAACATATATAGTATAAGTCTTTGAGTTTGTCTGTAACACATATTATTTGTGGTGTGCTACGCTTCAAAGTTGCAAGGGGTGGCAGCATATGCCCCTCAATTTAACAGATCTATTTGCTTTGTTAACTGTAAGATGCAATCTTTCTATCACAAAAAATAGTTTATTTAGTATTCCTTATACAAGTCTACTGGTGCTATGGCCTTGTGGCCTTTGAAGCAATGACACTTGGCAACCATGAAGTCACACCCCTGCAGTGCTTGGTCAAGTAGCATGGGTATTTCACCCACCACAATCCAATTTCCCCAGGTATGTTGGCCTCTAAATCACAAAGATTCCAAACTTGGAAGCTCCCCACAAGGTGAGACATGAAACTCCAAGACACTTTAAAAAGTAACATAACTAGCTGTGTAGGTGGGCACTAATTTTATGCTTTAAATGTAAGTTAAAATATTGCTAACAAAAACACCCCTCTAAATCCCATATGAGACATTATGATGCAAAAATACCCCCGTGAAAGCTTGAACTACACTGTTTTGTTCTCACTACAGCCCTTCAGTGATGGTAGGAATAAAAATCCATAAATGCAGAAGTAGTAACCTTCCTGTCCCAGATTACAATCTTTAAGCCAAAATATCAAGTATTTTAGAGGCACCTAACAAGGCCATGTTCAAATTTTCTGAGTCTTGTACACAGTGTATTGTGTTTGTTAGGCTAGTGATTTGACTGCAGACAACAACACTGGCTGTTTACACACATGAGCCAGCAGATGGAACTTATGCACACAAGGTCATATGCTTGCGTACAATGCATAAGTAGCCTTATTTCATTCCCTGCTCTAGTCAGCTTATCCAGAATATGGATTTAAATGTATTTCAGTATCTTAAGTGAGAAATTTCAAGTAACGAAAAGTATACCTTGCAGGAAATATTTACCACCTAGGAAGACGTTGTTACAGAAAATTGTTTTGTTTTTGCTGAGACAAATTATTTAATACTCTTTCTTCTTAAAAGGTCTTGTTAGGTTCCACCTTTACATGTCAGATGTATGATAATGATCACATTGCATTGCATACCTCCTGGTTGACAACCTACCCTGGAGATGCAAAAAAGGTAAAACGTCATGCCCAAGGTCACCCAGATAAAACTGACTTCCAAACAAACCACCTTTCCTCAGATCCAAAGTCCACAACCTTGCATACTTGTCCAACACATTTTCCGATGCAATGATATGTATGAATCATACTGGCTTTAGTATGGAGTCTTTGACAACGAATAAAATGTAATCTGCTTCAGCACTATAACAGGCCAAACAATCTTCTTACTAAGCTCAAAATCCTCCCTTAGAAAGTAAAGTTGAGCTATGCACCTTAATAAGCAAGTTCGATAATTTGTCTGCACATGCCCACATCCTCCAAACTGCAGGATAAACATAACACAACTGTACCTACAACATGTCTTCCAAATGTTTGAGTTTTCTTGAGAAATTTGTTGAAGCATCCTTTTTTAAACTCATCTCAAATATAAAGAGGGTTGTTACATGTGGCTCTGTGCCATGGATTGCACATAAACTGCCTCTTTGGTGTAAAAATTCGCATTTAAATCTGTTCGTAAAGTAGGACGGAGACCCCTATTTTCATGCAGTTAGGATGGTCACACTTAGATTTAGGCTTACTGATATATGTATGTACTGCATGAAAATTGGGGATGCATGAAAATAGGGGAATGCCATAAATTACGAGCTGAGCTCGGTTTGTCTACCGTGCGTGTATCCCACAATCCCATGCAGCAACGAATTATCGAACTCGCTTATTGTGAGGTTTCAGAGCATAAATATTACCGACATTAGGCTTCCAATCTCACTCTGAAAATTCTTCACAAATACCATCCAAGGAACAGGCTTAACATACAAAACAGAGTTAACTTACAAAGCAACTTACAAGCACTTACAGGAAGTTTTGGAAAGTTGTGGCATGTCCTAACGATAGCAACTTGAGAATAAATAATATCTGAAAACAGTTGAGATACATTCATGAGACCAAAAGTCACAGACTGAGCTATGATAAAATAACTGTTCTGATCTTCTATTGTTTGATTCAGGTATGATACAAAGTGCAATAATTATTTTTCTTAAGTTTCAAATCATCTTCAACCCCTTAATTCCATTTTCATTTGAATGTAAGTTTTGTAAAATAGTCTATGGCGATGACAAAAAACTTGTAGGAGAGAACTTCTGAAGGGTTTTAACATTTACAGAGTCAGAATCAGAGAAGAAACGTAAGAGAAAAATTTCTAACCGGTTTAAACATTTACAGTATCAGAATGAGAGCAAAAAGTGTAAGAGAATGTACAATTATGTACAAATATTTTACAACCACTGAAATGCAAAGAACTCTATTCTCTTGTGTAGTTCAGAAGACTTGAATTTGAAGATGGAATGTCATTCAAAAATGTATCCAAAATTAAATCAGTAAGTATCAAACCTTTTCTTTCCTAGAAATATTAGACTGAGCATACCCTAACATTGCTGCACTAATTTTCAATCAAGCTTACAGGAAAATTCCTCTGATGCATTTTATTGCCTCCTTTAATGTTTTCAAGAATTTTGTTTCCAATATTTCAGCTCACTTGACTATAACAAACAACAAAACTGGAACCATATTCCCTTTTCAAAATATCAGCTAAATACAACATGAAACATGACATGGATCTTGATGCATTTCAGCTAAAAATGTCCAAAGTACAAGTTGCCACTTGAGAGCAACGATCAGTGACACTTGATAATTTCCCCCTTTTTTCTTGGTAAGACAGTCATTTTTATCCAGTCAAAACAGTTCCAATATCTCTAAAAATGGAGAGCTCCTGCATAACAATCCATACTTCATCAACAGACTGACCACTTAGCACAAAACTACACACTGACCACTTTTATCCCAAAGGTGACTTTTTATTTACTTCTGTCGAACACTTTCCTTCCATTTGAACTCTAAAACATATTAATGCAGTTACCCAATAATAATGAAGACTTTTACAAACAACTGGACTCTCCTGTAGGGTTTTTCTTTTTCTGAGAAAAAATGTTATAAAAGGTGAAGAAAAGGAAAAACCAGTTTAACCTTTATGAAAACTAACTGTTCTTTCAATCTTTAAATGTACATCTTTCAGTTGGAAGTTTGTCTCCATGACAATTTTCTCATTCAATTGCATACTACCCAAGAGGCGAGCTGACCAAACAGCAGCATGTACCTCAAAATTTTTCTTCAACAAGTACAAGAAAAGAACTGGTACGAAAGTATGTTAAATAGCTTCACAATGAAATACACAAACCAGTCTGAAAACTTTTCTGACAACAGATACAAAGTGGCACAAAAATATACACAGTGGTGTGTGGTGCCTTTCCTGTCGCTTCCTTTTTACTGTTTGACTCTCGAAAACAAGGAGTAAAACTTTATTACAATTAACCTCCGAGGTATGAACATCTCACGAATACCAAACCCCTAGCTACTTGAGTCACTAGATGTAGACCCTGAGTGGTCACTAGACCCTGAATGGTCACTAGACCCTGAGTGGTCAATTGGCTCTGACTGGTCAATTAGCTCTGAGTGGTCAACTCGCTCTGAGGACCCTGGGTGGTCAATGGACCCTGAATGGTCATTGGACTCTGAAGGGTTGTTAGGCTCTGAGAGGTTGTTAGGCTCTGAGGGCTCATTAGACTCTGACTGGTCAGCACTCTCTGAGCTTTGACTGGCATATCGGCTGGACACCTGGCGGTGCTTCCCCTTCACAACATTACCGTAGAAGTCTTCGTGCCTCATCTCTGATGCAACTGACTGCAAAAACAAAATGACATTCACAAGTCAACGAAAAGTACTACATGAGATAAATACTACAAAAGCAGCTGTTGTGGTAGTCCTTGTATATATTTTATGTATTTTTTCTTTTCCTTCTAAGGGAGTATATACACTGACTTTGTAAGCTCTTCAAGGTGGCACTTCTCTTCACAATATTTATAACTTTACATCTCCTCATGTTATGATCTCAAAACTGCATTTTAATAAAAACAAAATGAATGTTTTAGCAGACCTGAAAAGTGTACCTCCTCTCATTCTTTCACCCAGCACCTACTCACTGCAGCTTAGTGGGACATACATGAAAAACAAGCATATTCCATCTTGTGTGAAACCAGTATGATATCCTAGCTACATTCAACAATCAAACAATGACTCATGATTTGGAAAAAACTTTTTGAAAGAACTACAAAGTTTATCTCACCAGCCTTATTTTGACCTTCTTTGGCAACGCTTCCCCCTGAGCATAAATGTCCTCTCTTTTGACTGTCATGACTGCACCATCTGCAAATTCCACATCATAGATCTTAATCAACGAGTCCTTGACATAGGCTCCATCATAAAGTACACCATCTGTCCAGCGAACTTTGACCTTTGCTCCCTCCCTAGGTGGTCCATCCTGAAGGATATTATGACTCTGCAACAAGAAATAAAAAAAGTTGAGTCCATTTTTTTTCCAGAAGAATAAACGAAAATTTAACGACTTTGAAATGCATTAACAAATTTTGGACTTTCCCCAGGTTTTTCTCATTGTCCCTTCTGTGAGGAAACTTGCCACAGTACCTGCAAAATGGGATCTTCCATTAACTATGACATCTACTAAAAATTGCCATTTTTTCCTGGGTTTAATTCTAGTACAAGGTCAGGGCTCTTTCTGCTCTTCTCAACCTCCCACTAACCCCCTCCCCGAAGGACCGATACAAGTAGTGTTGGTTCTGACCTCAATGTCCTCTGGGAAGAGATTCTCACTGAAGGAGTTGTCGGTAAAGTTGACGTGGCAAAACATCTGTTCCTTTTCACTGATCACTTCAGCCTCGTAGAACCTGCTATTCTTGTGCTTTGCAATCACCTTCTCTCCAGTAACAATTGGTTTCAAACTGACTCTTCGAGACTGTAAAGCAAACGATCAAAATACTGTGAAATCCCACATGCCGCTGATAAGCTAACATTATCATAAATGAAACATACTCTGCATGTGTCAAACTTTTATCAACAAATGGCACATTGCTGTCCCCAAGGATTCCATGAAATGGAACAACACTTTTGGTTTCTTGAAGAGGAAACTACAATGTCAGTTAGTTGTGAATGATTTTCAAAATGATGGTAGCTTTGCAACTGTGTCACCAGGAACTTGGGCTAGGCCTCCAGACCTTCATTTCAAGTAAACTAAGAAGAGCTGCTACATACACTCCTTGAAAAATTAATACTTTCCATTGTCAAATGTACATTTTCTATTTTGCTCTCTTTCAGGTGACCATAAGAGCAATACTCTTCTACACATATACATAACTTTTCAAAATTGTTCCTAGTGTGTTTACTTCGTACAAGACCGAGTATGCTACTCCAAAGTACACTACAGTAGTCAGGTTGTAAACCTATACATCATCCATAAATGATAATGTAACATGAATGCAGTTTTCCACACATTTTTGAAGAGAGCAATTTGATTTGGAGAATTAATTAAAACAATATCAAATGGTTTTAAGAAGGATGACCTAGTCTAGATATGAAAGAACACCCTATCTGAACATGAATCCTCACTGTCTTTACAGAGCCTGAACTGCTGTCTTTTACAGCCACATGAGATCTTGTTAGTAAAAGAGAACCACGTAAAGGGAGGGAAAAAATATATTCCAGCTTCTAAATTCTTCTTTTAAAATTAGGCCCACTTGTTTCATTTGAAGCTCATTTCTTAATACTTTTCCTAGCACAAACCTGTAGCCACAAGCTTGAGTGATGTGACACTTTAATCTCAGTGCATAGCCGGCTACTGAGTAGGTTATTTATCTTGTTTCTAGTCACATTACTGAACATACTATAATATAGGCCAGTGACAATATCTACACTTTGCACACAGAGTAGAACAGTAGTTCTACAGTCAGCCTACAAGCACAATCATTCACACTACCCTTAATGCTCTGAACAGAATACATCGGTATTTCATTCAGAAGCTAGGCCTAATACCTTAAAGGCCTATACTTTGCAACTGCATTTAAGTGCAAAGCTATTGCCAAGTATAATACCAAATATCGCTACTGTTCGCAGACACATTACAATGTCCAGTCATCCACCCACATTAACGGTATTTCTCGTGACCATGAATATATGTGTACATAGCTGTATTCTGAAATTCCATTCACCTGAAGATAATGTTGTATGTAAGTACGTACAGATTTGCCTACCGAGTCATGGTACCGGCTGTAGTACCCACCTAAGCTTCCCATATGCAAAAGTAAAACGTAGAGTGATTGACATTACTGGTAATACTTGTCACTATGAATGAATGTATACATAAACTAGTGTTCCCACATTCTGAAATAACTTCTGATATCAGTATTTTCATATTACTAGAATTCCAGTACTTTGAGAATACCAGTATCTTGATATATTGGCTTTACGGGATTTCCATTTTGTCCAAATGAACATATTCGTATACCCGTATTATTTGAACATATCCATTTTCTGCCGGACCGTATGTTATACACGCTTACCAAGTCTTTATTAGCAAATGGATGTTTGCTACATGTTGCATACACTGGGTAGGGCCAGTCACTGGGTTCCATCAACACTCCAGCTGCTTTGGCACAGGTAACATGAAAGGCAAGGGCACACTTGCCCACAGAACACTGAATACACGATGACCGTTTGTGACTGCACTTGATGAATGATCGACAAAAGTAACATTTCTGTAAAGAAATATGAGCATTTCATTTTAATTTTAACAGTAGTTGTTTATGTGTGTTGCTTGAAATTTTTGTTTTTATATTCATTCCTTGAGTGGAGTTTGAGAAGGGAAGAGGAAAGGAAGGAATCACACACTCTCTTGAGGTGACTCTAAACTAGTATAGCTCTACAATTTCAGTTACCCTTTCCAATACATGTTGTAACTACTATGTTGACTATTTATTTTGTCACATAAATATCTATCCCTAAGAGGAAAATATGCCAATATATACTTTACCTAATACATATCTCACACAGGAATACAATGAAATCATGAAAACTCTTAGACATCATCTCAGTAGGCTGATTGGAAACTGAAATTATTTCTGGTCACTGCTGACACCTCTGTATGAAACAGGAATATGATTTTGCACATAAAACTCACCATTTTTGAAAAGTTTCATGCTCATTATTGGAATCATGCTTGTCTCATGACAGAAGCATTTACTTCCAAGATCAACCAGATAGGATAAAGCACTAAGGAGGGTTTTAAAGATATTTGCCCACTTGCATCACTTTATGTGAAGAAAATGTAACATTTCTTCTTTTAAACATGAAATATACAAGTGCACTTTACTTTAACAACAGAACATTGTTTAAGGTTCTGGAAGACGTGCCATGAAAAATTTTCCCCACCATTTAAGTTCCCAAAGATTCCCACCAAGAAACTGTTTTTTTTTAAAAATTAACAGTGAATCGACCATCTTCCTAGATATCCTTGGTCTTACAACGATCTCTGCGAACAAACAAATATAACTCACCAACTTTAACCTTGCAGGAGACAAATTTGTGACATTGATAGGCCCCCTCAACTTCACATTTTCAAACGATACTTCAGTTATAGCCATGGCACACACTATGTGTGCCCACTCCTGTGTTGTGGTCGGTTTCAATGCTCCACCTCTTAAATTGCACAAACAGCAAATCTGGAAACATGACAAGAAACCACTGACTGTCTTTAGCTGAAAAAGCATTACCTTAAGTTCCAACTGAAGCTGCTAATGCTTTACAAACTCCATTCTACTATATGCAAATTATTTTGGCCTTGGTCACACCTTCGTAGTCTGTGCAGGTACATTCAAATCATACGCTCACTGCAGAGCAACTTTACTTCATGTTGAATATATAGTGAAATGTTCCTACGGACAACAAGGCATTTACAGTCAGATTGAGGACAGCAAAGTGAAACATGTTGGTACAATGAAAAATATTATAATTGAGTGGCAATAAATGCTCAGAATAGAAGCCAAATTAACCATTGCCCCATACCAAATACTGTGAGACTATTCACTGGGAAGCATACCTACTGTACATAAACATGTCTTGGTATATATTCTAGTATACATTGAACATTTCAGGAAATGTTCCCACCTGGTAACAAAGCTTTCACAATCATACTAATGACTGCAAAATGAAACCAGTTGGCACAATGATGCCATTGTTCTAGAGTAGGAATTAATATTCAGAATCGAACTCAATTGAACCATTGTCCTATACAAACTAATGTAGAACCATTCACAATGTAACACCTACGTGAAGACGTGAGAGTATATTTAAACGTTCAGCCTTAGTTATCTAGGGTTAGAGTTAGATGAGGTTTTACAGCTCAGTTTCCAACTGGTTTAAGTTGGGCTGGCCACAGCCTTTTTTCCAGTCTAGGCTACATATTTGCATGTATCTGTGTAAGTATGGTGGGGCAATACTTTGGTCCCCACTGTGGCTTCGACTGTTCATACGGCTGCATAGACCCTTTTCCAAATAGCAATTACAAAGAAATGTGGGACAAAGTTTTTGTGTTCCTTGTTTTTTTTACTGTGGCCAAAAATGATGAGTGCCAAAACTCTATCCCATAATCCTTTGTAACTGCAATTTGGAAAAGAATCTATTGCCAGGCCTTGGTCTGAACCAGCATCACCACAGAATTACCTGCAAACTGCTGGAAACTGAGCTCCAAAATGCTAAAGCACAATACTCAACGCTCCTGGCTACTGGAATTTTCAATTGTTGACTATTTTCGTCAGATTCGAGGACAATCAGAGAAAACTGAAAATTGTGTAGAACCTAATCATCACTAATAATCACAACCTAATCATCACTAAATCACAGAATTAGTGATTCTGTGTACTAATGGCAACACATGTGGACTAGAGCAGGATCTGCATAAATGTTTATCAAGTATGTAGTAATACATGGTAATTACTACCAATTAAAACGATAGTAACTCATTTATCGGCCAAACTGACCAAATACAACTTCTGGCTACTTAACCTTACAATGTGGTGACGCTGAAAGGGAACAACACTGGTATCACAATTACAAGAATGGAAATTTCCTGTGAAAGGGTTCAAAGTGCAACACAAAATATCAACTATACAAACTATTACAAAATCTGGTTCCAGTAATCAAGACTTTTAACACTGAAACATACCAGGTTAACCAGAATTTAAAGGAAAGATTACAGATGAATTTTGCAGACAGAATTATAGAAAATGACATGAGTAGAAAACTGTTAGAGAGAAGTTAAACTTAAAAATCACACTTGCAAACTTGACAGACATAGAGAAGAAAGGAGATAACTTACAGCTTGCCAATCTTCTTGCTTACATCTGTCACACTTCCACTCTTCAGCAGGGGTAGAAGGATCAACTCCATAACAACCTGCATCAAGGGAAGAAATACAGACATGAGTCATGAGAGGGGAGGGAAGGGTTGGTGAGATGGCTGATTGGGAAGGTGGGTGAGAGTGAAGCAATGACAGATCAAAGCTGTGATAGAAAGGTCTCCAAAAGGGCAAACATTCCACTGTTACAATTTTTTTACCTTTTTTCAACTAAGTGGGGATGGATATGTGCTTTTTTTTTCCAGAACCAATCATGTATGATACAGTATATGCTTGCTGAAATGGAATGAAACAATGGACAAAAATCAACTCTTAAATGGGTGTCCCACTGAAGATTGAAGACCTTAAAATCTCACCCCAAACAGATTTAACAGTATGATCATATCTATAAATACAATTGGTGACTGCTATTTGATTGATAATCATTCAAACAATAGCTCCACTCTGGTTGGTCAATGATGACTTGTGCAGTCAATTGCATTCAAAGTTGCTCACACACAATAGGGTTGGTAGACTGTAGCAGTTTTTAAGTGTACCCTAAGTCTACAATTATAAGAATATATATTTTACAGGTTGGAAAATGAATTTCATTCACCCAACTCCCATTTTCATAGCTTACTCTGTTGCTGAGATAAAAAATGTTGAAATTTATTCACTAATTTAAAATAGTTGATTGTGCAATAATTTGTGATGTCCTTCTGGTACAACTCACATTACCTGCTTTTGTTTCCTTTTGAAATTAAAATGTTTACAAAACCTTGAAAAATTTACTGTTGTCTCACATAGCATGATGTACCCAAAGGATTTTTATAGTCATGCATACATACATTTTGAAATTTTAGACTTAAGGTACACTTTAACTCACTTCAAGCTATGTAGCTTTGTCTAGGAGGTGTATTTGACCAGTGTCTTTTTTTAAATTGGAGAAGGGGCTAAAAGTATATCTAACAGGACAAATTTTTACTGTCTGTGGCAAAATTGTATGGCCTTTAAGGCATTTAAGTTCAAGTTTCTTTATTTAATGTGCAGAAATATCCCAACATTATGGAAAGATTGCTGACCACACCACTAGCTGTTGCACTGAAAATGGAACAGGATGGAGAATAACATATGGGGCATATCAGCACATGCACAATACCATGCTCAGTATCCACACTAGTGTCAAAGTTTTGTGTAGCAATTTCTGGTGTCATTTTGGCCAAATGAAATTCTGTATATGGTTTTGTGTACGAAGACTGCTATTCATTTCGGAAAGTGTGTAACCATGAGACTGATCACTGGCAATCATACAAATCATTATCTACACAATGTGCTTTCTACAAATTAGATCAACCTAAAATTTCCATAGATTTTTAACATGTAAGGAATAGGAGAACAGTTGGCAAAAAAGGGGGCAGGAAGGGTCATCCCCCCCTTCACTGCTTACCATAGTCAGCAAAGATGCCACAAGTAACAAATAGCGCAGGTCTACATTTTGCAAAGACCACTGGCAAAATACTCCATAGGTTACCACTTCAGAAATCAACACAAGATGTATTCAGGCCTTGTGGATGATTTTCTTTCTATCCTACCAGGCTGCTAGGAATTTGACTGAGCCTTTCAGAATTTGATCAGGGAAGCTTCCAATTCACTTTTTAGCTCCTCAAATCTGAGGTTTAATTTAATAGGAAAACTTAAAACTACTCCTAGATGAGAAAGAAACCCTTCTATTAACCTACCAGAAAATACATCCCTGATCTCCTGCACACTTTGACATGGCTTTCAAATGCCACACTTTTATCCCCTCATCCAGGTCACCAGATATACTCACTTGCATGGACTGCAATTTTGCATGAGACACAGTTAAGGATCGGACTTCTTCCATCTGATCCCAGGTTCATGTTCTCAAGCATAGGAAATGGATTCTCTGGACTGCATGCAAAGCACATCTCTGGACAAAGGACACGTAACCTTTTGTCTTGTGAAGTACCTGCTACTTGGCTCACTGAGCTGGAGAATGCTGTGTCTTCATCACCCCAGTCTAAGTTGTCATGCTAAAACAATTCAAATAATGAATATACATCTATTAGCTTATAGTCAAGGAGCCCAAAGGTAATCAATTCACTCAGGAAACACACCCAGCACATTTTCCTTATAATCACTACATTTAATGATATTATACCCCTTCTCTTCCCTGCCTCCCAAAAGAAGAGCAATCAGCACAGCTGTTCAGCAGATATTGCAAATGAAGTTGTGTCACTGCATATTATACAACTCATATCATATCACTCTAACCTTACTACAACACTAGCTTGCAAGGCTTAAAACCAGACACCCTCCTGAAAGTTTGCAATCTTTTCCTTCTTTCTCAGCAAGGTCTTAGCTAACAATGCTTCTTACTGTTTATGAGAAGGTCAAATGATGATGTAGATGGTTGAATTTGTAAAAGATGGGTCCTGAGACAGTCAAATATTGCTAAAAATAGTTTTCCAAATCAAGAATAAATCTGACCTTGTTTAGCTCAGATATGAATTCAAAATTTATTGATATAACAAACAAACTTTATCCCTCACAAATAAACATAATGTAAATATTTTGCACTGTACAACTGTTTTAAGAACATCAGAACCACACCTTGGGTGCCAGTGTGATCAGATGTGGTATCTGGCATCACATCTTATTTTATTACTCTAGTTGATCCTATTCCTACACAAATGCAACCATGTAAGCAGGTCTTTGTACATGTAACCACACTACCTTCTACTTTCAACACATTTACAAAAGGAAATATCACAACATCTCAAAATTTGACTTCTTATGTATTTGTTGTACTCACCTTCTCATTATAAAAGATGCGGCACACACAACACCCAGGCTTCTGGTCTGCCATAGAAATATTGTGCACCTGTTCACTGACAAACTGTGCTGGCTGTATTATCCACAGGCCATTCAAACTCCTCACCCAGTTCTTCATGGTAGACAAATCCCTGCTGCTGAAACCTGCCAAAATAACAAAATGAGAAAATCTTCATTGAAACAACCACCTCACACAGATAGAGACCTGTAGTGAATACTGAGTATGTATTAATACTCACATTTTGCAACACTTGCATATATGTGTATTTCTGAGTATGTTTTCGTACTGGTATTCAAACCCAAAGATTTTGAAAGTTAGACACTGATGCTGACTTAAACAGTTCATACTCATATCTTATAATTACAAACATGCTTTCAGCCATAACTCTTCATTTAAGCACATGAAACAACCACCTGACATTGAAGCAAACTAGTAGTGAATACTGAGTACGTACTCATACACTTTGTAACACTTGCATGTACATGTATTTCTGAGTATGTTTTTGTACTGGTATTTAAACTCAAGGATTCTGGAATTTTCCTCTTTTCCGTCACTTTATGTACACGCATGCAGGTACAAACATAACAAGAATTGGAACAGAAACATGTTAACATGAGGGAAGTGTACAGAAACTAGAACTATTAAAATAGCAACATAAAGGAGCACTTCTACAAAACTAACATTCAAGCACTGATGCTGATATTACTTGACAACTGACTTGTACTTGTAAACAAGCTAACAACCATAAAGGTTCAAAAATATCCCTTTTTATTCAGATAAATGCACATCATTTAAGTTTTGAAATCAGTTTACCTTTGTGACTTCCTATGGAAGTACCATCAGCATTTGTACGGGTTGGTATCAAGGAGGAGCCTATGGTAGAAGCAAAGAGATTATTTCTGACAAGTATTGCTTGAATATAATACACCGATGGTTGTCTTCTGCAAAACAAATTATGACATGACTGGTGGTAACCTTCCCAGCTTTGTACAAAAATGAACTGTACTACATAGCTTGTTCATGCATGTATATCCAATGATATACTACTTTGTACAACCAGAATAAAGCCCCTAAATTTTAAACAATGTGAGGAAGAGATAAAGTAAAATCTCCCTAAGAAATGTACTTTTTTTTTAAACATTTCTTCATGATTGTTTGAAACTAGGAAAAGTTTGGAAAATTCATGTAGTTAGTTAAGGGTAGATGAAATTTAACAACACAAATGTGTTATATAGTGTCAAGCAAAGTTTAAATACAGTTCAAGTCCTTCCCTTTAGTCGCCTCTTACGACAGGCGGTAAATACCATGGGCATATTCTACAATCCCTAGCCCACGGAGGGGGGGGGGGGGGAATTCATGTAATTTCAACAAAATTAAAGCAGAGAATGTTACTGATGAAGAGAAATGCTAATGTCATCAGTTTCTTTCTATTATTGTACATGGTTTTGCATTGTGCATTGGTTTTGTAAAGCACTGTGTTCGTTGTAAGGGCACTTTATAATAGGGCTGTGACCGTTTAGCGATTAATCGCTAAACAATCGCATGTGTAATAAACGTTTAGTACAAAGCTACCAGCAATTAATCGCAAAACCTGTTTTTCCATACAAAATAAAATACAATCTGCAGTCATTACAGAAAATTAGATGTTCAATTTAACTTTGTTTGAAAAAGTGAAATACATATACAAATGGCACACAGGTAAACATATGACATCAAAGTTGAGCACGCTCCTAAGAGGATCCATGTTTGAGGCTCATGGAAACTATGTCCCCCGGACGTCACTAACGCATTTTACATATTCATCATGTTTAAGAGCACGTTTACAGTCTCTGTGTTGATCATAGGTACTTGCAATTAATCACTAAACGATCGTAAATTTTGCAATTAAACATTTAGTAATTTTGCTAAACGATCACAGCCCTACTTTATAAATGCTCTTTGGTGCTGGTATATAAACCCTCCTCCAGAGAGGCTTCCACTCCCATTATGATACCACTGACATTAATGATGCTTTATTTTGATTCATTGATATGACTGTCTGCTCCCTCCCTCCCTCCCTCCCTCAGGGGAGCTTTTCACTTGCATCATAAAACCATAGACATCAATGATGACATATCTTTACATGTACCACTAAAAGAAAAGCTACTATCATCTCCATGACTGATATCCAATGAAATACCTGCTTAACATAAACCCTACTCCTCCAGAAAACCTTCCATTCCAATCATGATATCACTGGCATGTATGATGATCAATCTTTGCATCTACCCATCAGAGAAAAGGTATTAGCAGCATTAAGAGTGTCACCCAATGACAAAATGAGTTGTACATAAACCTGTTACCTCCTATCATAAAACTATTGACATTTCTGATCTATCTTGAAATGTGTGGCAAGCTATTTTCCACATCATAGGTGTCATCAAATGACAAATAAGCTTACAAAACCCTCCTCAGGAAAGCTTTACTCTCATGAAAACAACATTACCATTGACATACCTCTCTGAGAGACCTTTCCTGAGTCTTTTACTGGCTCGACTGGTTCCTGTTTCACCTCACGCAAAACATCTTCAAGCTGCTTTTCCTTAGTGTTACTTTTGTGAGATTTGGTTTGCTTCTTCTGTTTTCTTCTTTTTGTTTTACAGGACAATGTACTGCTATATGAATGCTCACTCTCTGGTAGGGCATTAACTGTCCAATATTCATTTATACCAGTTGAATTCTGGGCAATGTTTGACATACCCCCTAATTCTGTTCTTTCAGTAAACACACTATCCCCACCTTCATCAGGTTCTACTTTGATTGGCAGATCCAGGGAACCAGCCGCTACCCTCTCAGCTGCCTCTGCCAGTTGGGACAGATCACAAATATGTTGCACCTTTATCACAGGAGACTTTAAACTCATTTTCTTAATTTTTGAAGGGGAGCCCTCAACGCTGTGGTCTTTTGAGTGTTTCCGCTTCTTGTTCTTCTTCTTCTTTTTCTTGAGCTTTTTCTCTTCCAAAAACAAGATGGATTTGTGACCTTTCGACCTTGAGTCATTGTCCTGATGGTAATGGTGTTTCTTTTTCTCTTTCTCTTCACTTTTCAATTTTTCCTTCTTTACTTTGATTCCATCTTTGGATTTCTCCTGGCCTTCACTCTTTGGTTTAATCTCTGTATGGAGTCCCTTCTTGTGGACAGGATGCCTTCTGTGCACCTTGGAGAGAGCTTTGTCTTTCGTCTTTTCTGGGCTGTTTGAAAAGAATGTCACAGAAATTTAGCACAATCAGGAGCACCACTACAAACCAGTAAAATGCAGCAAGATGAATAATGAAACTTATCATCATTTACTGGGATACCTTTCATGAAGTTCTTTCCAAGCACACATGCAACTTTTTACTCCTAGGGCACCATGCCAAAACAGCAAGCTGCAGCTGACTTAGCCAAGCTTCAGGGGCTGCAGCCATACTTTGTTGCTGTACACATTCTAGGATTAGAAGACAATCCTCCTGTACTGTCCACAAGAAAGGATGCAGCCCCTTCAGCTTTGCCATTTTGACAAAGTGTCTAACTAAAATAACATCACAATCCATGAAAAGCATCTGAATCATACAAACTCTGACCAGGATGGCAATTGTTGCTTCTGAAGCTACTCTGTAAGAAGTTGTAATTTGCAAGCTGTCATATACTTTCCAACAATTACGATAGCTCAGCATTGACTAATGGCAACCTTTTAAGTCCCTAGGTTTTATTTGACAGAGCTGAATATAAACCACAATACTTGAATGTAAATCATTATTCCATCCCCTGTTCTCTTCACAAATAGCATTCTTTTACTATGAACCTTCTTGCTTTATAGATGAATACATGCTTTATGGGCATCCTTCAAACTTTGAACTTATTTTCCAAATGCTAGACTACAAATTGGACTTTAAAAAAATCTAAGCAGGGCCCTAATGGTGACTGGCTCACACAAACAGCCAGCACAGAGAACTGCACACTTAACAAACACTGTTTATTGACTACCTATTCATGATTTTTGGCCCATGGTAGTCAACCTCTTTAAAATGACACCTTCAATTTTGGGAGAGAGTATTTCCCTGGGATGGTAAATACTTACAATGTAACACAGTGAATGAAGAATGCTCCTCTCGAAAATATCTATTAAGGAGCCTCAAATACCAATAAAACAAAACTAGAGGGGAATACCCACCTCTTAGGGGGCTGCTTGTGGGTGACAGTTGGAGGAGTAGGTCCATCTATCTCTGGTATGAAAATAACATCTCGACCTTCTATCCAAGCTTGGTACCTGTCTGGTTGGAACACTCGCACAAAAGGATCCATTCCAATCTTCACAGAGTCTTTTGAACATGAGCACTGAGGGTAAGATATCCACAAACATAGTCAGGAAGGTTATATTTGATGTGGTATTCTACCTCCCCATCATACAAACATTGGCATCCCATGGGATTGTTCAACAGACTTTGCAAAAGGCAGCCAGATTGTGTGATTCCAGCAATTTTCCCCAGTATCAAGCAAGCTTTAAAATTTCTGGCAGAAATATCCCACACCTGTTGGGAAATCCTGTTTGGGAAAAGTGCAGTTTTACACTGCCACCTAGATGCTCCCCTTCCTTGATTCAAAATACCCCTCAAAATATACTGAAGGGGATCCTCCCCCCCCCCCCCTTCAAATTCTGCAATTCCTAGATCTAGTACCAACATGCACTTTTGTTCAAATGAACATTCAGCACCAGTTTCCATCTAGAACTCACACAGAGCAGGCATATAGGCATCTTTCTTCTCTGTGGCAATAAGCATTCAGCATTCAGATGTATCCTGTCCTCACATCCATGAACAGATTAAGGCTAAGCAAGGCATTGTTAGCAAATTTACCGTACACTGTTTGTCTACTATTACACCTATGGCACTCATAGCATAGCAGACCTGGACACAGACTACTTGCCCTGTTGGACATATATTGGACAGGTGATATTTTAAATGTTCACATTTCACTTTATCTTTTTAATTTGTGCATTTAGCCTAGGTGAAATAATAATATCCTTTATCCAACTGAAACAAAGAGATTACAACTAGTATCACAATTTCAACCAGGTTACCAGCTTACAAGCATAAGCAGTATTCCAGATGGTTAATTAGTCAAGATTTCAAGATTCATCAAAGGGTAAATTACTCCCTGGCAATAAATACTTTACAAAATAACAGGTTTAAGATTGGTTTATTTTGAAGGGGGAAGGGTGGGGTGAGGAAGATTATGCAACTTACACTGGAAGCCCTTTTGCCAAAGTCAATCCATCTCAAGGATGCAAAGTTGGTAGACTCTGCTATGTTGTATCCATGATTAAATCCTGAGTGGTAGCCATATGGGAATGTTATCATAAATTCCCCAACCTCTTGAGTTATCTGTACAGGGTAAAATGTTAATATGTCACTTTACACCACTCCTTTAAAACACTAAAGGAATAAGGAACTTTTTCTTATCACTCTTAGGGGGTATAAAATCACCCTCTGAAAGGAAAAATTGTAAAATATCCAGGCAAAACAAGCAAAAACATAGCTTCTTTAGATGATGCAAAACACATGATATGCAGAGAATCAAATTGTTACTGAAAACTTTAAAATCAAATCTAAAGCAAACAGAAATTGGACAATTGACTTGGTTTGTAATAACCTACAAGGTACCACATTTCTATTAATGTTTTCAATATGTCCTAATTATTTAAAAGGTAGAAGAGATTTATCCTATGTAAATTTACTTGCAATCTGTAAACTGCTGCAACTCACCTTGTCAAATGGGATTGAGTATTTCTTCAGGATGTAAGGAGCAATAACTGTCATTTTATGTCTCAGGAAGCTTGGGCAGTCTGCAAAACTTCCGGGGAAGAAACCTGTCGCAACACACATTGAAGTCATGTTTACATAACAAATCACATTTCCTTGCAGTTTCTGCATCTATGCTTAAAGGGGCTCACTGAGTTGATATTGATTATTTTGTGACAAGTTTGAAGGGAATCATTGCATGACAATGCTTCTAATTAGCCTCATTGCTCACGTTTCACTTCCTGTAGTGACCAAATATGTGAAAAATTGTAGTTTTTATGGGTTTTAGAGCTTGCAGTTCACCACGCCTGTCCAAGCCCATGACAGACCAACCTCCTTGAATAAACAACACTTATAAACAATTGTGACCTTCAATCACAGCAGCTATTGGTTATAGGAGTTGCAAGCCTGTCAGTGCAGTTGGGATAAGCCTCACTCATTGGTTGTCTTTGAACAGGGGTTGCATATGATTAATACCTAACTGTAAAAAGTGTCTGATCACGAATTTGTAAGAAATGATTTTAATCATTTATTACCCTCTCATTACCATTTCAGTTGTGTGTCAGATGTGCAGAAACTCTTAGTTTGACCATTTACTATCAAGATGTGAGTAAACCTTAACAGGTGTGATAAAAAATCATGAATTATGTGAACCAACTCAATGTGCCCCTTTAAATATTACACATTCAGAGGATAAATAGGGCATTGTTTTACATCTTACAGTTTTGTATCTATCAAGATCTTTGTCACAATACATCACAATATTGTTTAAGAACTGACTTTGGGAGAATTTTAGTTCAGAAACAGAAAACTGTCTAAAAGAGCCATTTCAATTATTTTGTAAACCATCAGTGTACAAAATAGCTGGTAAGGCATTGAAAAAAGCTCCATTCTTGCAGATGCAACACAAAAGTGTTGAAGTGTAAAGAATAACCAGAATGCAAAAATGCATTGAGGTTTCGATGATATACTGTATGTTCTATTCCAAATAAAGCCAAGATGTCCCATACCTTTCAGTCAATGGTCAAATGCTATCTTAACATGTTGGAAAAATACAGTTTTGTATTACTATTTAGTCTTGGGAATTCTGGGGAAATTTGCTTTTTGACCTCTGATGACCCCAGATGACGATCTTGGGAATTCTTGGGAAATTTTGCTCTTTGACCTCTGGTGAACCCATGTGATATTCTTGGGAAATTTTGCTTTTTTTACCTCTGGTGACCCTAGATGACCTTCAAACTCCACCAAAAACAATGGGGTACATCTTCTCACTATAACACATCAATTTACCGCATATGAAATCTATTCAAGCTTCCTACCTGGAGATATCATCTTGAAAAGGTTTTCAGACATTGATCTCTGGTGACCCCAGATGACCCCTGACCTCCACCAAAAACAATAGGATTCATCTTCTCACTATAACGCATCTACATACTACGTATGGAATTTATCCAAGCTTCCTACCTGGAGATATTGTGTTAACAAGATTTTCAGAGTTTAATCCCCAGTGACCCCAAATGAACTTTGACCTCCACCAAAAATGATAGGATTCTTCCTCTTACTATAACGCATCTACATACAAAGTATGAAATTTATCCAAGCTTCCTACCTGGAGATATAAGGTTAACAAGGTTTTCAGGATTTGACCCCTGGTGACCTCAAATGACCTTTGACCTCCACCAAAAATGATAGGCTTCTTCCTCTTACCATAATGCATCTACATACAAAGTATGAAATTCATCCAAGCTTTGTAACTCAAGTTATTGTGTTAACAAGATTTTCAGGGTTTGACCCCCAGTGACCCAGGTGACCTTCGATCCCCACCAAAAAACAATAGGGTTCTTCCTCTTAGTATGGGGCATCTATGTACCAAGTTTGAGAACTGTCACAGTTTCCCTTCTTGAGATATCGTGTTAACGAAGTTTTCAGGGTTTGACCCCCAGTGACCCCAGATGACCTTTCACCTCCACCAAAAATAATAGGATTCTTCCTCATACCATAATGCATCTACATACAAAGTATGAAATTCATCCAAGCTTCCTACCTCAAGATATTGTGTTAACAAGGTTTTCAGAGTTTGACCCCCGGTGACCCCAGGTGACCTTTGACCCCCACCAAAAACAATAGAGTTCTTCCTCTTAATATGGGACATCTATGTACCAAGTTTGAGAACTGTCACAGTTTCCCTTCTTGAGATATCGCGTTTAAAAAAAGTTTTCAGGGTTTTGACCCCCGTGACCCCAGATGACCTTTCACCTCCACCAAAAATAATAGGGTTCTTCCTCATACCATAATGCATCTACATACAAAGTATGAAATTCATCCAGGCTTCCTACCTCGAGATATTGTGTTAACAAGGTTTTCAAAGTTTGACCCCTGGTGACCCCAGGTGACCTTTGACCCCCACCAAAAACAATAGGGTTCTTCTTCCTCTTAATATGGGACATCTATGTACCAAGTTTGAGAACTGTCACAGTTTCCCTTCTTGAGATATCGTGTTAACGAAGTTTTCAGGGTTTGACCCCCGGTGACCCCAGATGACCTTTCACCTCCACCAAAAATGATAGGGTTCTTCCTCATACCATAACACATCTACATACAAAATATGAAATTCATCCAAGCTTCCTACCTCAAGATATTGTGTTAACAAGGTTTTCAGAGTTTGACCCCCGGTGACCCCAGGTGACCTTTGACCCCCACCAAAAACAATAGGGTTCTTCTTCTCAATATGGGGCATCTATGTACCAAGTTTGAGAACTGTCAGAGTTTCCCTTCTTGAGATATCGTGTTAACGAGCAAAGTGTCACAAACACACATACACACACACACACATACACACACACACACACGAACATACACACATACATACACACACACGCCATCATGAATGCATAGGTTTCTCTTATCATCGAAACCAAAAATGCAATGAAAAGTTACTGCCCAAATTCCAAGAGGATGAAATAACCATGCACAATAAAGCCTAAATTGCTATACAAACATGAAATTGCTACACAGAGTAGCATACAGAATCTTATATGTGTAGTACTTTTGCTACAAAAATAACTGCACTTATTCCAATGCTCTAAATTAATAGAACCATACATGTGAGCTCAAAATATATGTGACCAAATTACATCCATGTATAGAGGGTGACTACACTTATCAGATAACTGTAACTAGTCTTTTAAATTCACATGGGTTGACTAGGCAGGATAATCAACCAAACCACAATGTTAACCACTATTTTGAAGGAAAGAAATCACAAA
Organism: Holothuria leucospilota; assembly: GCA_029531755.1. Classification (NCBI taxonomy): domain Eukaryota; kingdom Metazoa; phylum Echinodermata; class Holothuroidea; order Aspidochirotida; family Holothuriidae; genus Holothuria; species Holothuria leucospilota. The sequence continues at coordinate 29,380,117 of CM055966.1, read as the reverse complement.
CTATATCTGACTCAAGATTCAGATAGGAAGGTGTCATACACTTAAAAGCCTCTAGTAAACCAAAATTGCCATCACTCCCCCACCCCCACTTCCCTCAGCCCCCCCTGTCAATAGCACTTGTCATTTGTGAAACACAGCCTTACATTGAGGAATTCATAACATCATCTAGAGATGAAATTAATTTCATCCTTGGTTTCATCCATACTATCAGACCCAACCTACTTACTAAAAACTCTTGCCACAATACTTTGCAGAGGTTTCAAAGAAATTTGCCAGGATAAGTGTACCACTTTGAGTGCTGCATACTTAAACACTTACTCTGGTGGGAACTTTTTAATTCAAATTTTCAAGTAAATCAAGGAAAACATGTAAAACTGTTCACATAACTCAGATATGATAAACATGTGAGACCTCAGACACGAGGAAACCAGAGGTATCATCAGCGTTGATTCAGATGATTGACTCAACCGGTAGGTATCTTCATTGGTCTACATATATTTACACTATAATAACTTAAGACTTATAAACTTATTAATTAAATGGCTCACTCCAACTATCCCCTGGCATGGTCAGTCAAAGGTGGATCCTTGAGGATGACAATGTGACTCATGTGTAAGTGACTTCACAAATACAGTCAGTCACTGAAGGGGTTAAGGAGTTAATCACTTCACTTCAGATTTCAGCCACTCAATTCCTAACCCTGGACGAGTAATTGTGAGTCAGCTGTTAAACTTAGCAGTGTACTAACATTGTAAGACATGTCAGTGACTGACATGTTGGTCAGCCATACAGCTTGTCACTGCTGTGACTTAGGGGTGTGTTGCTTTTAATGATGGTCACAGGAATGACTGAGGGGTAAGTCAAGGTACTCACTTAAAATATGCAATGACTGACCTTATCCGGGGTGAGTGGGGTCAGTCCTTGGATTGATATGTGCATTATAATTTTCTTTAGAGTTTAAAAGCAAATGTTGTCTTGTTTGTTTTTTCTTTCGTTTCCGTTTTGTTTAAATCTCCCTATGCTTTCTTCTGTGTTATTGTTTGTAGACTTATCTTTTATCGGTACAGATAACTCACACCATTACACAACTTTTTTTACCAGTAAGTTGTACCCCGGCTACGGAATGGATATCAGAAACTAGGAGACACGGTACAAGGGAGGTGAAATCTGATACTTCTGGCTTTAATGTACTACTTGTCTACATGTAAAATCCTTAAAAAATGAGGCAAAGATAAGCGAAAGGCTGTATAGTCTATAAAAGGACCACCAAATACTAACGAAAATTCAGACAGGAAATTAGAACCCGTTAAGCACTTACGTGAGCATCAAGTGAGGGATGTGTAATCTGTTCATACAACCCCAAATTTTGCTGTAATCACTTTAAACCTCCTCCCTCTCATATACATAGCTTTTAAAATGCATTCACATGGTTTAAGTAAATAAGGAATGGTGCATACCTGAAGCCAAACGTTCCAGCCTCCGTGCATGTTCAGTTGGGATTGCATACCTACAAAAAAGCAGTGATAACACTACTATGTCAAATGACAGGGATTCATGAAGACATGGGTTGGAACAGACAAATAGTTACAAAACATGTTTGCACAACTAGGGCCACAAGTAAAATTTAGGGTTCCTCCACTTTCCCAAAATATTCAAGTGAGTACAAAATGTCTTTGACCCCCAACCTCCCAACTTCCCTCTCCCCTCCCCCACAACCTGTAAAATTTAGGGGTCCTCCACTTTCCCACTATATTCAAGTGAGTATTAAATGTATTCTTTTTTTGACTGCATTCTCCTTTCAAAGCATACTTTAAAAGTGAGAAGAGTGACCTTTCAGCAAATAAAAATTCATTCATTATACTTTGAAAATGTCTTTGACCCCCAACTCCATACCCCCTGCATATATTTTGTAGCCTTGTAAAAATGATGAATATAGTGGATGATCCCTTAGCAGTTACCAGTCTAGTAACATTTTACCGAACAACTAAACAAATGTTTACAGAAAACCATTTACAATCTACACCTTATAACTGCCAAAGAGTCACAAAATGATGCCTTCACAATGAGAAGAAACACTTCCAATTTTTTTCACAAGATTTACTAGAAATTACCAGATTTCGGTACTCACTGGGAAATTTGGGGGGGAGAGGGAAGGGAGAAAGAATATGTATGATGGATCTCTAATTTCCTTTGTTTTTATGTTCTTCCACCAAAAACAATGTGCAGGAAGCATTCTTGAAAGTTTTGGGAAACATCCATCAAGTTTCTACCAATTCGGAACCTGCTTGTTTGAAAATTTTTCTGAAGTAAGGAAACACAAATGAGAAGGGACCAATTCCTATGTGACTTAGCATGAAAAATACAATATTGCATAATCATGTCTGTATGGTACCATACTGGATACCATCAATACTACAAGGAAAGTGTTGGTGGTACTACCATGTCTTCGGAGCACCATAATGGATGTAATTTATACTGTAAAGATCCATGTCTTCTGTGTGCCACGCAAAAGTTGTCTTCCACATGCCAAAGTAGAGGTAAGCAGTATTCACGCCCTCTATCTTTACACCTGGACAAGTCGAAGAAATAGTTCAAAATCCAGTTAAGATGACAATTCAGTTTCAAGGAATCAGCTTTTGGTAAACTCACTTAAGGCATAAATATGTGGTGCCAATATGAGTAACACAATAAATTTAGAATTTACAAGAGAGAAAAAAAAACACCAGCGAAAGTGCTGAAACTATTCCACAGCAGACTTGATGGCAAATAAAATAATGTTAAAGGAAATGAAATCCAAATTTAAGGTTCAAAAACTCACAAGATTAGTAAGCTACTGGTGTCTTATTCTTTAGAAACTCTTCCTTTGAGCATCTTCCCAAACAAAATAAAAAGAACAAGAATCCTGAAATTGTTGGTTTGACATATCTTGGTGGCAACCACCCATCCCATACCCCTCTCATACTTTTCCCCACATATCCATGAACAACAATGGAGGTCCTAAGGATCAAAATATTTCCAAACTTGGCAGCAAATTTTCCCCCTTTGCATCTAAAGTAGTGTTCGACCGATTATGCCATAACCGGCAATCACCGATTACCGATTATTCAGTTACGCAATCGGGCCGATGCCAGTTACCGATCACCGATTATTTACATGTATAGGAAGGTCATGTTTTCTCGCCGTCAGTCGCATATTTCTAACTTTGTTCACACACCATAACATAACCTTCACACTGGAGATGAACGATTAAAAACAGTACCCCACGTTTCACAAATGGAATATTGTTTTTTGAAGGATTTCCTCTCTAAATACTGAGATAAAAATCAACCATAAATATATGCTTTCGTACGATGTCACAGGCTTAATGTTAACCAAAGAGTCTGTCGGCTTACATATGGCTTTCCCTACAGTTGTTCAATACACCGATCATGTCGAAAGATTCCGTGTAAAGGTCTGTACTGGACTGTCGTAGTGCTATATAGTAGCCTATCCACCCAAGTTTTAAGCAAAACTATCTACCTTGGCACTTAAGGGCCACTAAACATTCCACTCAATTTACTTGATTTACTCATCTCATGGTTCCATAACGATATGGATACATATTTTTTAAACCCTTTTTAAAGCGTATTGCCCAACACTTACGTCTTATGTAAAAGAATCTCCAAATGAAACGTAAAACTAATTCCCGATAAATTCCCGTAATCGAAAAACTGTTGCCGTTCCAGCGTGAATTTAACACGGGCCCGTTTCCCATCGTTCATCAGTTAGGAGCACGGAGCAAGTACATGATCAATGTGCTACGTAAAAAGCGCGGGCAATGCACTTAGCTTGCATTATGTATTACACACTGTACTGGTGTGCTTCGTAGGTGAACTTCAACTTCGCAAGAACTGTACGGCAATTACGTGTGCGCATGTGTGGGTCATAGGTAATTAAAAACATAACGAAAGGAATGTGGGAAGTGGCATAATTTATGCAGGATAATGAGCCTCGAGTTTCCAAAGTTGCTACAGTACGTACGTGCACCAAATGTGTTCAGATGATGTGGTTAGCACTGAAACTTGAAAAAATGTAGCACGAAGTCATTTCTTCCTGTAGTACAATTTGTATGCAGATTGTGGCATGGTCCGTGGCATGCACACCTTGTAGGTAATACTGTGTGCCCTTTCACGCACCTGAACTGTGCTGCACGAGAGTTACGGCACCAATTACGATGATCGGTATCATTTGGAGAGCTTAAAATGTTGCAAGTTACGTGAGTATCAGTGCTGATATTTTGGGCGGGAACTTAAAGAAATGCGTGTTTTGGTGAATTATAAAGATTTTTGCAGAAGCTTTGAAGTGTATTTTAGCCCTGTTTCCAGTTTTCAAATAATTGGTGGTGGTAATCGGTTGAATGACAAAATTTTACCGATGCCGATTATTTACTGATTGTGCGATAATCGGCCCGATGCCGATTATCTAACAGATGATCGGTCAAACACTAATCTAAAGAATACTTTTTTGAACTTTTCTGAATAAGTTTGCTTCATCTCACCTTCTTCTTCCTCTATGAGGTCTAATATCGTATTCAGACGGTTGATATTCCAAATGTTCCATCCTTTGTCATAAATGGATCCTGATATGTCTGCACCATAGATAGGAGGGTTGTAGGTGATGTTTTTCCAGTACTTCCTCTCTAGATCCTCATAATCAAAATGGGTTGGAGTGCAGTACCTGGATCATGAAAAATTTACAGAAAACAAAAGGAAAATTAACAATTCACTTTTCACAATGATATGCACTGAACTGACTGGATAATTCAACTTTTGAGCCACTTATATTTCAGAATACTTGCCAAGCACTGTGGACATCTAATAATGTTTACTCAAGACACAGCAGACAGACCAACTTCTGACCACCTTCAGACTTTCTGTTGAATTGTTCTTGATCAAAATGATACAGTACTTCTTGAAAGGCCAATTATCTTGTTCCAGGTACAGGGTAGCCAAAATTCTCCCAACCAAGTTAACTTCTAGCCCCTCCACTACTTTGATCAAGCTATCTGTCTACTTCACCTCCCATATAAAGCTCTAGTAGCCCATACACAATTTAAATTGCTTAAGGACATATTCTGCTCAGTTCACTCATGTGTGTGATTCACTTATCTCATTAGCTATGCAAAATTTGGGATGTGGAGTGCTGCACAGGGTCTGTATTTTTTTTGTTAATCCTTTACAAATTACCTGTTAACTACTTTCTAGTTTGGTGGTTAATGTGGAAATTTTCAAAGTAGTCAACAGCTACTTCCAAATTGAACCCCTCAGGGCATGTCAACATAACAACTGCCCTTGGAACGAAGGTTAAACCAGCAAAGAATAACATAAGACACATCTCAACAGTCCCTCTTTCTATGTGACAAATTTGCATGAAACTCATGTTTATTCATGAACATGTGCAGAAACAGTGATTGCCTTGGTAAGTGTTGATGGATTTTGATAAGGACTGCAGCTATTTTAACTTTTTTAATGTTTTTTACATCAAACAGGCAGATATGACATTGACATGTCCACAGACCTTTAAGTCATCTTAAAGTATATTTTAAGATTAACACTAAAAAATATCATCTATTAGATCCATTTCTTCATCCAGTTTTGTGCTATGCTCAAGCAATTGATACTGATGCCTGGTAGATCAACAGAGCTCTGATCGTTATTGTGAAGTGATTCAAATGTCATCATAAAGAACAGCATAAGAAACTATAATCTTATGGGACTCAGAACATGTAACATGATCTCAACTCTACCAAATTTCCTCCAACTGTAAATTGATGCAATTTGACACAATCCCCACAACAGGCATGACTACGCAGGCTTCGACAAATCCCCCGCCTGACAGTCCGGGACAAGTAACAAGTTACTCGGGCAAGTGTATTGTTCAGTCTCATAGCCCACCGGGTAACTACTTATGAAGTCTCCTCCACAAAGGAGTTTAAAGGCATATTAAAAGTGGACAAGTAGATATTCATGCGGACAAGTAGACTAAGAGAACGGCTTGCCTGATGGACAAGTAGTGAAAAAAGAATTTGTCGAAGCCTGGACTAAGGCTACACTGGGTTACTTGAAATGTCATTACTAAGGTAATATTTGAAGGATGCAATGTAACTGAGGCTGAAAAATATTTGACCCCAAAAATATGAATTGAATTCTTGTACATACAGACTTGGAGAAGTTTGTCTCTGCCACCTAAACTGTGAGTCTGTGCACACTACAAAATATAACAAAAGGGAGATCTTCCCCTTTCTCATACTTTTTGGAGAAGGTAAAGAGATGTTTCAAGTTTTGGGTGATGCCTTAAGTTCTTTACATTGTATCTTTAAAGTAACTGAATAACTTTTAATAGTTTACAAGAAATATGGATTGCCTACAATCACTTTAAGGCAATTCAGACAAACGGTGGACTTATCCTGCCATCCCCACTAAATATGAATCCTTCCTCGGCAAACCAGTCTGATATCAATGCAAAAGAATTTGAGACCAGGCTTCTAAGTTCACAAAACTAGTCATAATTTTAATAATTACTTTGAGCTGTTAGCTATTTTTCTGTACTCTTTCACAGTCATTGGCTTCTTCTGTATATTATACTGTGTGTACAATCCTTGGTGGCCCATCACCTCTTGCTGAATTGGCGATGGGATTACCATATCAAGGTCATCGTAGTTCTTCCGAGGAACAAACTCCTTAGGTGGGATAACCTGCATAAATGATACATAAGCTTTTGTAAGCACTTTTGTCACAACAATGAAACTTGGACAAAAATTAACCACATTATTTTAATTTTTGACATCAGTCAATCTTAACAACTCTTCAAATAACTCTGGAAATATTGGTTAAGATGATGGATCAAAACTATTGAAATGCTACAAACTGATCTGAAAGTGACATCCAGAAATGAAATAAGGTGGTCTGTCTCATCTTAGAAAGCTTGACCATGTTTACAACAATACAAACATACAGGAACATCCTACACCTGACATCAAAGTCTGTTCTGAACAGGACTGGAATTTAAGTGTACATAAAGTCTAAAATTTCAAGAATTTCTACAAAGCTTGAAAGATGTTTCCAAATGGTAAAACTCCCATCTTCACAGGATATTTCTAAGCTGAAATACAGTATTACAAAGTTTATTCATTCAATTTACAATGGTAGATAGCAGTGTTCACACTAAGGCGTGGGATTGCGGGAATCCCGCTTTTGTCTTTCAAATCCCGCACATAATTAAATCTAATGCGGGAAAATCCCGCACACCTTCTCCGCTCCCGCACATAAATAAATCATAAGCGGGCAGCTGATGTTCTGAATCCAGCCAAAATCCAGCGCACTTCTCCGCAGCTGTGATTGTACAGAGAAATTGCAATGATAATACGCACAATAAATTGCAATATAGAATCGTTCCCAAGCAAGTGGATTGCAACTCCCAAGCTGAACACTGATTATGGTAGCAACAAATATCATCGTAATCTAGCCATTCACAGTGCAGCTCTTATATGCTGGCTGCTGGTTTTATAAATAAGAGCGAATCTGATTGGATTGAAATTCAATCACAGTCCCAGGGTTGCAAACGCAACGTTGCATCGTGTACAGTACGTTTGGTTACACACCTGTAGAGCTGTAGCGCACTGTGGAGTCTTACATCTGTAATTGTATTGAATATGTACAGTATGTACTTTCTTCATTTTACGTCGTACACTGCTCTCGTTAATTTCTGATCGTATGTGTATCTCCAATGAAGTTCACTCATATTTTCCACTTCAACTTCATGGATTTAAATACTCACTCATTTTTCAGAAGGAAAACACCCAGTGACGAATTGGAGCTGTATCGGAGGAGGCTTTGAACTTGGAGAGAAGCACTAACGTTAGTGACACGCATTAACTGCCGTTAACAGCAAGTACTAGCGTAGTACTTGCGTGGGGAGTAGTTTTGCGATGGCGACGGAAATCCCTCTCAAGAAGAATTTATGGGAGGGATAAGGTCCCGCCTTGATTTTGAAAATCCCGCACAAAAAAATTTTTAGAGAGGGAATTCCCGCACAGTTTCAATTCCTTAGTGCGAACACTGGTAGAGAGTGCAATAATTGGTGATGTCATTTTTGTACTATTCAAATTACTGTATTTGTTTGTCTTTTGTTTTTTCAGAAGCTACTGCACATTGTGCCAAAATATGATCACTTTCTTACTGTTATAGGGGGACTTGACCATACAAGCCATCTAAGTACAGTACAACATACTATGTATGCAGAAAGTTTTTCAAGGTCAGGTACAAATTTTTATTTCAAAAGGATACAATTTAAGCAGGTAATGTGAGTTGTACCAGAAGGACATCAAAAATTATTGTGCAATGGTCTTTTTCAAATTAAGTGAATGCACTTCAACATTTTATATCTCAGTAACGGAACAAGCTATGAAAACAGGAGTTGAATGAATAAGGTTCATTTTCCAACCTCTAAAATATACATTTTTTTAATTCTAGACTATAGGTACACTTTAAGATCCTTCACAGGCCATGGGCCTTTGTCTGCCACAAAATGTCATTCAAGGACACATTAGCCCTCTTGCACTTCCTGACACAGCCAACCTCACATACCAGGTGTTTAACACAAAATCTACTATTAAGCTTTGGTGCTGTTTGAGATCCATAAAAATGTCCCCTTAAGCAACCATACTTTGACCAAAATGGCCTTGCTACCACAATCATAATGACTTACGTCCAATCTTGTTTCACCAAAAGCCTACTCTATGCATGCCAGGCACAGCACAAAATCAAAAACTCTGTTCCAATTCTAGAGATTTAAGCCAAGAATGATCACATTGTACAACTTAACTTTTGGATTTACCTTTGCAACACCAGCTAGATGGGCCCCTTTTGATTCCATGTGGGCAATGTAACTTGAAAAGTCCTTCATCTCCTCCATGGTTGGTCTAAAGACCATGATTCTAGGGGCATTCATGCAGGATGAATTCATCATGGCTAGGATTTACCTCAACCACACTTGTATCTGAAACTTTAAAGAAAAGAAGAGGTGGAAAATTAACAACATCAACAAAGGTGATGAGAACTACCCATGGAAACTGAATGCAAATGTACATGTATCAGTATACATATGTGCATAGCCAACAGCCGTATTCAGTATTATTATAACAAGCAGTAAAATCAGCATCTCTCACCAGTAACCAATTCCTTGCTAAGTCTGTCTTATGGTTCTTTGCTTTTGTTTTGTTTTACTTTTTTTTTGCAAAGGTGGACTATAAAGAACAAGCATTCTGCTTTTTCAGGCTTCCTCCACAGTTTTCTTTATATTTTATATCAGTTTGTAATCTTATAATGTTGTGGAAATAAATAAATGAAATGGATTACAACAACCTGTATTATGTAGTACTAGTTTCTTCACTCAATCATTTTCATTACGCCAGTTTAACGGACGTCTGTATACAAAAGTGTGAGGCACAATGATCCATTTTCTCCAAAATTTCTTCAGTGGAATCTTAGGCTAGGCCTAACCCTAAACATTAGCCTATGATGCCAGGGAAAAAGTCGTTATGACTAAATTTCAATATGTTCTAAAAGCTGGCACTGAGTGATCTCTAACATGCTCTTGTAATATTGTTAAGCTTGCATAGTTTACACTCTGTTTGTTGTATCATATCTACTGTACTGTAGGTCTATCACATATAATTCTGGCTGATTTGTTCTTTGCACACTTCTCACAATTCCTTAAGAGCATGTAGAATTTTTCCAAGGTCTCCTACCCCAAACTTGAACTTATGTTTAAGTTTGAAAGATTCTCTGAAAAACATCATAGTTCCTTTTGCAGGCCTGAGGATTTCAGATTTCAAGGTAACCATTTTTTAGGTTACGTGATTTTTGATCCACGTAACCTAACGTAACCCATTTTGTTGAGTCTCAAAAACCCATTTTTGTGTATTCCTAATATAAAGAAAACACGACTCTGTGAGTTTACCACACTGAGTTTCATATAGTATGTATGTGTACGAGCGATCACTTGCACTGTCAATGCCACAGTGCACAACAGGTGTCCAACTTATACGAAAAACAATATTTCAAAATGACATGATGCTGTAAATGTGTGTGCTGACGAAATGTCGTGAGGTAACAGCATATGGTTTGGAGTACAGTAAAACCTCATTTATCCGAACACATCGGGACCGAATGTATTTCGGATATCGATAAAATTCGGATGTACAGGGTTTCAACTTTTTGCCTCAAGTACAGTACACAGGAGCCATAAGAAAGAGTGTGAACACATTTCCCAAATAACTCCAAAAAGGCTGGCAAAATTGCAGACAAAATCCCCCAAAATGTTTGGTTACTATTTTTTGTGACCGATCATATGACAAATAAATTTTTAGACTTCTAAAACACCTGGATTTTATTCCCAGAATTCGAGCTTACGCCCTTTTGAATGACCAATGCTTTGTACACACTAAATGAGTGTATGTGCTGAAGAGAAGCTATAACAATCTGGAGAGGTATCTAGCGTATAAATTCGGCATAAATTTCCAAAAGTATTAGAGACACATGTGTAGGAGACTCCCAAACAGAAATTTGCAATGTTTTTGTAAGGTTTTCTCTCGTTATTTTCAGGAATGAAGCTCACCACGAAACTAACTTTTCAGATTTAGTGAAACTAGGACTTACGCTAGCAGGGCTGGAAAAATTGTTTATTTCCTGGGAAGTGAGTCAAATTTTTCACAATTCCATTACGTGATATCACCCTTACTCAAATTGCCCACCATTGAACAGTGCAAAACCCGACGTTCTGGGGGAAAAGTCGGGATTTTACATGATGTTCGCACCAACAGATTATAGCCTAGAAACTTGGTAAAATCAATAAAAATATGATAAAACCTGATAAGTGTCCCACAGGCTATAATCTGTGGGTGCGAACATCAAGTAAAATCCTGACTTTCCCCCCAGAAGGTCGGGTTTTGCACTGTTCAGTGAAAGGTGACTTGAGTAAGGGTGATATCACGTAATGTCCACCCATATTTTCATGTACATAAAAGGTGTAAATTCCCTCCAATAACCAAAATTTCCCTTCAAATACCCAAATTTCCCGGGAAGGAGCCTCCCAGCTTCCCAACTTTTTCCACCCAGGTACGCTAGCCTAACGTATTTTAGTATAAGGAGAAATTGAGCCTATACAGACTCATGGATCCTAGCAAGAATTTAAAAACAAATACGTACAATTTTTCTTCCAAATTTGACAAAGAGATAACAAATTGTTTTCTGTGCCTACATGTTGGCTATTTTAGCCCTCCTGACATCTTGCCATGACTTTTAAAGTCCTGAGGAAATTAGTGCATTTCTGCAGAAATTTAAGTAGAATTTTAACTTGTACTGTAAAGCCCTGAAAACGGGGCTTTACTGTACACGTAGAATCATAGTAAATTACTGTTGAAGGACAGGCTGATTTCTCATTTATTTTATGATCAAACTGAGTATAGATAAAACCAATATCAGTCTGACACATCCATTTCATCATCTCCAGTATCAGTTAGCTGCATAAGCAAGAAGTTTCCTAGACATCGTCATTGCAGAAACGTTACGAAGAAATCTTCGCGCACTCAACGAGTCCCCACTGACATACTGTGTGTTAACTGTGGCATAATTTTTTAAACAACTTTCATGATATCGGGCTATGTGCGAAGTCAATGCAGTGGGGCTGTAATCACAGCTTGTGCAGTGTATCCGCATTGTGTACAACCGGGAATCATGGCTGGACAGGTCATCGCCGTAGTGCGTGATACCAGTCAGCTAGTGTGGACTCGGCAACTGCAATTTGCGATAGCACATGCTGCAAGGTGCGAGCCTCATGCGATCTATTTTATGGTTTGTGATATGAGGCAAGAGCAATATGAGAAAAATGTCGCAATTGGTAGTCTGTATTTTACCAAATAACATCTCCTAATCGAATTTAAAATGCCTCTTAATGAATGTTCAAATTTTATGTCACAGAAGAGTTGAATTTGAGCGTCAAATGGGACATTGTAACCAATTTTTCGGTTACGTGGTTTGGCGGTCATGTAACCAACACGCAACCACGAACGATCGTTCGCGTGAAATCCGCAGGCCTGCTTTTGTCTTGCATAACATCCAGAATCAGTATACATTTTTGTATAACTGAAAAGTACATTGTTGATATCAAACAAGTATGTTTGTATCTATACGGTATGCAACTTTTTAATTGTTGGCAAACTTTTGAATCTTTTGAACGCATTCAAAGTGCATTCAGCTTTTGCATTAGGCTGCAGTTATGATACGAACAGAGATAGGAACCTTACAAAAGTACTGTAATACCAACTCTGTGCAACATTCCACATCATTATTGCAGCCGGAAGGTCTGTGGTTCAACTCCTGGCTGGGTCATACCAAAGACTTTAAAAATGGAACCTACTGTGCTCAGCACAAGCAATGGAGTAGGGAAAACAAACCAGTGAGCCATAACTGGAAAATGGCCATGGCTGGCCCAACTTAAACCAATTGGTTAGAAACTGAGCTGTAAAACCTCATCTAACTCTAAAGCCGCGGTCACACTACAACGAATTCGGATCGGATTCCGATCCGATTTTTGTGAGTTTTTATTAAAATCTTCTCCATTTCGGGTCAGAAGAGCCCAAATTTTGCCAGCCAGTGCAAATATATGATTTGCATCAGAGGTCTATGAAAATGAAATGTTAACTGATTTTTTTTGTGACGTCACATCGACAGACAGCTTTTAGCTGACACACGTAGTCCCATAAAAGCTGTCTATCGATGTGACGTCACGAAATAATTCATATAAATTTAATTTTCATATTCCTGCAATAAATATCATATAATTAAACAGGTTGACAAATTTTGGGTTCTTTCCGACCCGAAATGGAGAAGATTTTAACAAAAACTCACAAAAATCGGATCGGAATCCGATCCGAATTCCTTGTAGTGTGACCGTGGCTTAACTCCTCATTTTTTGTGAAACACTCACAAATATTAATGCATGATCTCAAGATGAGAGCTGGGACATGGACGACATTTATAGGCAGTGGTAATGTGTACCAAAATGACCAATTGTTAGATGACCATTGACATGCACCCTCTAATCTCCTAATACCCTTAATGAAGCAGTTACTAAAGTCACATGGCTCAACGTTACCGCTATCACGGTGGCCCAAGGCCAGCAATTTTTGCGTCAGGATAGTTAAAATGGCGCACAACTGGTCCTGAGGGCCAGCTGAATTTTGCCACTGCTGACAAGTTATAAAAGTCATCCTAAAAGTGACTCAGTGAAAACTGTTGTTTATTTGGCCTACACGGCCTTGTCAAAGAATTTCATTTTTGAAGTGGGGTAAAATGTAGCAGCTTAATACAGGCAACTCAAATGAATTACATTTTGATTTGTCAGTATATACATAGTCTGCAATCACTAAGAATGATTGTGATTCGCTGATCAAGCCTCTGTATAGAAGCATGATGTAGTGTAAATGAAGCCATCAGACCTGGATCAAAATGTTGACCATAATCTTTCTCAACACCCTGAAAAATAACCTAACTGGTTGATATTATTTCTGTGACAGTTTTTGACACATGTAATTATGAAGGCAAATTCTTTTACATCCCCAAAGAAGAGATTTCAGTCATAAAATAAATGGTTCGACCTCAAAAGCAAAGTACACTTTCTCTGCATACACTTTGTACTGTGCAAAGCAAAGGTAGCTATTTCATTCATCAGAAAAATGGAAAATAATTCAAATCAATTAAGAATGCCCAAAACATTTGCCTGACATGTGCATTTGACCCAAAACAACTGTTTGCAATATAATCGCAAGCTTTAGGTGGACTGGTTTTCCTGACAGGGCACCTTTCTTTAGAGAGACTTTGCACTTTGACCATAGCCTACTGTGTAATATATGCAGTATAATGGACCTAGCCTTCAGTACACAGGTGTAAATATGTGCTGTGGAAGGAGTCTCCCAACTAGCAGAGCTACAGGGCTAAACGTTTTGATATGATTTCCTTCCAAAATGATTTCATTCCAAATTTACAAATATTTTACCTGTTCCTGGATATGTTGCAAAGCATGGAAGGGGTGATTTACTGACAGCATGGCAACTTTTCTTGGAAATATTTATGGTACATTTCAATTAAAAATTTTCATTTTATTGCCATAAATATCACTGTTACATGGAATAAACTTGAGTCTCTAAGTTGATCTAAATCCAATGGAGTTGCTGGAATCTACTGTATGCCAATCTTAATTAATGGATGAGAGGGACAAGAAGTCATAGGCACCCGACCCCTTCCCCTCCTACAGAGGGTGCTCACACCACTGTCACAAGATGATGCATGATCCTAAGTTGATCCAAACACATTTCCCCTGGACTGGGGTTCTTCACACTCCCATGGCTCCTTTGACGTCCAACTCCTACTCTGCAAGGTACCAGCTAATCTGGCCGTAAAATTTGTTTTTACAATGGGCCAGTGAATATTTTACCCTAAAGTCGAGCCCTGAAGTTATATCACATGGATAAACACCAAAGACTCACTGCATGATTTTGTAGGGGGAAAGGATTTTTCCAATTTATAAAATGACCTCAAGATGACCCCTAGCAGCAATTTTGCCAGAATGTCAAAAAAAGGGGGGGGGATTTATTACTGCTAAACCGTGAGTCCAAGTTGATGCTGTCCTTGGCCAAAGTTATAAGTGGGTTCAGGGGGCAAAAGCTTGCATCAAGACCGCACAAGGGGCAATTTTAAAGGTTTTAAAGGCCATTTACAGTATTTATGAAAGTTCAAACATTGCCTCAAAAGTGTCCCCTTCTTAAGAAAGAAACCAAGATATTGGCATTTTTTTTATCTTTTTATTGAAATAAAAGGGGGGATTTTACCCTACTTCTTCTGGAAAGGGGAATTTTGACAAATCCCCCCCCCCCCTCCCTCCTCCTTTCCCACCTTTGACTCCAATTCCCTGACCTCCACTGATAACCCATTATCCATGAAACTACTGTAGTCCAAGTTTTATTAGAACCTGTCAATGCATTTGCTTATGGGGTAAGTCTTTTGAGTTTTGTTTATACTATGTCCTAAAAGTATTATACAGTCCAGAGGCCAAAAACTTATAAGAAATTTAGACAAGCAGCAATGTTACCATATCGTTCATTAAACTTCCGTTCATAATACTGTACCATAAGAACAAATGAAACAAAAAACTGCAGTACTGTAAGTACAGTAGAGTTGAAAGTTTAACACTCAAGGAGTAGGCCTTGAGTACAGTAGATGAATTGTAGAGACGTGTAGGATACAGGTTCTTAGTGTCATATGTGTTACATGTATCCCATAGCCTCTTGCAAAAACATATTCACTGCATCCTTGTAGCCTCTTTGATACAGTAAAAGGCAAGTTACCATGATGCCTCATTCATAGCCAAAGAATAGTGGTACAAGACTCGTTGACCAGTTGTTCTCAACTTACATTTTTTGCCTAGACTTTGTACTTTGTAGCCTTATGTTTTCCCAAACAGAGCTTCCATTTGCAGGGTACAGTATTCTGCAATTTCTCCCAACATTAAAGTCATCTGACTCCTCTTGTGCTCAACTGTATGGGATAGACTTCTTTCAGGCATTTGTACATAAGTTAACAAATACAGATAGTCCAGCTAAGTTACTTGTAGGCCTAGTTTAATTTGGTTGATGACTTACCCCAGAACTGACATTATCAGGGCATCTTAACAGATGAGATGGGAAATGTTTTCACACAATGCATCACAGGATGGGTCAAAGCTGAAGTGAATCAATAACCTTTGCTGAAGTTGTCCATTATGTTAACCTCTTTTGGACAAACAAATTGTTGATTGGTATTACAATTTATACAAGGGCAGACAATGCAGTACAGGCATAATATGCAGGAAGTTCTAACATTATTAAGTGCATACATAATGATAAAAGGTAGCGCATTTCCTTCCTTGACAAAGTAGTGCACAATAGCCAGATTTGGCCTATTTGGCCATATGGTATCCAGTCCAACTTCCACTTACCAAACCCAGGGGTCGAAATTTAACTTTTCAGCCACTGTTCGACGGAACATTGCATTTTCCAAAATACCTGTTCCGGATCAGATTTTACTGTTCCGAAGTTTTCATATTGTAAAAGAGCAAGTTCTTTTATGAAATGTGTTGGGTGTCCAACATATGAATGCACATACTACTGATGTTAACTTTCTCGTCACAAATTAAGGTGAAATCATTCTGTCTTGTCCTTTGCCGTCGCAACATATCTTCAACTATCATTTCACACAGAAAATCAATTGGATGATCTCGCATTTTAAGCAAGAAAAAGACACACACCTAAGGCCCATTGACTTGGTGGCGACATGTCAGCAGTCAGACTTGCTTTTAGTTGTTTTCAAGTTTTGGTGCTTACAGTAGTTGCTAGCTTGGAGGGAATATTAACAAAACCCCCTAAACACAAGTACAGTATAGCCTTCCATGTGAAGGATATATCAATGAATAGTTACCGGTCATTTGGAACATACCACGCTAGGCAAGCAGTGATGTAAGATATTTCGCTTAAGCGTAGTATTAAAACTGGCAGTACATGTCAGTGTTTACACAGCAGAGGTTTACCATGCAGCGCAGGGAAATAACATAACCAACTTCAATTGATCAAGTATGGAATGATCGTGACTGCATTTCATACTAAAGCCAAAATTTACGGGATTTTTGAAATTCAAGGTGTGATTACTTTATCAGAGGTTAGAATATGTATGCAACATGCTTCTTGTGAAAGAACACTGTTCAGGGCTCGAAATAAAGGGGGCCCGTGGGCCCAATGCTCCTAGAAATTGGCTCAGGCCCATAACTTTTACTGGGAAAGGGGCCCCTAAATATTTCAAGTCTAATTGTACAGTCTGCAGGTGAACCTCTCCATCCACAACTCAACAATCTTATATCTCGCACAGCCTGTGTATTCCTATGCTAACAGTCACTAAAAACGTGCGAAACACATTATTTCTGAAATCAGTTCACATAGCTCATAAGAGTCTGCTTTGTCATAACACGGAAGATCACTCATGCAGACATACGGATGTCAGTCATGAGTAATGTGGGCAGAGCCTCACAAGATCACCTAACGAAGATGGTTGGCAGGAATTGAACAGTGCCCTTCATTTTACCATGCAATAACTTCCACAGTTACGAGAAAATTTTGAAAATGTATACTAGCCTACATGCAACATGGTCTAAGAAGGTGTGGACAGATTGGTTTCAGGCTAGTTTCAGCCTCAACTTGCCTTAATTATACCCATACTACACATGTTCAAGCATGTAAAAACCACCAGTACACTTTATCAGTCCTTTTTTATAAATATTAAGTTTTGGGCCCCTTGATTTTTCATTTGGCCCCTAGATTCCATGGGCTAGGGGCCCGGCAGGCCCACAAAGGTTGAAGGCTTACTTTGACCCCTGCTGTTTCACTGAACACTGGCTTTTGAAAAGTAACTGTTCCGGCACTAAAAGCACTGTTCTCGGAACAGCGGAACAGCAGGAAACTACAACAGCAAACTATCCCCGCTTTTTACCATAATGTCCCCTTGCTATTACATATGCATGTAATACAAAAACGGCCCTGCATATTAATGACATATGCATAAAACTGCTTTCAAGCTTAAGTTAAAGGGAAGTTTAATTGTAATTAATCTGTTGCAGTTATTAGGAAATCAATGACAATGTTCTTGTGGTTGTACCAATTGCCAGCACATCTTGGCAAGTTAAAAATGCCTTGGGATGACTGTCACCCTAGATAAACGGGTGAATTTGACAACGTTAAGGGACAAAAAGAGTAAGTAACAGGGTAAATCAGGTCGGAAAAGGCCAAGACTTGGCGATTATGACATTGTCCCGGCACCTGATGCTTCCAAAGAAAGCGAAAAAGAAGTACAACATACCACCGTCACGGAACTTGAAGGAAAGGAACCATTTTGGAATCCTTGGGACAGTATCGGAGGATGTTCCCTTGGAATGAACGAAAAGGCCATCATGGAGTCCCAAGCAGAATGGTTCAATGATAAAATTATTGATGCTGCTATGGGGCTCATTCATGAAAGATTTCCAGACCTGCTTGGCCTCGAAAGCACACTTCTGTCAGAGAACTTATCATTTGAAACTAAGTCCAATTCAAAATTCGTGCAAATTATAAATAGATCCCCAAGAACTGGTGGGGACCACTGGCTGTGCGTTTCTACTGTAAAAGCCAGTAATGTTGGATATGAAGTCCAAATATATGATTCCTTCTATGACACATTGTCCCATGACGGAACTGAAGTAGTATGCAGCCTCCTTAGAAAAGAAACCTCACCCGTTAGAGAGGACTATATTGACTTCGTCTTCATGAGAACAGATAAACAGAAAAACAGCAACGATTGTGGAGTGCATTCGATTGCAAATGCTACGACCATTGCCTCTGGGAAAGACCCTAGTCAGGTGGAATACAACCATGAAGAAATGAGGAAGCATTTGCTACGCTGCTTTCATAACAAAAAGATAGAGATGTTTCCACATAAAATAAAAAGACTGAGTGGAAAAAATGTAATTAGGTTGGAGAGGGTGCACATCCATTGCTCTTGTAGGACGCAAGAGTCGGGATTCCAGTTCCAGTGTGACAAATGTCACATATGGTTTCACCCAGCCTGCCAGGGTACATCAGAAGAAGCAATTAGGAAGAAGAGAAAGGCATACTGCACTTCTTGCCAAATCCGGCGGATGTCAAGGACTTCGTTTCAGATACCGCAAATGAGTAATATTTGATGTTTCTAAAATACACATGGTCGTTAAAGAATACCGTAGTTGTGTCTTGTTTTGATTCAATGCGTCGTGTACCGTGTGCGTACTAGTGCAGCGCAGCGAGTCAGTACTACTAACATTAGTACCAGCTTGCTTCAGAGGTTGCACTTGCAGTCAATATAAGGTATTCGCGCGTGTCGCTTGCCGAATGGCCGCGTTTTCAATCAAATCAGTCTGTTAGTGTCACGGAGCCACTTGTGTCACGGAGATAAGGAACTTGTGTCAAAGGCCAAAGTTTAACCTCGATCTCCGATCCAGTGACCTATGAGTACGAAGTCTAGGCCTAGGCTATGTTAGGCCTAATGTTAACGTTATCCATAGCAAAACAGTAGCAACCAGTTAAGCGTCACGGTTTCATCACGGATTTTAATCATCGTCACGTTCGTCACGTCATGGAGTCGTCACGGATTTTAGACGATCCCACTTTGCATACGCAGTCAAATATGCTTGTCGAGTAGGATTTTGTATGGGATAAGACATCATTTTGTCTGCAGAAGAGTGTAGGCTCTGCATCGAGGGTGTACATACACAGTACATTCAAGACATAAGAAACGACTTGCACAAGGCTAACAAGGTGATTTTCTTGCACAATCATCTTTTTCTAACGAATACTTCCGAGCGCTCAGACGTTGCAGAAAATCATCTTATTTTCAAGCTAGGTTGTGTTATTTTATGACTCTTTGTATAATCTTGCTGGTTTTGTGAAAAGGTAGAACAAATTGTAAGGATTTCTGATTTGATTCCGATTTGAAGTAAATATCTTGAATTTTGGGGTTTTCGTCCTATACCTGTAACACTAATTGCCCCTATTAGAGGAATTTTGGTTGTGCCCTAGGCCTATAGGCGATATTGCTAATCACCTAGCCTAATTCAATGCGCGATGCACTTTACCACGGTATGATGGGATACAAATGGGAGCTCAACTAGTAATGCTGAAGGTTTGCTCCCTTCTGTGTCCCATAATGCTTTGCAACTGGGATTAGCAATAGGCCTAGGCTTATGCTGGTTTTATCAGGCCTAGCCTAGCCTCCTTTGCGCTGGCTTTAAGTTTAAGTCGCTGTTACATGTTTAAGCCCAGGTCTAACATAAAGTAGCCTAACTTAGGCTAGCTTTTGCCTATCCCTGAATGTCAAGTGTTCAGACGTGTTCAGGTCTGGTACCATTACCGATGTTGTGCAAAACTAAGTGTAAGTGCCAGTGACCATACAGAAGCAGGTTTCAACTTGTCTAAACAACATTGCAGTGCTAACTTAACTGTTAGGCTACTGCGAATAGGCCTAAATTTAATTCAGGAAAAAGCCCCAGCCTAACGTTAGGGCTAACGTTGTCGTTAGGGCATAAGCTAAGAAATACAGATGACGATAAAGACTCCATAATTCTACTTCCTACTGACTCTTGATTTTTAGAGTTTATTCCCAATGAAAAGTCCCACATACCTTAACAACAGGAGCTTAAAAAATCCAGTTATACGACATTACAGAAGTACCATAATTGTTATGTTTTCCCCCATCATATCAGATACAACGCCGACGCTAAGGTAATTTTCTGTGTGTGTGCACCGATGGTGTACACTACTTACTTCCAGTATAGTCACGTACATAGCTAGCGGAGCCCGTACTACTATACGCATACCAATGTATGTTGTAGTATCGGCTACACGTACACACAAAACAACGAAAGCGTCCTTTAGCAAATTGCACGTAGGCTATGAAAGATTTTGTGGTGGCGCACGCACACCTTAAAAAATGGACAGACCGTATCACTCCTATTTTTTTTCGTCTGTAGTAAAATAGTCCGTAATACGTCAGCAAAATTGGCAGCTGTATGACAATTGTAAGATAATTTTAAAACGTTTGCTTACATTCCACGTTGAAGATTCACCTTTCCCAGCACTATCTAGGTGAAACTACTCGCATCTATTATCTCTTCTGCAAAGCTAGATGTACGCCAAGTCTGGCTATGTACCTGCATTCAATACTAGTGAGCCAGTGCCGCCGCTCCGCAGATTCATCAAGGAACTTCCACTTAGAACGGGGAATTCCGTTCTTCTCAAAGTGGAGGTGTGTGTAAATCAGCAGACTGAGGTTCATTAACCGACGGTTTAGCCTATTTCCAACTTAAATTTGACGAAGAATCAGCATGACGTTATCGTTTTAAATCGTTGCGGGTGGGCCTCTAAAAGCGTCATGACACGGTTACATCACTCTCACGATTTGGTTGACAATATCAATTGCCAGTGCTGTAAATTCCGAAGTCCGGTAATGGACTCGATTCCGGACTCGATTCCGGACTCGAGGTCCGCTTTTCGTCGGACTCGGAATTGGCCCGGCGGAAATGGAAGGTCTTGGAATCGGAATTGGCCTGGAATGGGCAGTCGCCGGGTTCGGACTCGGAACCGATTCCAGCCGAGTCCACAAAATGAAATTATCATGACTGAATAGGCCTATTACTTTTAAGGCTATTAATTGTTACTGATGCACAGCTAACTGCAGTTCAACACATGAATGGCCAAATGCCGGTTTCAGTTCAATTCAGTTTTCAGTTTCATTTTTTTCAAAACTTTATTTCAGACTCAATCCATTTCACATGTTTAACAAGATGAATTTACAAAATATGAAAAATAAGAAGTTACTGAGGATCGAGTGACTACAGGAAGATTGGAAAAGAGTATATAGGTAATCGGTCCCATAACACTAGAACAAATACAAGAAAAAAGGGAACAAGTTTAACCAAACAAGAAAATATGAAAGAGAGAAAATTAAAGTAATCTAGGCCTATGTTTTATTGCTGTATATGAAAAAGGCGTTCTTTATGCTTA
Source organism: Holothuria leucospilota (assembly GCA_029531755.1). Taxonomy (NCBI): domain Eukaryota; kingdom Metazoa; phylum Echinodermata; class Holothuroidea; order Aspidochirotida; family Holothuriidae; genus Holothuria; species Holothuria leucospilota. The sequence goes on along the minus strand of CM055966.1, from coordinate 29,358,426 downwards.
CTTTTATAAGTGTTTGTTCTCATACACTTTCTAACATTCAGACAAGGGAGAGAGTTCCAAACTTAACGCCTACCTAATATCGAGTTGGGAAGACTTGAGTCTAAAAAACGGGACAGAATGTTACTAGAGAAGCGTTATAATAAGAATGAGTTTCACCACGAAAGCGAAAATACCTGTTAAAAATGAGCGGGAAAATGTCATGAACCCAAATAAACATGCCAGTGCAATAACGATTAAGATTGTAAACAGAAAGAATTTTGAGCTTAGCAAATAAAGGAGTGGTATGATACAGACGGTGCTTATTAAAGATAATACGTATACATCTCTTTTCATAGGCGGGATTACGGGGGGCAAGCGGGGGCACCCCCCCCCCCACTTTTTCCCACAGCTTAAAAAATAAAAATAATAAAAAATGAGTGAAAGTAAGCGAGACCAGAGAAATTAAAAGAGAATTTTCGATAGCCTATTATGATTAAATTTTGCAATGTTTAATGAAGGAAAATATTAATATCAAAAACCATAAAATTGCTAGGAAAATTTTTCTCGGCGCGCTTCGCGCGCACCTCCTGAGAAAGCTGACTAATACAGCTGAAAATTTTGTCTGGCACCGTAAAATTTCTTTCCTCCTACCCGCCACACTATTGTGATTTGAAGCTCTAAAATAAGGGTTACTAAAAGTACTAATGTACGTCATAAATGCCCCTTGGTCCTTGCAAACAAAGTCCCAAACCCTATCCATGAATAGGGAACCGCGAAAAAAGGCGTGCTTTCCATGAGCCTAATATAAATCGATGTCTCATTAGTACTACTGTACTGCTTTGCGTATAGGAAAACTTTGATGAAATTGCCTCGTTATTATTTCCTGTAGGACAGCTTGACTAAATTACCATTTCCAAAACCCTCGCTACACCTCTCGCTGTTCACTTTTCTCACCAACTACCGCCATCCTCAGCAAATTGACTGACAGTTTCTGTCTTAAATTTGCGATCATCATATGAAAACTATTTCATTATGATTCCAAATTACACCTGGGGAAGCAGGATCTTCTCAAGAAATGATCCAGAATAGCCGCAAAAGCCGTCAAATTTAAGAAAGATTTCTCTAGAAGGACCTCCCGGCCAGTCCCCTGCCTCCGGCTTCGCGCCTTCGGCGATCGCGGTTAAAGGCTTCGTCGGTAACAACTTCCCAAGATGCAGCCTCCAATAAAAATTACATTCCTGGCACTTTGTCAAGTAGGCCTAACTGCCGATGCCCTTGACAATGTCCAGGTAAAAACTACCCACAAAAGATTTCTTTGACTTCTTTAAGTATCGCATAGTTTATAACCTTCAAAATCGACACTAACCTTATTTTTCACGCTAATAAAATAGTTGAGGGGCACTTGTCCCAGACCATCGACAAAATGAAACATCAAAGAGAGCCTCCATAGAGCAGGATATAGGTTCCCATATCCTTCTCTATGGAAAGAACAGGCACCTGAGGAAAGTAAGAAAATTTTTATGCAATAAAAATACTGCATTCAAAACTAAAGAAAAACAATAGCCTACAATTAAATGTCTCAACGCTGCTTTCTTCCACGCGCTTCGCGCGCACCCGTTTTAAATATTGCTTCGGGTAACTTCCTGTAGAACATCCTGCTTGTCATAGCTTCACCCAAACTCTTCTTTTATCATTGAAACTACCAATGCCCTCATGGCCGTACGCAGCGTAGGGGAAGTTCCCCTCCCCAAGAAATTTTCAAAGGAAAATTTTTTATCACCATCGATCTGTGTACATTTACCGACTCTTTAAAGATTGTTTAGATGCAAGTTGTAATGCACGGAAAGTGTTATTTTCGATACCGTAATAAGGGACAGGCGCTCAGCGAAGGGAGGGGGGATCAAATGTCCTCTCATTGAGGATACTTTTCTTTCTTAGCATTTCTATTATTTACATCACTCAAAAATATTAAAACTGCGATTTCTTTCAGCGCGCTTCGCGCGCAACCATTCTGAATACTAGATCTCCTAGTTTTAACATTGTTGTTCCAAAGCCCCGGGAAACCCTCAAAATAATCCATTCTCCCCTATTTCCTCAAGCCCTCAGCATTATCGATCCCATCTGACTGTTCGTCTCATGGAGTAAGAATATAATTGAAAACAGTCAAATTGTGATTTTTGTGGTATGTTAATTGCCCACCTTATGTCATTTGAAGTTGAAGCTAAAATGCATCATTTGAATGTCTACAATTTCGCAAATACCCCGGAGCTTCCGAGGGATTCCCCCCTGGACCCCCACCGGGGCTCTGCCCTGGACCCTGCCAGGGGCCCTAAGGCTGGCCCCTGGACCCCACGCCGTTAGGGGGAGCGCTTGGCGCTTCCATGGCGCCTTCGGCGCCGTTTGACAGTCCACTCAGCTTTGCCCCCACTTTCAGACATCAAATCCCGCCCCTGTCTCTTTTAAAGAATAAGGAGTGTCTGGAATGGATCCTAGCCGGTAGAGCACCGACATTACAATAGGATAAATAAGGGAGGATCAGTGAGGAGAAGAATATACCTAGGTAGAAGATGACGCAAACGGCTCAGAATACCAGCACTCTTAGACACTTTAATGCTGATGTAAAGAATATGGTCTTTCCACGAGAGATGTTGGTCAATAACAACTCCAAGGTACTTACAGTTAGTTACTTTAAAACCTAACCTTAACGCCACAGATTTCAATATGATCGAGATTTGTATTAAATGCTCTAGAGGGGGATCTATAAAAATTACAGAGTTGGTCTTCTTAACATTAAGTGATAACCTGTTAACACAAAACCAATTGCCTACATTCTCAAGTTCATTCTGAACAGTTTCAACCAGTGGAATAGGCAGGTGGGACATTGGGCCATGCCCTCCCCCTCACGGATGCCGATTTTTTTTATTCTAGTTCATAAAAATACGTGAAATTTTTTAACACAAATTTTACTTCGAAAGGTAGCATGTGTGGCACCAGATTGCATGAAAGGATACCTAATTTTTCAAAGATTTTCGATGGGGAGGGGGGCTTCCCCTTAGACCCCTCCCCCAGGTCGGCAATTATTTTTTCTTCCTTAAAATACGTAAATACTATTTTAACACAAATTTTTCTTCAAAAAGGTAGCATACGTGGCACCAGATTGCATGTGAGGACACTCAATTTTTCAAAAATTGTCAAAGAGTAGGAGGGGGACACCCTCTTCCCATATACCCCTCCCACATGCCAGCGATTCTTTTTTTAGTTCCTAAAAATAGGTAAGAATTTTTTACACAAATTTTACTTCGAAAGATAGATATGTGGCACCAGATTGCATGTAAAGACACCTATTTTTTCAAAAATTTCCTCTCCCCTTAGACCCTCTCCCAACCGGCGATCGTATAACATACTGCGTGCCCCCCTCCTTGAGAAAATCCTGGGTACACCACTGGTTTCAACTAGCATACCTAGGTCAGGACTTGAAAAAGAAAAGATTTGTGTCATCAGTATATGAAATTATGTGAAGTCTGTCACTGGCTTTATACAAATCATTAACATAAATGATGAAGAGGGGCGGATCTAAAATGGAACCTTGAGGGACACCACAGGTAATAGGCCTGGGATCCGATTTAAACTTGTTGATTGTGACAAATTGATGTCCATCAGAAAGGTAACTTCTAAACCAGCTGAGAGCCTTACCTCTAATGTCATAATACTTAAGTTTACTTAGTAAAATTTTATGATCAAGATCGTCAAATGCTTTCGAGAGATCAAGGAAAGTACCAGAGCACATAATGATTTTCCTCAAAGATATTAATTACAGTATCAGAGAATTGAATAAGGGCATGGGATGTAGAGCGAGCAGGGCGAAACCCAAACTGATAGTTAGCCTACAACTGTGGTCAATTAAAAATTTATGTAATCTAGTGAACAAGTGAGTTTTTCAAGTATCTTAGAGAAACAAGGTAAAACAGAGATTGGCCTCAGTAAAGTTACTGACATCTTTTTTATCACTTTTTTTCGAAAGCTGGGACTACACGAGCAGGAACCGTGCCTTGCTCACGAGATAGACTAAACTACCCAATACACAAAAGTAAGAGGATCACAGATATAGGGAGCAGCATTACCACTTTAGGAGAAATGCCATCCGACCCAGCCGCAGAAATTTTGAGGGGCAAGATCAGTGTCAAAATTTTATCAGTGTGTTGTGGGAGTATAACGAATATTGAGTCAGCAACAGGTGACTCAAGGTAGGAATCAAAAGTATGAGAGCAAACAGTGGGAATATTTTGCTGCGTAACAGGGCCAACACTAGTGGAATAGTCATTGAAGATATCACTGACTTCATTAGGGTCAGAAATTACATTACCATGGTGAGCCTAGTGGTTTGTTCTATGGACTTTGTTCGCTACAATGGCCTTTCAGAAGGCAATTTATAGTACGCCAAGTACTTTTTACATTGTTCCCGCAACTGGCAAATAAAATTCATTTTAGCGGAGCGAATAACAGAGATGAGACGATTACGAAAACGCTTATAGCCTAGTCATTGAAATTTTGAGAAGTACGTTTCCTTAAATACTTTTTGTACAAACGATGCTTAGTTTTACAGGAGTTTAAAATACCTGGTGATATCCATTCATTGTTATTAACCTTCGACCTTATTCTATTTGGAACAAGAGGCATTCCGTCGTTACGATGATGAACAAAAATATCATTTAACTTATTAAAAGCTGTGTTTGCATCCTTACACTGGTAAACTCAAGCCCAGGGTTCAGTCTGAAGAGCCTTTTGAAAACGTTCTAAAGTAGCAGGAGTGACCTTCCTGCTATACATACATGACAGGTATCTTGTAATTACCATAAGTTACCTTCATTTCGCATAGAGAAAAAATTGGAAAATGGTCAGAAATGTCATCCAGGATTACACCAGAGAGACATGAGTTTGATATATTGGTAAATAGACATCTAGGAGAGTTGCTGAAGTGGAAGTGACCCTAATCGGCAAAGTATGGAGTCGGAAAGCATAGGATTGAACAAGATTCAAAAACAGATTGCATTTTTGATCAGTATGATTTAACAGATTGCAGTTAAAATCACCAATTAAAAACATTCTATAGAGTCTGTCTGTTCAGTAACAAGAAAACATTTGACAATAAGTCAAAAGCAAGATCTGTAACTCCCTTAGGACAGTAAATAATTCCAATAAGCATAGATGCATTGGGTGAGATAATTTTATTGAAGAGTGATTCAAAGACACCTTCCACAAAAGTGCTGAAATCAGGACAGAGTTTGTACTTAAGTGATGAGTTTACATAAAGGGCTACACCGCCACCATAACCATGCCTGGATGCTTTTTCTAAATTAAAACCAGAAATATGATACAAAGAACATAAATTGTCAGCTTCATTAATCCATATCTCTGTTACACCAATAACTGAAAATTTATGATAAACTGAATTCCAAGCGGAGAGATTCAAGTTATTGAAATTACTATTCAAAGATCTAGCATTTATATGATAAAGAGTCAGTTTTTGATTCCAAAAACTGACCGAAATATCTGTAAAGAGTCATACGCGTAGTACTCAAATTTCTTAAGCTGAGTATTTTGATGAAAATGTATGTCAGGATCAATTGGTGAAAAGTTAGGATTAGAGTGAGTCGAATTAACATTATCATTCACATAAGACTGCATACAGAATAAACAAATAAATCCCTCATCTGAGCTAATAGCAATATTATATTTAATACAATTGTCGTGCCATATAATCACTGAGGAGCAATGACAACAGAGAAATCAGGAGTACTGAAGTCACGCAGGCAGATAACGCAAAGATAATTTAGAATTGTGCATACCATAGCTTACAAATCAAGTTTGCGAAAAACAACACACACAAAGATAAAAAGAAGAAAAGGAAAACAGTGAGAAGGAATACTATCAAATTGCAAAAAAAGGGGGGGGGCTATACTGTTACTGGTGCAAAATGGAAGCCCGAAAATATCTGAAAGATTCAAACTTATTCAAGTAAAAAAAATCTGCGGGCTTTTTTTTTCTTTTTTACTATTTTCCAGTCACCAGTGTTTCAATTTTATGTTGAAAAATTGGGAAACTGCTTTCCAGAAATACTTATCTTAAAAATGTCTAAATGCTGGTGACAAATACAAGCACTTAAAGGTCAAAAGCAGTCGCCCCAAACTTACTTTGAAACAATAGCTACATGTCACAAATTTCTTCTTATATCTCCTCCAAGTATCTTTCATAATATTTTAGGACATACATATTGCATATTCAAGGTAAACCAAGCAGTTGCTCCTTGTAAATTTTACAATCCTGTGAGAAAAATTCTGTCACATGACTCTCAAAATCCATTCAGGAAATAGGATAGTCTACTATACAATTCTTTATTGGGGTGACTGCATTCTCCCTTTAAAGGGTGTTGCCGGAGCGCTAATAATTACATTCCCCTGTATTACATACTGATTTTGGTCAGTTTGTGCTAAGTGGGTGCTTCAATAATAAAACGATGTCCTGACACTTCATTCAAAACATGGTACTATACACAGCAAAAGGATATAATGCAAAAAAAGTTGAAACACATCCGATGACTCCTGAATTTTGTACTATTGCAAAGTCACCAATTGTTCCAATTCTTCCGGCAATAGGATCACCCCTAAGAAGCCCCAAAATTTGTGGAGACTCAAGTATCTGTGATGTGATGCCTATACTAATTTCCTGGCCGACAGGATGCTTCTGCCTCCAAAGACATTCTACAGTACAATCCTGAGCAAAATTATCGAGAACACATAGTCCTTCGTATTGTCTGAACACCTGGATAAAGTTAAAGGGACAGAACTAAAAGCAAAGGTTTCAGGTGATTCGTCCAGAATAAATACCAGTTGGAGAGTCGGGAATGGAGTAGTTGACTCACAAACCTATGGCCGACGAATTATTTTACAAATAGGTAAAAAATACAGGTTGGACACGAGTAAATAATGTCGTGAAATTTTTCATAGGATATAAACACTAGGGAATGCTTAATTTTTTAGAGAATGTATTCACTTCGTCGTGTAGCATTAAAAATATTTTTTCTGTGGGCTAAAGAAGGAAACATTATCCTATGGGGATAAGGGGAATGGTATGAGAGTCAGCAATAATGTATGTAAGAAACAGTAGCGTACTTAAAAAATGATAGAGGCTCCTTGTGGGCTAAACCATTTGGGGGGGGGGGGCGGGGGTCAAATACAGAGTCAGTCTATTTTTTTTCTCCCTTGAATTTTCCAGTGGGGGGGCGGTCTGGGACGTGCGCCCCAAGCCACTACTCTTTAGTTCCACCACTGGAAAGGAAAGACAGCAGCTGTTTATTTACTAAGTGATAGAAATTCTGCATGAAAAGGACCTTGGAATAATCCTTAAAGTGTCCAAGCAGAGCCTTTGTAATGTATATCATCATGTAAAGAGCATTATATGGCAACTCAAACGTATAAGCAAGCTACTGTAAGAGTGAGCAGGTTTGAGAATCGAAATACGGCAGTGAAAACGACGATAAAATTCACAGTACTGTGTTTACAGAGTATTGTTAAGCACAACCTGCCTAAATACTTAACAGAGGTGGCGTCAGGTGGGGGCAGGGGTTATCTTCCAATTTCCCATCGGAACCTTAATATATACGATAAAATAAAAATTCCCCAGCGGAGGTTCATTTACCTTGAAGATTTACTTGATTTTGCTCTTAAAGGGGCTCACTGAGTTGACATCTATTATTTTTGTTACAAGTTTGAAGGAAATCATTGCATGACAATGCGGCCCGCTGTGGGCTGGGGGTTGTCATATGCCCACGGTATTCCCCGCCTGTCGTAAGAGACGACTAAAGGGGAGGACTTGAAACGAATTTATCTAGTTGACACTATATAACACATTCGTGTTGGTGTGTCGTTAAATATTATCTAACTAACTAACTGCATGACAATGCTTCTGATAAGCCTCATTACTCATGTTTCACTTCCTACAGTTACCGAAAATGTGAGAAATTTTAGTTTTTGTAGAAAGGTATTGAATAATGATTACTACATAATGGTAAAAAGTGTCTGGTCACAAATTTGTAATGAATGATTTCAATCATTAATAACTCTATCATTGCAATTTCAGTTGTGAGTCAGATGTTCAGAATCTCTTAGTTTGACCATTTAGCATCAAGTTGCGAGCAAATTTCAACTGGTGTGAAAAAAATCATGAATTTGTAAACCAACTCACTAAGCCCCTTTAAATAGGAGAGATCATTGAATAATTACCACAAGTTTTCCAATTTCCCTCAATAAAAACCCATTTTTTTCAAATTTTCTCTTATGAAAACCGAAAATTTTCAAATTTTCTTCAATAAAATCCCAAACTTCTAAGTGCGCTTCTCGTGCCAAAAGTCTTTCTACATCCTTTCGGCAAGCCGTCGCCTTCATAGAGGCTTCGGATTCCTGCCGTCGCTTAAGCAGGGCCGTAGCTATGATCATATGTTTTGAAGGTCCCCAATTTCAGACTGGATGGATGTTTTTTCCAACTGAATGGTGGCGCGTAAATTGCACCATTTTTATGCGCCCTTCGTTTATATACAGCAGTGGGATCCTTCCTTTGTCCATACACAAAGGTGCCGTCCTGGGGGGTCCAAGGGGAAGGGATGTACCTCTCCCCTTTGAGAAAATTGTTGTTAATTTAAGGTTGCTTAGATGCAAAATGGTGCTATCTTTGGGATATTTTTGGAGCTGATCATATGTGGCTAGAAAATGTCCTTCTAATTTTTCCGACTGGCTGGATTCTTTTTTCAAATGAGTGGCGGTACGTAAATTGCACCTTCGTTTTTATGCCCTGCGTTTGTATACAGCAGTGGAGATCTTTTCTTTGTCACTACATAAAGGTGCCGTCACGGGGGAGGACCTAAGGGGAGGGGGTGTCCTCCTCCCCCTTTGAGAAATTTTTGTTAAGTCAGGGTTGCTTCGGCTCAAAATGGTGCTATCTGTGGGATATTTTTGGAACTGATCATATATGGCTGGAAAATGTCCATAATTTAGTGAATTTTAAGATTTGGTTAGGTGAAAGCAGAGAGTATGTCGTCTAAGAAAAGAATACGTTGTCATTGCAAAAAACCTCCTGAAGCCCCCCCCCCCATTTTGACTACTTTACTGCCTTCTATTCGGGCATCTAAGGCTGGCATATACCTGTATAGGGCTCCTGGAAGCTCTGGATTAATTATATAAAATGGGGGCAATGACATAATGATTATTACCTGGCATTTAAATAATATAGAGCCAAGCACTTTACATATATCGTACTTTTACTAATTTTGAACGAAAATCCAGACGAAGAGCTTCCAGCAATGGGGAATGGGCGGGAGGGAGAGTATAGGCGCAAAAAGGTGATATTAGACCCGGGCCCAGACAGGTATAGCAAAAGGGGTGTAGGCATGGGCGTCAGGAGGGGGAAAGGGGGGGCACTTGCCTCCTCCTGGAAAATAAAAATATTGAAAAAACGAAGAAAATATAACGTCAGCATTTCTTAGCAGTTCACTCAGTGTGAATTCTACTCTCAAAACAGGAATTGAATAAAAATATCAACACTCAGGCCCCAGCAGTCCCCCCCCCCCCCCAGCATATTTTTGGTATTTTTTAAAGTTTATATTTACGATATTGCAAGTTTTCACCCTTTTTGTATGCAGTAAATAGGCCTTGGAAGTGCCATTTCCAGCGACCTGCGAAGCATTTGGGGCCAAAATTTTCTTACGCTCCGTGCCAACCCATGGTGGCGCGGAGCGCTGAGACGGTCTGTTTATGGGCTTTCCCTCCCCCCCCCCCCCTTGACAAATTCCTGGCTACGCCTTTGTCAATACTGTGTGAAAAAAAGGTAGCATCTAAACTCTTTCTGGGAGTACACTGAATATTTCCCATGAAAAAAGTTTGGCCCCCCTAAAAAATTTTGCCCCCCTTGAATTCTTTTTTTTTCTGCGGACGCCCATGGGTGTAGGACTAACAAGCCCGTTTCAGAATGTACACCTAGTTTATGCTATAAAAGTTCACTGGTACGTTTGTGCTTATCATAATGTTCATAAGTGATTCAACGTGGATTGTGAGGATTGCGCGTGAAGCGCGCAGAAATTTGGGGGTATACTTCAGTGCCAAAATGAAAAACCTGCATGCAGGCTCAGCCAGGGGTGGTGCTTTGATTTGCCGACATGGGGACGAAGCGCCCTGACTGGGGGCCAGCTACTCGAAGTCCCGACAGATGCAATGGGTTGCCGAACTTGAAATAAAAGGCGGGCGAAGCGTTGGGGTTATATTGAAAAAAGATTTCACTTTTTTGTTTTCATTAAGGAAAGTTGAAAAAGTTTGGGTTTTTGTTGAAGAATCTAGGTAAAAACCATGAAATTGGGGCGACTGCATGGTCGTCGTCGGGGATTAAATTCTTTATCTTACCCATTAAGGCTCCCCTACGAAACTGAAAAATCTTTTTCTTACAAAATATGTTTGCCACGATGGCGAGGCTGAAGAAAGAATCTTCCAAAAGTTAGGAAAAAGAGGAAAGAACTTCGCAACGATGCATTTTCGTGTTTCTCTAAAATCACGCCTACACGGAAGAACAATATTTGTGGAAACGTTGAATAAATCCAATATGTTTGAAACGGGGGCGTTACCCCTAGATAGAACTATAGATGAAAGCGCGCCTAGCGCGAGAAAATTTTTTGAAGTTATAGAAAGAATCGTTATAGAACTTACACTGGCTACGGGCTTGATAAATAGACATTTGAAATATTTTCTGAATATATCTGTCATCACCAATATTAGTCTATATAAAATTTCGCGGAATTTTGTGGGACTTGGAAAAATTTGGGGGGCTAAAGCTCCCTAGCCCACGTAGAACTGTGCCTGGTATAATTACCTTAATAATGTTCATGAGATTGATTGCAAATCGTGACGCATGAGCGCGAAGCGCGCCCAAATTTTCATTAAATAAGATTTCCATGACAAAACCTGCATTCAGAATCTGCATCGAGATACTTTCAATTGCCCAACAAACCAACATACCACTCAAAAAGCCAGTTTTTTACCTGGTAATTTGTAAACAGCTTTCAACTTTTGCTGTTGTGCTTCTCCGAAAGTCGCTATCGGAAGATATTGATAATGAGAACAACACTGAGGTAAGGTCTGAAGTAAAGGTGTGCACAGACCGCCAAAACCGGGACCAAACCGAGACCGCCCAAAACCGAAGTCGGTTTCGGGCGGTCTCGCTGAACTCGGACCGACAGTTGGGTGGTCTGACCGTCATGGAACCGACATCTCTCCCGACCCGGGCGGTCTGATAATTTTCAACCCAAACCGAGAAAAACCGAAAAAACCGACGCAGATTTATGCACAATTCCACCCGACTCTACTCTGCCACTTCTGAGAGGTGCTTCTCCAACGCCGGGTATGCGATTAACGTTCGTAAGACAAGGCTTAACGCAAGCAATGAAAACAAATTTCTCTTCTTTAGCAGTGCCTTGGGTATGACAAATTTTTCAGAAGAATAGATAGACGATATTGTAGACGCTTGAGAACTTCCTTTAAGTTTTAGTTTGCTCTTATTCAAAGGCTAATTTAATCGTTTGATTTGATCGTTATTGAATAATAACTACCCATGAAGTGATTTTGCTGGGATGGAGACAGGATTTGAGTTTAAGTTCGAAATTAACATGATTACAATTGTGGGATGACTCCCAGATTTTTCTCATTCATATCTCATGTAATGGTCGATGGGAAAAAGAAAACTTGACTACCTTAATTATGGGACGGAATTAGGACAGTTCAAGTCCATTGGACATGCCTAGAAGACCGATTGAAATATTCGATGATCTCCTCTGAAATGCGATTAACTGATGAAATGTATGCAATGATATCCGAATAAGTACTTACAATGAAAACATAGGATTGGAAGAGGCTCTTTAAAGTGTCATTACTTTAGTTCTGCAACAAAACTTGTCCAATTAGACCTAATACATTTTTTGGTTTTGACATTTTGGTGGTTTGATTCATAGTTATATGGTGTGGTTAGTTAATATTGTAAACTCATCTTTATTAAATCAGCATTTTGGCTCTTTTTTTTATTATACTTTGATATCAGGTTTTATCCTTCAACTTTTGCTTTATCTGAAAGCCACTTTATTGTAAGTTTTATATTTTCTAACCCTCCCTCATATTGATTGCACTTTTATCTTAGGTTTAATGCAAGGTTACACTATTGTCTTACTTGAAAATCAATTAAACTCAAGTTTAATCTTTATCTTCTAAACTATTATCCGGTTGATTATTCTTTGATCTCAAGTTTAATCCATTAGCTTTATAACTCTCTTGATTTTAACTTGATGCCAAATGTGATGGTCTGCAAATTGTGTGATCTTTCAGTAGCAGTAGCGTGTTCAAAGGGGGGGCCAGGGGGGCACTGGCCCCCCACCTCTGAAGCCAGTCGGGGGAAAATCTCTTAGTCGGGGGATTTAAGGGTTAGGGGAAGAGAAAAAGATTGAAGAGACACTAAGCACTCAACAGGGATGGCGCCAGGTGGGGGCGGGGAGCCCCATCGGGGAGTCTGAATCGATACGATAGAGTATGCAGGCAGTCCCCGACGGCGCCTGAGAGAGGACAATTTCTCTAACAAGAACCCAAATTTTTCGGCGCGCTACGCGCGCTGTATAGTTACTCCAGGATCTTCAGCAGTTCCATTCCACATTGCTAGAAAGTACATGTCCTGCCAACCTTACCACGAAACATGAAGGCAGAGAACACTGTTCATGTGGAGGTCGAAAATTTCATCGCGTGTCGCTAAGCCTAGTTACTGTTCTCTAATGTGTGTTATGCGGTACGGTCAGTTTGTGAGCGACTCACGGACCAAAGTTTGGCTGTTTTATTGGGTAGTCCAAGTGTTTCGATAATATGTATGTTATCCCCGATATGGTCTAGAACTCCTACAGTTTTTCCTTTTGTTTTCTTTATGTTCTTGATCACATATCTTTTTTGTGTAAGCCTACCAAAAATTTTCGCGCGCTTTGCAAATTCAAGTTTCAGATTCGAAAGAACACTATATAAAGTGCGCAACTCGGCTCATGAAGTTTCAAGTGATATCATGTAAAATATGCCCTGAAATGGCATGGGATAATAAGTCATATCCCCTTGTCACCACCTCTTCGAAAGAGGGGCTGTCGAAGCTTGGGGTGGCTGGCATGGCCCAGCCCTCTGAAAATTCTGTCGCCACCCATGATCTGTTTACTTATTTTGGCTTTCAAAGGGTCATTTCTACAATGAAACCCAAGATTTCCGGTACGCTTTGCCCACTCTTCCACAGTTCTGTTACTTATAGCTAAATATAATACACACCATTTCCACCTTTTCAAGTAACTGAAGAAATAGAATTCATGAATTTATGTAAAAGTTGGGAATCTCACCTCATTTCACGTTATTCAGTCAATGTTCTCTTGGGTCTGTTGTGCGATACGGCTATAGTGACAAGAGGAGAGAAGTACAATGTAAGTTATGCCCGATAGGGACCAACTGCCCGGACAATTGACCTTTATTAGCTTTTAATAATTACACCGATTCTTTTTAGTGAAGGATAACCCAAAAAATTTTCGCTCGCTTTGCAATTTCACACTTTAGATTCTTGGGAAAACATTAAATCAGCCCCGAAATTACGTTCCTCTAGTATATACACCCATTTTTATGAAATATATGTCCCGCAATGGCATGGTTTAGTACACAGATTTTCTTCAGATCCCTCCGTACCATCCCCTTGACGGCATCGGGGCTGTCGGGGCTTCAGGTCGCTGCCTTCGCCCGTCTGGCCACCTGTCGGGCAAATCCTGGCGCCATCCCTGGCACTCAAAACTTAGAAGTAGCCTACAGAATGATGTTAGAAGAGAATTTTTTTCACTTTTTGGTCGTTTACCAAAGGATAGAGCTCGTCCAATTGTCCTCCAGTGAATAATCAGACAGGATGCTATTAATATCAATATCTGCCTCATATGGTGCAGGCAGGCCTACTATCATTAAGTTCCCTTCGCCCTTCGCCCTTCGCCCTTCGAGCTAGTCACTTTTGTAATGGTAAACTATATAGGTTTAAGGATGAAACAGCGCTGTTAACTTTTGCGATCATCTCAAGCAGCCTTCTTGACTGGCCTCGTGTTCTTTAACGTAGTCCTGTCAATGTATGTGACACATACTGTGGCACACTGCAGGTTTCAACGCATAGAGGATAACCTGAACTCTCCGTCACTAACACCGAATTTTGCAAAATCTGAAACAAACGAAACCTGATCAATAAGGCCTCTAGAACCAATTTAGGGCGGTCTTAGTAGCTTATGTTGCAGGAGCTTCCGGGGGCTTCGCCCCCAGGACCCCCACAGGGGCTCTGCCCCTGGACCCCTCCAGGGGCCCTGGCGCGGGCCCCTGGACCCCACGCGTGCAAACTCGCGCTTCGCGCTCGTGGTGCACCTTAATTCGGTGCACTTATCACACCCCTCCATGTCAGTCGGGGGAATCACAGGTTGTGCCCCCCACCTTCGAAATTCTGCACACGCCACTGTTCAGTGGTACAGTAATAAAGAACATCATGCTAGTTGTACGTTTTTGTAGTAAAACATTGCTTCGGGTTTTTTCGGTTTTGTTTCGGGTGGTCTGACTTGAAAGCTTCATCGGTTTGGGCTGTTTGACCACTCGAAAACCGACATCGGTTTGGTCCCGGGTGGTCTGAGAAGGAAGGGTTGTCGGTTTCGGGTGGTCTTGGTCAAGTCCAAACCGACGATCGGGTGGTCCCTACATCAAAAACCAGACCGACGCTCACCTTTAGTCTGAAGCGCTAGGAGCGTGCGAAAATTTTGAGAGTTTGAGAAGACTTTTCGGAAAAGGACATTCGATTTTACGTTAGGAAAATAACGTTTGGTATTATTCTCACTTGATCTAGTTGGAAAATGTATACAAAGTTGACATAGGCTCAGGCGGAAAAAATGTGCTAGACTGACATATCAGTAATTCCAACTGGTATTCCAGATTTTCCTACTATCGTCGCTTTGACGAACTTTGGGGGTGAGATACCCCCACACCCCCGGTCGCGTCGGCCCTGCGCTTAAGATCCCCCTCCCCGAAACTTAATAATCTACCGAACTCTGGTACAAACAGGGAGTTGTTATTTAGAGGTTTTTGCTAACCCCTAAATAACAACTCCCTGCTTACAATATCTCAATGGGGATTAAAAGAAGGTAATCAAGTACTGACTTGCCTGTTCGCATTATGGTTAACCGTCGCGAATTCATACTTTCGCGTAAATTTTTCATACAGCTTTTCATGAAAGAACCCGAATAAGCGTCTCTGTATTATTTCACCTTTTAAGCATCCATTCTAGTAATCCAATGATTACACATGGAAGAAAAACCGTGGTGGTTAACCATCCATCTTCGAGAGTGACGGGATCTTGCAGTTATTGTAGTTGTAATACTGACAGCGCCATCTAACGAACACTGAAGCCAACCTGTGTTCGGCCTATAGACGAATCCGATCAGCGCTTGTGTTTAGTGACTGTAGGCAGCCATTAATGGGGTCCATCAGCCTTAAATCGTCTTCATTTATTTTCTACATGAATTTCAAACCCACATATTCAGTGAAATTGAACGAATCAAGATACAATTTAATGTCCAACCATCCATCATACAGGTAAGCAAGGAAATTGAAAGATTAAAGGTGATAGACCCCAGGTATGGCCGACTGAAATCAGACCATCACTTGCTCTCCGGATTCGTCTATAGCGGACTTAAATGATTACGTCATGCATACAAAAAGAGCATGAGAACTATAGTTTGTACTCCCAGTTTTCCTCCCAGTATTTCCCTTGAAGGTGACTCGGACTTGGACTCGAAGGTTCGTGACTGGGCCTTGGAAAGAGCCGTAGGGGGCTTGACTACAGGACTGTAAAATATTACACTGGGCCTTTTTTTCATTGACCAAACTTTCGACATCGGCACTAGCCACTTCGTCGGTCTATGTCTGCTTCATTTGATGAGTATATTTTATTCGCTATTGTCATAATTTTCAAAGGACCGCCACACACTGTAAGATGTTTTAGTGTTATGTTCTGTTGCGGGACGTGTGGGACAGTTTGCGGTATCACACGGACCACGCATAAGTGGGCCAAAAGAAGAAAACTGTGACACAGTTGTGTTTTGGAGAGTAATCTGCACCAAAAATAGAATCTATAAGATGCCATTTTTGTCCTCAATATGGAATGACTGATAAAGACTAAGGAAGTACTCAATCAAACCCTGTCTAAAGTGTGTGAGAATTTTTTATTGGATTCATTTATTTTTCAATTCTGTGAAGAATCAATAAAACAAATTTGATTGTTTGTTCTTTACTAGAATATATTCAACGAAATTCCCCACTCGCTAGATGCATTACTCTTAAAATCAATAAACCTTATTAGGACAACCTTGAAAAATAACGAAGAGTGACAAGCCTGACTCTTCGAAGATAGTATATAAGCTTCGCTAATAACATCTTTCATAATCTTCAGTTTTACGGTGTAAGGTGATGCGAGTAGTTAACAGTAAAAGTCGATGCCTTTATAAGTATAATACGTATTTCGTTGTAGGCTATTACTGCGATCAATTACGCCCACTTAATCTCTCTGCCAGCAGTGCGGTGAGGAACGCCATTTATGACAAAACTTTACCTTTCGAGGTAACATACGGTACAAAGTGTTAACGGAAAGGTCTGCTAACATTCAACGAGCATGCTGTTTAAGTTCAACGACCTACTACGTAACTGTTAAAAAACGTGTTATTTGATGGCCATATGGCCATATCTGATCACATGTGTGCTATGTATTTTTTCAGACTTAAAATGATCAAAGAAATTTTCAGTAACAATTGTGGCCGGAATGCATACGGAGGCAGCAGCAACTTGCCCCAACAGCTTCTCTAAAGTGTGTGTGTGTGTGTGTGTCGGGGGGGGGGGGCAAAATCTTGACGAAAATAGTTCAGGTACAAATCGCGAAGCCCTAGCAACTAGCCCGCTAACGTGCTCCTGAAAAGTTTGGATTTCAGAAGATTTGAGGCGCAATCTGAAACAGTGTTCCTCTAAAGTGGACCTAAAGTCTAAAAATTCAAAAATACATATTTTAGAGGTTACAAAATTAATCTTATTGGTCCAACTCCCATTGTCATAGCTTATTCCATTGCTGAGATATTAAATGTTAAAATTTATTCACTTAAATCCAAACAGTTCATTGCGCAATAATTTTTGACATTCTTGTTGTACAACTCACATTAAATGCTTTGTTTTCTTTTAAAATTAAAAATGTTTATATGACCTTGACCACTTCCTGTTTTCTTGCATAACATGCTGTACAGAGAGGGCTTATATAGTCAAGTCACCCCAAAGCAGTAAGAACGCGATCACATTTTGGCACAAGGTGCGGTGGCTTTCAGAAAAACAAAGAAATACAAAGATTGTAATTTGAGTAGTACAACAATGACATCACAAATTATTGCGCAATCTACCTTTTTAAATCGAGTGAATAAACTTCAACATTTTATATCTCAGCTTAAGAAAGTCCTGTGAAGATGGGAATTGGACCATTGGAATTCAGTTTTCATGCTGTGTAATATATATTTTTGAATTTTCAGACTTTAGGTACACTATAATCCATTAAATGACTGTTTCCACCAGTTTAAAGCTTTGTTTTATTGAATTAGCCTTTCTGTGAGCAATGGAGTCAAACATGTACCTGCTATTTTTGTTCGGGTTCTGAAAAGGGGGACAAGCCATACGATATCCCCTCCACTTTCCAAGGGGGGACCCTGTCCCCTCCCCCTGTAGACGCCCATGGGCTGAGAGTGGCTTGGTGGAAATGTTTTTTTCTTTTGCTTTATCCTGCCATTCTTTTTAGGGGTTTATGAGTTGAATTTCTATTTTTCTGGATTTATTTTCCATTATTTTGAGCTTACGGCGTGGCGTCCAGGGGCCCGCCTGAGGGCCCCTGGCAGAGCCCCGGTGGGGGTCCAGGGGGCGAAGCCCCCGGGAGCTCTCGGGTGTTTACAAATTGTAGGCATTAAAATGATGCATTTTAGCTTCAACTTCAAATGACATAAAGTGGGCACTTAACATACCACAAAACCACACTTTGACTTTTTTTCGATTATATTCTCACTCGGTAACAGTCAGATAGGATCGATAATGCAGAGAGCTTGAGGAAGAGGGGAGAATGGATTAATTTTAGGATTTCCCAGGGCTTTGGAACAATAATTTTAAGAATGGGAGATGTATATAGTATTCAGAGTGCGTGCCCGCGAAGCGCGCCGGAAAAAAAATCGCATTTTCAGACTTTTTAGAGATATGAGTAATAGGAAAGCTAAGAAAAGTGTAATCGAGGAGCTAAAGGGCTCTTGCCCCTCTTCTATAAGCGCCTGTCCCTTATTACGTAACCGGATTTGGCACTTCCCTTGCCTTATACAACTTGCATCTAAACAAACTTTAAAGAGTCGGTAAGTTTACACAGATTGGTGATAAAAATTTTGCTTTGAAAATTTCTTGGGAGGGGAACTTCCCCTCCGCTGCGTATGGCCATGGGGACATTGATGGTTTCAACGATAATAAAAGAGTTTGTGCGAAGCTATGAGAAGCAAGATGTTCCACAGGAAGTAATTACGAATCCCGAAACGACATAAAACGGGTGCGCTCAAAGCGCTCCGAAAAAAACAGCCTTGAGACAGAAGCTGTCTCAACTTTGGATTAACAGAAGTTGTGCTTTCTCCTTTTCTTGTTTTTCATACATAGCCGGAGGGGGTAAAGGTGTTCCGTTATCTTGATCAAATTATTGGGGAGCGATACCCTTACTGGAGGATCATACCCCCGCCCCATCCCCTTCCATCGCCATCCTAGCTCTGGGCGTATACCGTTTCCAAAGCCACCAGAGAGTTAGGCTAATAGCAATCACGATTAAATATTGAATGAGTACAAATCAAAGTTTCTGTTACTCTATCAACCTGTTTACCATACATGTAGTACAATTTAGTTACGTACATAGTGCTAGGGACCTTTCAGTAGTTACCACGACAACAATGTTTCTGTTTTGTCTGCTGAAGGGATAAACAAAGTTATTTTTGTCCAATCTAGTGAAAATAAATATTTGATTAAATTTTGCTACACCAGGACAATTCGTCTTAAATTATCTGTTTTTATCTTGTTGGCTAGTCTCAGTTTTCTCGAAAGCCTAACCAATTCATCTTGAAGACTTTGAGATCAGTTGCCTCCCGGAAATAGCTCGCTCCGTTGCTACGTAGCAGAGATATCGATCATATTTGTTCGTACATCTCATTTTCACAGTATGCGGCTCAATAATTGCATATTGCCTCTCTCATTCAACTTTCTTTTTTCAGGGGAGAATCAAAGTGTAATAAAATGAAATATAGTTTCTCTGTCAGCTTGTCGTATGGGTTTTCTTGCCTTGTTGTGTTCACAAAATATTAAACAATGCATCCCCTGTGGTAGTATTTGTCACTGCGGTTATCATATTGTGATCAACATGGGACAAAACACAGAAGTGAAATACTCAAGTTTTGCAAGAGATCCAACCATGTAGCTCATTGTTTGCTTATTGAATAAATTGTTGAGAAAATAAAGACTATTATGTCAATTTTGTGCAATCGTACTGTTCGATATTAGAAAATCGATCCAGTTTTTGTTTGGGCGTTGTTAGTACATGTAGCGGTAACACACACTTATAGTTTTCTTGTGCGCATATTTTGAATATTGCTGGAAAGACTGTGCTTGAAGGAGCTCCATGTTTGAAGACGAGAAAACTGCTTTGAGGTAAGATTTAAGACCATACAGGCCAGTGTAGAAGCATTTAATGGTAATGATAAAATGTATTTCAAATATCCTGAATATAGACTTTTCAAAAACTTTGTGGTAATTATAAACTGAACTATTGGCATGTAAAGTGGTTTGGAAATTTTCCACAATTAAAACACTGTAAATATCTTAAGTTTGGTGATACCAGTGTTGAAGAAATTGCTTCGTCTGCTACATTTTCACTCAATCTAGAAAGGGGAAACAAACGGTTTTAGAGGTGTGAGCAAGAAACGATTAACTGAGTATAATGTCCTTAATTGGTCTTTATAAAATTACTGCACGTAAATTTATCCAGTTACGGCGCTTCAGTTTTTTTTTACACTTTTTACGAATATCCCTAAAGCTGTGTAATACATGACATGATGCTTTAATGTGTGGCATAATTGATAATATAAGCACTAAGGCATGACTAGTACTAGCATCGTCTTTATTAATTTTGGTTTGCATTCTCTGCGATATGGTCTCTAGTCCAAGGGTAAATTATCCGTTGCCTTGGCAACATGTAAACTCATACTGAACCTTAGGCGAACGTCAAATTACACAAGTTTGTGTTTGCCAACTTGTGATGATGTTTTCACTGTGCAAAGTATTTCATGTTCGGCTATTGGAGAGTAGAATATTTACGTAATATCAATTAAGTGTAAAAACTGGTAGCTGGAGCTACAAGCCCCACCCCCCCCCCCCAACCTTTCAGGCAGAACGTTTGTTAGTTTTGACATATTTCAGGAAAACTTGTAAAGTTTTCGCTTTAAAGCCACAGGTAACGTTTGCTCACCCTCAGTGAAAGTAGCCCCGTATGCTTAGGCCCATTCTGAAAACATCTGGCCAACAGCCGGTCACAGGAATCTATTCAAAGCATCATACCTTTTTGACAAAATATGAGGAATAGGATTTTTTTAATTGGAAATTCCAAAGTTTGTGTACAAATTGTGGGGTAAAGAAAGTGAAGCTTTCTTAGTCAGAGCGCAGTTCAAAACACCAATTGTTGTAGCCAGCAAATCTTCGACCCACGCATTGTAGACGCATTATTACCTTGACAAAACGACTGATAAAACCCGCATAGAACAAAAATGTAGTTTTCTCCAATACTGGCGACCCAAGCATGGCAGACGACAAAGTGTAATGAAAAATTTGTTTTTAGCGTCATGTAATCTTTGGTGTTTAGAGTGCTAAACTTTCCAACCAATCATTGTATGGACGAGCCTAGGCCAAAGTCCAGGAGCATGCTCCTCTTTGAGAACTGTCCACTTCTATGAATAATTTCGGCACGTTTTAAATATAATTGCTTTCTTCAACAACAAAGAAATCAGATGCTATTTTATGAAAAGCGTTGTTATGGGAGTAAATCTTAGCCGTAAGAAGCGTGGGGCTAATATGTGCTGCCCCCTCTCATAAAGAAACTCCCTTATTTGTACCCTCTGTGATATGTATCGAACTTTTTCAAAAGATGTACTTTAAACACTACACAAAATGTAGAATCAAATTGCACTTAAGGACGCTCAAATATTTAGAACTTTTGTCCAGAGGGGAAGGAGATACCTCCCCCTTTAGTCCCCCATGACAGTTCCCTAAAACGTTCAGTCCCCCTCCCAACTAAGAGCAGCTTCCTACTCTAATGGAGTAACTTGTCATTTATATTAACCATGAAAAGATGATCATTCCAGTAACTGACAGTATGGTTTTCTGCAAATGCATTTGTTGACGTAGCAAATGTAGCAAATAAGAAATTACCTGGCCCTGTTAATATCTTGCACACGTAAAAACAAGATCGATCCATTATGGCTGATTTCAGAAACAGCTTGAGGATCTTAAAATTCGGCGAAAACGAGATTGCAAATGTACACACGACGTTCAAATACTCGTTTTAGGATACGTTAAATGTTGAAGCAAGGGGTGTATTGCAAGTATAGCCGATATCACCGATACCGATACTTCAATTTTTAATATCGGCTGATAACAATCCGATACAACCGTTCCAATACTAATTGTATGGACCATGCTGGTACCATGTTTAAGACTATTGTAGTGAGGTTACTTACCTCTCGTAATCGGGTACGTTATCCCTCACCCACCCCTTTGGGCAAATCCAAGCCCCACCCTTGCTATGATTCCTATTTTCTCCTACTACCTTTTACGTAGCTGTAAAGTGAATAGACACCGTTTCCATCAGGCCTCCAAACCAGTAAAGACCTACTTCTTTATCCTGCTATTTCCGATGTAATTAGAAGACAAAAGGCGAATACACCGACATAATATTTGCAACAGCAAATAGTGGCAATTTCAGCGAATGTATCAAAAAACTTCATGGGGACTAAAAGTGGGATAAATTCAGGGCCGTCAGAGCTCAAGCGGGAGCTAGGGTAAGTTATAGCCCCTCCCATAATGCTTTTTACTTTGAAATCTTTCTTCAAAACATTATTAGCTGACAATTAACAGGATCTAATCGTCTTATTTTTGAGGCCTTGCTTACAAAATACTCAAAAGGCGGTCACTATCTGCACTTGAACAAGAAGAAAAGTCTACTTCCGACGACACAGGAACTACTTTTAACCTAAAATTTTCTTGACGCGCTATGCGCTTACCTATTGTAGCGCTTCGTTTTGATCAGTGCTTCTCAGCCGAGTCCCAAAAGCCTTGGAGTTAGTTTAGGAGGAGTGAGGATGGGTGTTACTGTGTAACAAGGACTGTAATCCGATTGATGAAGGGCCTCGTCTTTTGCCTTTTTCATATCGACGCGCACATTGTCTTTCGGTTAAATAGGTAGCCACTTGACACTTCAAAATAATTACAAGTGTCATGGTTAGTGAAATGTATTTTGAGTACTTATTTTAATTTACATAGGCAAGGAACTAACAGTCTTTAATTTCAACATTTTCTGAGGGGAGGACCACACACCTTCCGTGTTTGTCATTTTGAAAAGTAGGCCAAAGTGATAATCATTATAGATACTGTCAAGTATGTACCTAAGTCCACGCTGACAGGTGGACAAGGTGTTGAGGATATAAATTCTGTCCGGTGAGATTTTTTCAGATATGTTAAGACATGAAACAAAAGTAAAGTTTAGTCTAATAATTTTTCTAGGGAAAAAACTTTCCCTTAGGGATTCCCGCTACCCCTTGAATGATGCAGGGCCTGCCAAAATTGCAGGGTAGTCACACCACATATGATGGTGTACGGTTTCATAAAATGAATTTTTGTAATTATGGGATTGCCAAATCTCATATACAGGCGTCAAAAACTGTTTTGTGTTAACATTTTCCTGCGAAAACCCCCGACACTCTTTAGGGGATTTTTGCCTTCAATCTTTATTCACACCAAGTGAGCCACTAACCCTGATGACTTTTTTCGGGATCGTGTAACATGAATATTTACTGAATTGAATTTTCTCCTCATTTCGAACATGGGAAAGAAAATGATTAAGAAATATACATACTTGGGGAAAGAATGGGAAGAAATTTTCAACGAAGTATGAAATAAGAAAAAGGGCGGTGAGAAGAACTGGCCTAGTATGAGAGTGGAGTGGTTTGGGACATGGGATGCAATGGGACATTCAATATATCTACTGATTCTAGTATTAGGTACGCCCACCTCTTGGTCATAAGAAGTACCGGTACATATTACTTACGCGTTAAACAATGTACAAACTACCCAGCCTATAATTATTCTGTCGAAATGGGGATGGAATTTTCACGTTATGACATTTGGACTAACTTACGGGCCAAGCCTACCTCATTTCATACTTTGCTAAGCGTCCTTTCCAAATATTTAACTTGTGCTGTGAATGCATATAAATCAAAGGTGTTGTTGGAAGAGGGTCCGCAATTATTTCGCACGTTCAGTAGATATATTCACATTGACATTGACAAATCATATATAGGGTGCTTTGGGACACTTTGAACGGGGCGCATTGGGACAACACAAAGTTATGCCATATGTTTCATAACTCGGAATAAAGTATAAAGATGTCCCAATGCGCCCCAGTCTCACCTACTGTCGATGCATTACTTATCTACTTGCTATAAAGCTCCCCTAAATACCATTCTTGCACCGTCTGACCGAACCTCCTTCATTTGTGATGAATGTATTCTGTTAATTTTTTAATAGTAACACATTTCGTTTGAAACGCTTTGTATTAGCATGGCTACCTTGTAATGTTAGAGAAATTTCCCGGCAGCCTGGTATAGGTATTTTTTAAGGATGTGTACCTCATATGTTGCAGCTACCACCAGAATGCCCAAGGGCGCTTCCGCATCTGGTTATTGACGTCACAACTACTGTACTTCCTGCACGTACACCCGCTAGATGCAATTAACATAAAGTGAGACTTGCCAAACACATCTTTTATGCACTTCTGTATCAATTACAAGTGCATATGTTATCTTCGATTTCCTGTTAAACACATAATAAAAACGAATACAGCACAGGTCGTAAATAAATGCCAAGTTCTATTTCTCCAACACACAATGCTTTAACGGGATAAAATGTCTGTTTCCCCTCCAAGGGGGAGGGCGCTCTTATTTCTGAATCGTCAATGATAGAAAAGTCTTACGCAAAAAGAAGGTCTGGAAGTGCCATCTCCGGTAATCTACCGGCAGTTATGCCAAAATGCTCCGCTTTGTAGGCTACATGCTTTCTGATGGTGGCGCTCCTCTTAGATAGTGCCTAGAGACCCTATAGTGGGCCCACTATAAGGTCTCTAATAGTGCCACGTATTAGTCCCACCCCACAAATAATTAATGTCACAGCAAATGACACTAACAGGCCCCTTGTATGATAGATTATGCCCAGGGGCGGCGCCAGGGTATTTCGATGGGGGGGGGGCAAAGCATGAGATGAGTGATCGCCGTCCTGGGGGAGGGGTCTAAGGGGAGGGGTGTCCCCCTCCCCATTGGGAAATTTTTTGTTAATTTAAGGTTGCTTAGATGCAAAATGATGATGTCTTTGGTACATATTTTGAACTGATCATATATGGCTGGAAAGTTAATAATTTAGTAATTTTAAGTTTTGTTTTGGGAAAGATGCTTTTTGTGGAAAGGGGTGTCCCCTCTCTTTGAGAAATTTTTTATTAATTTAAGATTGCTTAGATGCAAAATGGTGATATCTTTGGTATATTTTTTGAACTGATCATATATGGAAGAAAGTGTTCATAATTTATTGAATTTTAATTTTTGCTTGGGGGAAAGATGCTTTTCTGGGGAGGGGTCTAAGGGGAGGGGTGTCCCCTCCCCTTTGAGAAATTTTTATCAATTTAAGATTGCTTAGATGCAAAATGGTGATGTCTTTGGTATTTTTTGAGCTGATCATATATGGCTGAAAAGTGTTAATAATTTATTGAATTTTAAGTTTTGGTTTAGTGAAAGAGGACAGTAGCCTTTGTTGTCTAAGAGAAGGGTATGTAGTCAACAAACCTCCTGAAGTCCACCCCCTTGTGTATGGGTATGATTTCACTCAAAAATACGTGCGTAGAGTCGACAGAAGCACGAACTTTTACGAATATTTTCGTTGATTAATATGTGCATTATAAACAGATAAAAGGGTAACTAAAGGCTGGCAGACACCGGTATAGGGCCTCCTGGAAGCTCTGGACTAATTATATGGATCAAATAGATACCTACCCCACCCCTCCTCTTCTCTTCTTCTTTCTCCTTCGATTCCCCTTCTTCTCTTTCATTTTTTCCTTTTTTTTCCTTTTTCCTGTTCTTTTCCTTCTCTCTCCCCCTGTTATTGCAAATGCCTTCCCTCTCCCCCTGTTCTTGCAAATGATAGGAGGCGGTCTCCCCCTGAACCCTGTGGAGCCGCCCCTAATTTTCTTTGCTCTTTTTCTGATTGACTCAAGATTTCTTCATACAGTAAAGATTGTGTTGTGTCATGGAACTATTACGGAATAGCTCCATGGTTGTGTACGGCCATGCACCTACTATTTAAAATTCGTTTCCTATGGATTACTCAGTCGAGACAACACCAACATAAAGCACAATAAGGCATAGGCGTATAGGTAGCTTTTCGAGACTGGGGGCTGAGCCTTGTTTCGGATCGCTGTCCTGGGGGAGGGTCTAAAGGGGAGGGTGTCCCCTTCCCTTTGGAAAATTCCTGGGTATTTGAGGGTCCTCAGATGCAATTTGGTGCAACATTTTGGGCAAATTTGAAGGAAAATTACTGCAATTGTTTTACATTTTTTTACTGAAGAGACAAATAAGGGGTTTTTGGCCTTGCATGTTGGAGTTCAGAAGCATACTTCAGCCCCCAGATTTTGACTGGAGGCTTTAGCCCTCAGCCCCCCGCTTCCTACGCTAAATGCAATAAGGGAGACATATAATATGACTTCAAAGTTTAATTCATTTTATTAAATGTTTTTTTTTATAGTTTTATTTTCAAAATGTTCGTTAAGTGATCGACTCATGATACCCCCAATATATAGGTTCACGTTCTAAACTTTAAATGGTCACATGCTGGGAATGGAGAGACAGTATATGTTTGAGATTGCCAAACATTACATAATCCGGACAGGGGGGAATACCCATAGACGGAACGTTCAATTGGTCGAAGGTTCATTAAAGACCGAAGATTGCCCTGGACGAAAATATATTCCGAGTTACGGGTAGGGTTGGGGTTTTGGTTAGATAGAGATTCATGGATCAGGCGTATCCCCTGATGCACAAATTAGCTGTCTGTATTTTTTGTGTAACTTGCAATGATACGCACCTTTTCTCCAAGAGAGGGAGAACTTTTTGCTCTGTGACACCATATGTGTAAGGTCTCACAATAACTTGGCGTTAGGGTTTACTACTTTAGGGTTTTATCTTTACTCTCGGTTCCTGTGCTCTTTTTGTTTACGCGTTATGTATAATGGCCTTAGTGTTTATGTAATACTAAACCTGCATTCACGTAAACAATGGAGAAAACAGAAAACATGCGTGCGGGGATTGCAAGTTTCAGGTATTTTGTAACGAACAATTTAACTAATATTGTGGTAGGTGGTTGACATACTGGAACACCTCACCCCACCCCCTACAAAATTATGTCTAAAAACGTTTTTTGGACGATTTTATTTTGGGGGTTGAAAAACCATAGGGGGCAAATGCCTGCCCTGCCCCCTGTGGCGCCGCCCCTGGTTATGCCCCCAACCAAAGCCCGGCACTCTTAGCTGACCCCAGATCAGCCTAATAAAATGCCAACATGTTGCAGGTAAAGTTCTCAACCCCTCAATCTTAGAAACCTTCCGACGGTCGGCCTTAGAAATTAGCACTTTGTCCCACCTTGTTTGGCACACTAATGTGGCCCAGTGATCAGTGCTGCAATCTTGCTACGTTGGGCCCCAGAGTATTAAGAAGAAATAAGGTGTTCGCTGGGGGACGGGTTTTATGATGTTAGCAGGGGCGGTGAGAGGAGGGAGTTTTGAGGATCTGTATATCTGGTTACCCCCAGTGGGGTTATGGGCTTTTGTTTCTCCTCAAAACAGAAAAAACACAAGGCCCTCTCCTACTTGTCACACCCCCTAATTAAATCTGGTACTTATCCAAAAGATGTGGAGCTGGCCAGGCTAATCGTTTGTATTAGACTGCCATGTATTTGACTCTGGATTACCTAAAGTGTACCTTAAGTCTAAAAGTTCAAAAATATATGTTATAAAGCTTTAAAAATGTATCTAAATGGTCCAACTCCCACTTTTACCGGACATTCCTGAGCTGATATATAAAATGTTGAAGCTTTTTTACTCAAATTAAAATGGTAGATTAATGTGCAAAAAGTTTTGATGTCATTCGTGTACTACATAAATTACCGTCTTTGTTTTTCTTTTTTTTTTGAAATATTCTGCACCTTGTTTCAAAATGTGGTCACTATCTTACTGTTGAAGGGTGACTTGCCTATATAAGCCCTCTCCATACAACATGCTATGCAAGTGAACAGTAAATATTTCAAGGTCATTTAAACATCTTAATTTAAAAGGAAACAAAGAAAGTAATGTGAGTTGAACAAGAAGAACATCACAAAGTACTACTTTTTCAAATAAAGTGAATAAATTTCAACATTTTATATCTCAGCACTGGAGTAGGCCTAAGCTATGAAAATGGGAGTTGGAGGAATGAAATAAATTTTCCAACCTCTAAAATGTATATTCTTGTAATTCTAGACGTTTGGTCCACTTTAAATGTAATCAATGTAGTTTCTCTGCGGTAAGTAGGAATACTTCCTGTTGGACATCTTGAGTGATATTTCTGTTTCAAAGCCCCGAGTAACCCCTACCATTATCTGTTCCCCCTTCACAGTGGCGCTACATCATCACCTCGACCTACTTTTAGTCCGAGTTAAGCCATATCAAAAGAAGAATTCGAATCTTAATGTTTGTAGTCTGTTCAGTGCACAAGAAACACTCTTCGAAGATAGTTAAAGGGGATATGGCATCCCTCCAAACCAGGATTTGCTAGCAAACCCTCTACCCAAACAATTTTAGGAGTAGCTTCAGAGTTCTAAATACAGTTGATAACTGCACTTTGATTGTAATTTATTCAAACAATGTAGTTTCCCTCCGATTGTTCAACAACGACTTGTACAGTCAGTTGTGTTCCCATTTAAGCTTACACACACTGTTTGACAATATTGTCTCAAGCAGTTTAATTTCAGTGCAGGCTACAGTGGCTCTGTCTTAGAGGTGTACTTGACGAGGTTCGGTTCAAATTGGAGGAGGGGCGAGAAGTAAACTTAGCAGGGAGAATTGTCACTGCCTGGGGTGAGATTAGAGAGCCTATAAGACATTTATTCTAATGCCCATACTTACGAAAAAAGCCCAGAAGTTCCACGGCTTCGCCCATGGTCACCCATCGGGGAGTTGTATAACTCCATGTTATTCCCTCAATAACCCCTGTCCCCCACCAACTTTCAAAACTGTGGTACCACCTCTCATTACACTTCATACAATTATACTATTACTTTCAGGGGGTTCAGGGGTGGGACTTGAGATCTGAAAGTGTGGGGAACAAGCCCAGGCAAAATAGCCTACCAAGCGGCACCGAAGGCGCCCCGACCGAGAGCACAAAGCGTTTACTTAGACGCGTGGGGTCCAGGTCCACCGCAGGGCCCTGGCGGGGAACGCCCCGTTGGGGTCTAGGGGAAACCCTGAGGTATTCTAAGTATTTTAATATATTAAAACCATTAGAATGAATCATCTGGTTATCTTAAAACTCATCGTATCTGCACTAAACAGATCTCAAATTTTACATTTGGACCATTTTAATAATAACCTTACTCAGAATAACAGGTCATTTTTATGATGAAGAGATTTTGTCTTGTGGGTGGTTACTGTGATTATGTAAGAGTTAGTACGAAACTATGAAACACGCAAGTTGCCCTTCAGGATGTAAGAAAACAGCGTTATGTAAGACATTTTATTGTAGCCTGTTGTTTTTCTTGATTTCTTAAATGCAATATTATCCATTACATGAAAGGTTCTTCCATGGCGGCCAGGGGGCTGGGGCGCCCCTATGTCAGAAGCGTGACTAAATCGGGCAGACATTTTGCCTCAGTCGGGAGGAAAGTTGCCCCTGAACTGAGGGCAAAAATCACCGCTCTCCCTGAGAAGAACAGTCTTGTACGGCCATGGGTTCTTCTACTTTTCCTAGCCACCTATTCTTTCTGTTATTTTTTATTTTTGTCGATGGTCTGGGACAAGGGACCCAACAAGTTTTTGTTACTGTGAAAATAAGATAGTTCCGAAAGTCCGGGTTAAAGTATAATTATGTAAGGACTATCAAAGTTTGAGGGTTGTAGTTATATTTTCCAAACTCAATAACTTTTTGTTACGAGTTACCCGATACACATAGCATGTCCAGTTTAAACTGATCTGTGTTACAGAAACTGTACGAGTAGTTCTTTGGGAGACATGACCACGGGCGTCCGCAGTAAAAAAAAAATGCCAGGGAAGCAATTTTCATTGGAAGCTACATCTTAGTAAGGTGTAGTCGTCGACACCTTTAACCGTGAGCGCCGAAGGCTTGGAGCTGGGGTCCTTCTTGAAAATTTTTCGTAAATTTGATGGCTTTTGCAGGCATTCTGGACCATTTCTAGAGAAAATCCTGCGTCCCCCAGGTAACTTTTGAAATATTTTTCGTATGGTGATTGCAAATCTAAGACAGTGACCGTAATTCAACTTGATTAGGATGGTGGTAGTTGGCGGGGAAAGTTAACAGCGAGAAGGTTTGCAAGAGTTTAGGAAATAGTAATTTACCCAAGCTATTCTATTTTGGGTGTAATAAAGAGGCTGTTCCACAAACGTTTTCTTATGTACGGACAGCAGTCCTAACGTGCCATCTATTTATCAGTTTATATTGAGTTCATGTGAAGCAAGCTAAAAACTTGATCTCGAGAATGGCGGTTCACTGTACATCAAGGGGTTTCTTAATTGTGTGCAAGGACCAGTGGGCGCGTAATGAAGTAGGGCTATATTTAGTACTGTCAGTGACCCTTATGTCATGGCTTTAAGCATGTGGCGAGGAGGTGAGGCCCATGCTTTGAAAGAATTTTTAATTGAGTTACTAAGCAAAATATTTCAGCAAGGTCCCTTGCCTCCCCACCTTTTAGAGCCATGTCATTGTATCAGTTAGTTTTCACTGCACGCGAAGCGCTTCGAAAAAATCTTTCTGGCATTTTTATGGTATTTGATATTAATCTTTTCCTTTGTTTTACATTACAACATTTACTTTATAAGGTCTGAAAAAACGTGGGGGTGCAAGTGCTCCCCTTGTCCCCCAAATCCAGCTTGTGTCTTGGCTTGATCTTTCGTGAGATTGCCAGCTTGTTGCCTGTAACTGAGACTGAAGAGTTGTCTTTGATAAGTCTGCTCCCGCCATCCGAAGATACGTATACTCTGGACCAGTGGTTCCCAACCTTTTTCAGGTCAACTTCCCCTTTCACCGAATGTGGTTCACCGTTGGGCAAACGCCCCCCCCCCTTCTATAGCAAAGTATTGCTATGCATGAAAAGACAATCGTAAAAACACGTTGAAATAAAGGGCAGACCTACACACATATCGTTTTTTTTTTCATGTGGGTCCAATCCAAGGTCGTGGACTCCTTTTGACAACGCTAATCTTTAACCGACTATTTAATATGAAAGCATGAAGGCTTGATCGCGGTCAGAGGCAGAGAATATTGTTTTTAATTTAAATGATGTTAGGGACCCGACCGAGGTGCTGGACATTCCCCAAGATCCCTTAATGGGCCCAGGGGTAATTCTACTGGGGAACCGGTGGCAAAGCACGGAAGCTCTGGGTTTTTACAATTTTGTCGACACAAGTATGAGGAACTGTCAGCCAAATTGTTACTATTTTCCGATTACCTAATAAGCTTAAACGGGCACTAGAAAGATTACAAAAATCACCATTTGGACCAGTTTGCATTTCAATAGAATTTACAAAA
Source organism: Holothuria leucospilota (assembly GCA_029531755.1). Lineage (NCBI taxonomy): Eukaryota > Metazoa > Echinodermata > Holothuroidea > Aspidochirotida > Holothuriidae > Holothuria > Holothuria leucospilota. The sequence continues at coordinate 29,327,135 of CM055966.1, read as the reverse complement.
GTTTGATTCTGCAAAGGGATTTTCCTGTGGGTAGGAGAAAGATGGATAGTATATAGGACGGAACTGCATGGGGCATTGAAAGGCTTATACCAATCAAACTGTCTTACAGGTATAGAAATAGTCAGAAACTTGAAACTTGCGCACAAAAAATTGCATTTTTGAAGATATTTAATCGTTCAACTTCATGTTTCATTGAAAAAGTTATTTATTATGTTACACTTATCTGCAATTGTCACTTTTTCAGTATGTCATATTTATGTACATTAAAGGAAAAATCTTCGTTCGAGGTAAAGCGGAGGGATACTTTTTAGACATAGCCCCTTTGGTCACGGCTTTCACTGCCATTGATGAGAATATGAGGGACCACGCCAGGATGCAATTTCGTGGTATGAGGTTGTAAAGATAATTCACAAACTGTGTGCATCTGAGGAAGGATGTTAGACCTATCCGACATGTTGACTTCATGTAACTCTTTTTAATGCAACCAATTTGAGAGCTCAGCTAATGGAAACCTTCCGAAATCTTGTAAGCCTCGGCTTAAATTGGGTGTCTCGGTTTTCTTTTTTTTTTTTCAAAATGCCCCCTGCCGCCCCTCGCTCATCGCCTCCTTAGTTGCGAAAACGTCCTCTGGAGGGCGATAACGCCCCCGTTGGGAACCGATGCAGCATAGACCTTATTCACATGACGTCACATTCTCATGAAAACAGAAATGCCTCTGCCAATAGGTTACACGTGTGCATTATTTTGTACTCCAAGTAGCGCAACATGCCCTATATAGAGGGCTGTCTTCAAGTAGGTGATGACGTCAATTCGTTAAGTAAGCTCTTGGAACCGGTGGGGACCAATTTGCCGAAAGACTGTATACTGTGAACGAGTCGGAAGGGAGAACGTTCATGTTGTCCTTTCCTTGCATTTCATAGTAGCAACATATCTGGATGATATAATCTCTTCACTAAACACTTTGCTACTTACGAGAGTCAACGTTTGATTGTGTATTTTATCATACCACTTAGTTTCATGCGTTCTATAGCAGCAAAAAGGACAAATACATTAATAAAACGTACTGTTTAAACAAAAGCCTGTAATGCCTGTCTGAAAATAAATAACCCCGTTGAAGAGAGGGGGTGTTCACAAGTAACAATCGTTGCCATCAACATTATTATTTTCACGTAATTAGTACCGTACTAAAGACCTTTCATACTTAATGCAGAAATAATAGTTAATGACGTATTTTATTCTTTTGTTCGTGTAACTTTTTATGACAAGCTTGATAATAGAAGGGGGCGGGACTTGATGTTCGAAAGTATGGGAGTAGCGTCAGGGAAAATGCCCGACGGCGTCGAAGGCGTTGCTGGAGTACAAAAGGCTTGTGGTTGAGGGGTTCACTGAAGGGCCCCTGGTGACGTTCAGAGGCAAGAACCCTGAGGATTTTACAGGGGGGAGATCCCGATAGCTCTGAGGTATTTACAGAATGAAGCGTTCGTATAAACGAATCCGATCAGCGCTTGTGTTTAGTGACTGTAGGCAGCCATTAATGGGGTCCACCAGCCTTAAATCGTCTTCATTTATTTTCTACATGAATTTCAAACCCACATATTCAGTGAAATTGAACGAATCAAGATGCAATTTAATGTCCAACCATCCATCATACAGGTAAGCAAGGAAATTGAAAGATTAAAGGTGATAGACCCCAGGTATGGCCGACTGAAATCAGACCATCACTTGCTCTCCGGATTCGTCTATATCTTGAATGGTATTCGATGCGCTCTAAACAGACCACAAAAACTCACATTTTGCTATACTTTTTCACGATAATAACCTAAATCGGGTTAAACGTGGGCAATTTTATGACGCAGGGTCTTGTTGTTGGATACAATGGTAATGGTAGGGTTTGCAAGGATTTATGACACAATAAACCCTCTCAACTTGTCGTTCAGAAAGTGATAACGACTAGAATAAATAGTTTTAATGCTTGCAGTCGAAGTGCGCCTAAATCATCATTTTTAAGACACTTTAGAGTATTATGTTACTTCTATTTTAATTGCATAATTAATTCATTACAATCATTGGGGGCGATCACGGGAGTTAGGGGGACATGTCCCCTCAATATTTTTAGTGGGGGACATAATTTTAAATGTTTTGTCAGGGGTTTTGTCAGTGGACCCCAACAGAGGTTCTATGGTGGTCCCCTGTATACTCCCTGGCCCGAGTCGCAAAGTGTTCGCTCAAGCAAGTGTCCCCCCAATAATTTTAACAGATCGCTGCCCTGATTATATATATATATATATCTATACAGGGGCGGATCCAAGGGGGGTTGGGGGTTTAACCCCCTTTGATTTTCGAGGATTTTTTCATTTTGTATAATATATTGTTTATTTTTGTTTATTTTCCCCGGTATGTTTTGAAGGTTGTTTTCAGTTACAACAATGCAATTAACATGCCATAATAAGTTTTCTGACAGCGTATTTTTCCTTCTATCGTCCTGACTCTCTCTCATTCAAAATTCGTAGAGTCAGTGAGTCCTTCAAGAGGAGGTCCAGCTCTATGATTAGCTCACCAAAGAAACGTACTGTTTCCATGGAAATGGCAAACATACAAAACACGAAACATGAAGATGGCCTAAGTATAGATTGTAAGGTCTGAGAAGGTCAATTTTTCTTGGTTCACGCCGCGCCAACCGATGGTCGCGCTCCGCTTAGATAACGAGACAACCAAAAATCCCATACATGCGATCGAGCCTACCAGTTGAATTTTGAGGCCCCAAAACCAAAATACTTTCAGAAGATTTCAAAAAGAGAAACCAAACTTTCTTTATTGAGCACAAGCGAGCAACTTTCAGTGAATCACGGTGAGTGCCTAGAGAGAGCACAACAAATGACTCAATGCTCCGAACTCCTGCCCAAGATCGTTTATCGGCAGTGGCGTAGCCAGAGGGGGAGGGCACGGGGGCCATGCCCCCCCCCCATCAAATTCTGTAAAAAATTTAGGAATTAAAAAGAGTTGTCGGCTCTCCACAACTCAGTGACGTGACTGAAGTGATATGTCGGGATATACAAGATACCTATAATGTATCCTAGAACCGTCAAGTTACCATGTTATGGTAACTAAAATAGGAAAATATAGACACCAGGGATGGGTCTGGTTTAAATGGTATAGAGTGACCTTACTTGGTAGTAAGCCATAGCTGGTATGCTATTGCTAGACGCGTTTCGACGATGGAAGATAAGTACTAGGTCTCATCAGTAGCGGTAGGGTAACTTGAAAGTCGGCGATAGAATGCCAACGAGTTGTCACGTAGAAATTTGGTGAACCAATCGTGAAATCTGAATTTTCGTATTTTTCGATAAGCTGGTGCATAGCTAGCAATAGAGAAAAACAAATCGGTTGATAACAACAAGACCTCCTCCCCAAAGCAGTACCTCACTTGATGGAATGTTACGATTCAATGCTTCTTTTCGGTTACTGCATGTCGAGTTTGTGCCAGTAGCGGTTACAAATATCACGGGGTGAATGGATATTTACGCAGCACAAGACTGCGCCTTTGAATGGTTTACAAAGGATAAAATTGTGGTGAAAGAAGCAATGATGTAACCGACTGGATGGAAAATTATTTTTCCAAAATAAAGTAGAGCTAATTCTTTGCAGATGTAGAAAGTTTTCTGAATTTACACGGAAGGATATGTTTCTGTTTTAGGAAATTTCTCGAGTGCAGATAAACCTTGATAGGTTGGTTTTCTCCCTGGTAAAATGAAAAACATTCTTTGGGGGTTTTTATATTAGCTTGATAATACAAATGTCTCATCGGTATGACCAGAAATACTCATGATGTGAATTTCTTCAGACAAACAAGCACACCTCTCATACGACTGATGTTACGATGAAAAGAGAAAACGCCGTTATTCAGTGTTTTTGTATTCGGAAGAAATTTGGTAAAGTTGCTGTGACACTTTAAATGAAATTGTTACAAACGCATAGTACGACCAGTGTTCCGATGGGTTGGAAGCGTAGTGCGCGTAAGGACTTACAATTCTGTGTTGCTAAAAGGTAAAAACTTTAGCAATAGCACAATCGCTATAGCTTACTACTACTTACAGTCAACCAACTACATAAATTAGACCCTACACTGGTTTCCTGAAAATTTTCTCCTATTCACCATGAGGTATAGATTGACTATTTCTGTATTAAATTATTTTATCCCGATATATCACTACTTTGGTCACGTCACTGAGTTCTGGAGAGCCGACCATTTCCTCTAATTATCCCAGTGCTCAACCCATGGCTTTATTAACATTCTGAAGCGGAAGCTATTGGCCATGTTCAGTTATAACGCTTATGACTTTTGGTAATTTGTTTGACATTTTGTTATGACTGAGCTACAACAACAGCCCCGGAAAAATCTGCATAGGTTAGTGCCTACCTCGAGAAAGGTCTGACTACACAACTACACCAATGTACTGACAACCTTTGATTTGCTAAGCACAATTTTTCTTATGACAGTTCAGGGCCGGATCCAGGGTGCGTACGCCTCCCCCCATTCTTTGCAGAACAATTTTTTGTAATGGAACAAAAAATGACTTCAAATGATGCTAAATGTTGCACCAGATTGCATCTGAGGGTACTTAATATTCAAAAATTTCTCAAAGGGCAGGAGGACAACCCTCCCCTTTAACCCCTCCCCCAGGCCGGCGATCAAGTCCTGCGGTTGCCCACCCAAAATCAAATATCATGGCTACGCTAATGGTTATCGGGCTGTAAAGCATGCATCTCTCACAAAGAAGGAAGAAAACTTTCTGACAGGACATTTATCATAAAATTTCTGACACAGGGAATTTCAATGAAAGCTTGTTTTATACGGATCAAAGAGCCTAGGAACGCGTGAGAAATGTCATTTCTTGCAATCTGGGGGTCTTCTGGACCAAAAAATTTCTCTGTATGCTTCGTGCCAACTTATGGTGGCGCTCGGCTTAGATAGTAACTATATCGCAACCCCCCCCCCCTTTAGTCAAAACCTGCATCCGTGCCTGATATATATATATATATATATATATATATATATATATATATATATATATATATACATTCCGAATTTCTCCAGCCACCTGTTCTTCCTTAAATTGTTCAGTATTTTATTTGAAGCATGGTAAAGACTGCCCCAAATTTCTTTTGTCAAAGAATGACGTTGTTTTCAAAATGAAGGTCACAATATAAATTTTGTAACGACGATCAAGGTTTGAAAGTAAGGCATGCTTTCAAAATTTCAAAATCAATAGACATGACTAGGGAAGTTCACAGAAACAAAAATGACAAGCAATCAATTTATTTTCGGGGAGGCTGTAACCTCGTAAGGAGAAAGAGACGAAGCGTTACATCACGATTGCCGAAAGCGAGAAACCAGAGGCTGGGTCTGAGGGTCCTCTTCGAGACTTGTTTTTAAATTTGATGGTTTTTGCGGCAATTCTGGACCATTACTAGAAAAAATCCTGCTTCCTCAATCCTTTGCATGTAATTTGCAATGGTTATGAAATTTTTGGCTGATGATATTTGCAAATTTGAAGTTAACCAATAACTCAGTCTAAGAGCCGGTAGAAATGTTGAGGATGATGATTATTGGTAGAGAGAGTAGATAGCAGAAGGGTTTGGTTACAGGAGTTTTGGGAATGATAAGTGCACTGCTATCCTTCAGAAAGTAATAAGGAGGTAATTCTGTTCAAGTTGTGGTACAAAAATCGCTAGTGATGAGACAGCCGTTTATATTGGACACTCGCAAAGAGCGCCAAAAATTTTGTTGGACAGTTGGCTTTCCATGTGCGCTTGGATTCGGAATTGTGAATGCAGGAACCACCATTGTGTATGGTTTATGGGGAGCTTGGGAGATACAACATTACTAGAATTATTGAGGGAAGAATTGTAGCATACTGGGGTAGACTGATTAACAGTAAGGATAATAAATTTGCAGGTATGATGTATAAATTTCTAAGGATTTTGCACGACAATAATATTTACAAATCGCCTTGGATGAGTCGGATTAAAAGTATTTTTGAAAAAACTGGTATACCCTTTATTTGGAATTATAATTATAACTCAATTGAAACAAACTGGCTCGACAAAACAATTGGATTAAGATTAAATGATATTTATACTCAAGATTGGATTTCTGATGTTAACAATAATTCTCAGTGCAAAAATTATAGGATTTTTAAGCAAGACCTAAAGCTTGAAAAGTACCTTACCACTCTTCCTCTAAAATATAGGTTAGATCTTTGTAGGCTCCGTTGCAGTAATAGTAAAATCCCCACTGTAAGTGGTAGATACCATGGTTATAGATCTCTGTGATCGAATATGCACGTTATGTAATCAAAGTAAATTAGGAGATGAATACCACTACTTGTTTGAATGCCCCTCATTTTCCAAAGAAAGGTCTAAATTCTTAAGGCCATACTATTATAGAAACCATAACACCCTTAAAATGTCAAATTTGTTTAATACAGGTAATAAGAAAATTTTACTTAATTTAAGTTATTTTAGTACAAAAATCATAAGTAAATTTTGATGAATAACGTACTTAAGGTGTGTTTCACTGCCTAATGGGCAGGTTGTTGCCATTTACAAGTTAAATTCTTTCCTTTCTGCTCTTCCTTCTTTTCTTTCTTCTTTCTCATCTATCTTTTCTCATTATCTTGATTCATTTCTATGTTTGTATATCCGATTTCCTAAGGTAATTTATGTTTATGTATAATTTATGTATTTTTGAGTCTCTTTAACCTCCTCGGAGGTGATATGGAGAATGACAATAAACAAACAAACAAACCATGTCTACCGTGGCCTACATCTTGTATTGTTAATGACTAGTGGCCCTCATTTCAGAGTCCCACGTGGGGAGGGATAATTAACGCCCATGTGAAGACATCTTAATTAAGTTATGAAAACTTAAGCATACCTTCATGTTTCACCCCCTCTCCTAACTAGGTCAAAGTAATAATAACACTTTTTATGATAATTGGGGGCCAAACGCGCCGAAAAACCATGCTAGTATTGCATTTTTAAGGCATTTTCTATACATTTTTACTTTATTTTGCATTGCATATGTTATTCATCATATTAAAATTCTCTCATAACTTTCTACTAAAGCAGGGGTGGCGCCAGGATTTGCCCGACGGGGGGGGGCTGGATTCCCCGACGGGGGGGCTGCGATTTTCCGTGGATAAGATTACTGATACATACATACATACATACATACATACATACATACATACATACACACATACATACATACATACATACATACATACATACATACATACATACATACATACATACATACATACATACATACATGCATGCATGCATACATACATACATGCATGCATACATACATACATACATACACACCCTACAACATACATTTTTAAAGATAGAGTTTGGCCAAATTACCGCCCATAATATTTGAGGGTTCTCGGAAAGATATATGAAAAATAATAAGAGAATTTCGTAACAGAATTTACAGAAAAACGTGGTTGCATGATGCCATCATCTTTTATTGAAACAATAATTGAAATTGTTACTCTCAACTCTAGTTTGGCGGATTAGCCACAAGACGCAAAATTTCTTCAGTAGAGCCGTACATAAAATTCTGTCTTGACGGTCTCGGAGAACCCAAACACGTAAATGATGTAATGATTATGAAAGGCGGCAGGCCTCATCGGCATCGCCGTCATCGGCAGAAAACTGGAAAACGTGCAGTTACCACTAAAGGTGCAAATAGCATTATTGACTGTAATTGTATAGAACATTATATATAACATCTTCAAAAGCGGTGGGTTCAAAATGGATCACTGAAATTACTCAAATGGATTCCCAAATTCCACGGATTGTCGAAATTCATGATATCCCTGTTAGCCTATATCATAAGTATCTATCACTTCCTTCACCCAGTTGTTTTTATCGAAATGAACTTAAAGAAGTTACCTCGTAGTAGATGCCAACTTGTCAAGGTAAATAGAAGAGAACAGACTATTCCGGATTTTGGGGTTGGAAAGTCCATTTTGAAATTAAAAGCTTATACAGATAATTGTAGTTGATGATCACCATCTCAATAAAATGATATAAATATGAAATCAGATACTGTATGAGACCTTGAGCCCCCCCCCCTCTCTCCCTCTCTCCCTCTCTCTCTCTCTCTCTCTCTCTCTCTCTCTCTCTGAGTTGATGAAACTAACATCAGGCTCATATTTCAATTCTGCATTTTGGAAACCTGGCCTTGAATCGATTGATGACATTGTCCAAATTTATTCTGTTCCCACGCTCCCGGTGTATGCCCAGTGTCATAAGGCTCTCCAAGCGTTCATTACAGAACGCAAGTCGTTTTTGATCAACCTCATGGAACTGAAGTTCCGTTCACATTCTGCAGATGAAACGGGAAGTGTACACGCAATAGAGACAATGCGCTCCAATTCAAAGAATGCAGCTTTCAACTCCTGTAGGTATGCTCGGAGATCAAGGAGACTGCCAGGGCGTTCCGCCTCTTCTTTCCGTTCAAGTAGGCATTTGAAAGTGCATACCTCATGGGACAGCGCTTCGATATCAGCTCCGAACAGTGCGGCAAACTCTTCCAATGCACTCTGGTCCAAGAATTTGGAGGATGTTGGACAAAGAGATGTTATACCTTTCATGATTGCAATGTTATCCTTATTATACCTTCTCTCGAACTCGGCGTCGACTTTGTCTATGATTTCATAGACATCTTGGACATAGCTATCAAACTCCGGGGAATCGCTGTTTTCCCGGCGTGAGGTTTCGATGGGAGCCTCTACAGCGAATCCTTCGAGGGCTGCAGGCGGCGCTCTTCTGCGTACTGCCCTCGGTTTTAGTCCTTAGGACAATATGTATTGGCCTGTCGCCGACTGTCGGTGCGATCAAAGCGCCCCATCAAAGATGAGAAATCATTTGTTGTAAACACATTGCAAAACAGAGACTGGAGAGCTGCGAGCAATTCAGCCACTCTAGGCTCATATTATTTGATATTAGAATAATAGAATTGAATAACAGAAGGAGAGGCATGACTCGCACCTGGACTCGCATGAGCCACCCGACATGGCCAATGCCGGCAGTGAGATCCGGTTCCGGGCCCCCGACTGAATTAATTTAAACTAAAATTTAATAAGCGCTCGCCGGCTATGGTCCGCTACTGTCGGTTCCAAGTCTTTCACGGTTCGTTTTTGCTAGATTGGAGAAACTGATTTCACTGGTGGCAACACTAAAAGTTTGCTTCACAGGTGTTTCTGGGTAAGATGTCTCTTACGCGAGGACGCAGGGTACGGTAACGTCGAGTGGCCTTTATCAGGAAGTGTATGTTTCAGTATACCGTAGGCCGGGATATACTGGACATGAATCTGGAGAGCAGGGGGGGGGGATGTCGGGGGTCAACTCGTGGGGGAGGGCCGCGCCGAAAAGGATGTCTCACCCTGCCCCCAGCGGCGTGCACACCGTTTATCACACACTTTCATTCGCGACTGCCACTCCAATAAGGTTTTTTTTTTTTTTTGTCAAAAAAAAAATCGAGGTTCCTGCTCCCCGACGGACCCAAATTTTCTTCCCCGACGGGGGGGCTGTACTTCCCCGACGGGGGGGCTGTAGCCCCCCCTGTCACCCCCCTGGCGCCACCCCTGTACTAAAGTTATCTGTCTTCATCTTTTAATTTGTTAATATTTTACGTGAGGTGCTGGAAAGAGTTGGGGAAGTTCCTCCTTTGGTATCCCTCCCCGGTGATTCTGCCTATGACAATACGCCAAATTCTTCTCAGAAGCAATTTACCGCTGCGGTAGAGAGAATAGAATGCGGAAGGCAAGATCATGGGTTGGGGAAGAGGGACATATTTTCGGAAAGGTGGTCAGCCTTGGACAGGCATAAAACTACAGTGCTTTCCAGGGGTGGAGGTCTGAGGTGGGGAAAACTTGGTAACCGTATTACTATTACGTGCTGTCGTAGCTACTAGGGGGAACATTTATCAGTGGGAATGTGATTCATCTTCAATTACACACCATGAAACCAGCGGTGAAAAAGCTTATCCCTCTGTAACTAAGGATCAGGCTATATACGTGCCCCCTTGTGGATCCCCAGACGTGCTTTTTGTGTGGATGAATGCATTCCACTCAAGCCAGAGGCAGAATTGAAAAACCAAGGGATGGAGGGGGCACAACCGTACCACATTACATTATGTTTACTTAAAGATTAGGCCCTTGTTATAAACAGAAGGCCCAAAGGCTTAGTGATCCCTTTCCGAATGGGGATGCTTTGTTGCACTGAGGTTTATCCCTCGAATTTACAAGTATTACAAGTATCCAACACCCCTGTCCTGAAATACCGTCTTTTTCAATGCATTTGTTCTTTGACCTCTGATGACCTTAAATGACCTCTGACCTCCAATGGATCTTGGGTCTTGAAAATTCTTGGGAAATTTTGCTTTTTGACCTCTGGTGACCCCAGATGACGATCTTGGGAATTCTTGGGAAATTTTGCTTTTTGACCTTTAGTGACCCCAGATGACGATCTTGGGAATTCTCGAGAAATTTTGCTTTCTGACCTTTAGTGACCCCAGATGACACTCTTGGAAATTCTTACTTTTCTACGTCTGGTGACCCATGACAATCTTGGGAATTGTTGGGAAATTTTGTTTTTTGACCGCTGGTGACCCCGATGACGATCTTGGGAATTGTTGGGAAATTTTGCTTTTTGACCTCTGGTGACCCCTGATAACGATCTTGGGAATTCTTGAGATATTTTGATTTTTGAACTCTGATGGCCCCATATGACAATCTTGGAAACTCTTGGGAAATTTTGCTTTTTGACCTCTGGTGATCTAGATGACGATATTGGGAATTCTTGGGAAATTTTGTTTTTTGACCTCCGGGACCTAAGATGACCTTTGACCCTCTACCAAAAACCAAGGGGGTTCTTTCTCTAAACATGACAAATCAATATACCATGTATGAAAAGTGCCCTTCATTCCTACCTTGAGATATCCTGATTACAAGGTTTTCAGTCTTTGACCTGAAGACACCTCAAATGACATTTGGCCTTCACCAAAAACAATTGATGTCTTCCTCTCCACATAACAAATCTACGTACCAAATATGAAGTGTCTATTATTGCTATCTTGAGATATCATGATTACAAGCGATTTACAGGGTTTTCGCAGTTTTACCTCCGGTGACCTCAAATGATCTTTGACCTCTACCACAAACAATAAGGTTCTTCTCAACATGAAAAATCTATATACCAAATATGAAAAGTGTCGGTCATTGCCAACTTGAGATACCGTGATTTCAAGCCGTTTATGAGATTTTCGCAATTTAACCTCCAGTAACCTCAGATGACCTTTGATCTCTACCAAAAGCAATAGGGTTCTTTATCTTGACATGATAAATCTGTATAATATGAAAAGTGTCCTTTACTCCTATCTTGAGAAATCGTGATTACAAGGTTTTCAGTCTTTTACTTCCGGTGACCTCAAATGACCTTTGACCTTTACCAAAATAGGATCCTTTCTCTCAACATGACAAATCTGTATACCAAATATGAAAAGTGTCGATCATTGCTATCTTGAGATATCGTGTTACAATTCAATTCAATTCAGTTCAAACAAGGTTTTCGGTTTTTACCTCTGGTGACCTCAAGTGGCCTTTGACCTTCACAAAAACAATGTTCTTCCTCTTAGCATGAAAAATCTATATACCAAATATGAAAAGTGTCGGTCATTGCTAAGTGGCGATATCGTGTTTACAAGCTAAGCGTCACATACACACACATACATACACGCACACACTACATTACTATCGCATAGATTGCCTTCGGCAAGGAATCAATAAAAAAATCCTAAAAAGTACGGAGGGTTTCCTTTTCCCAGCTTTTCTCAACCCCCATTGTGTGACATCAGAGCCCGCTTTATGGTCCAAGCCCAACAAAGCCAGTGAAATTCCTCAAGGGAAATTAGGACAAGTTGACTGCCGTAGGTTAATGTCAATACTATTTTGCCTTGCTTTTAATTATTTAGCATAAATTCACTTACAAGTTACAAAACATTGCATCAGTCTGATATAAGGTCCCTACAATCTTGTGAAACAAATATACGTTTCTTGTTCTGTCATGCATAAGAAAAAGGATTAGTTCCATAAAATAGCCTAATGTGACCATCGCTTTCATTATTTTATTAGAGATATACTTCGAGGTATATAAAAAGTAAATATAGATAAGAGTAATTGTATCTATTATATCCGATCAAGAAACCAAGTAAAAGCGACATACTAGTAGATAATACCGTATTTGCATTTAATGCATTGTAATTCGTTAGTTTAGTTTTCCCAAATTTCTCACCTGATTTTAATTTTAATTTTATTTTTTGTATTTTGCAAATAGATCAAACAAACATGGAGGAAGAGACGGACCAAAAGATGGACACAAATACTGACGCAAAGATGGACGTATCTGACGTCACAGCTTCAAATATGTCTCCATTTGAACAAATATTTGCGACATGCAAGGAAGACTTCGAAGCCAACGTATCCTCCGAGACCATTCTATCTCAACTGGTGCCTCCTTTCGAAATAGATTCGACAGAGAAGGACACAATTATGAACCACGAAACAGAAGAGCAAAAAAATGAAGCACTTTACAAGTGGATAAATGAAAGAATCAAAACCTTAGGACACGTGGGACTCCTTACTATGATTGAAATATTCTGGTCAACAAATAAACCCATTGCCGACAAACTCTGGGAAGCCCTCAAAAAAGGCAGTTTTCCAGGTAAACTAAGTTTGCTGCTTATTTAGTAACTACTTTTTAGTAACTCCAATAAGTTGCTACACTCCCTCATAGGGCGGTGCAATCGGAGTTTGTTAATAAGACACGTCCCCAGGATTATAAAATCCTACATATGCAGCGGACAATTCAAAATGTCTTTTTCGAGACGAAAATTTACAGTCATTTTTGAAAACTGCTTAACTATTCCTTACAAACCAGAGGCCAAAGGAAAACCGATTGCTTTTAATTTTGCCTGTTGTGTGCGCCTATGTGGGATCATAAGAGAAAATTTATTGAAATACACTTTAACAAGCCGAGAGCACATCAATAGGCATTATGCATGTGACGTCACAGGGCAATTGAAACGAAGCTTGTCCCGGCCAGAGGAAAGCCTCTCTATACATTTTCTACTTGGTAAAATTTTTCTAAGATTTCTTTTGCTTGTTAAAGTTGTAAAATGATGAAGTTTTAATGTGTGATATGTTGATTTATCTTTGTCATGTATGTTACTCATATATTTTTATTATTATTAAAGAAAATCTATTTACTCAAACAAGCAACTGTTTACGCTCTGCCATCATGGTATTCGTCCAGCTTTGTTTAACGTATGGACCAGTCTTCACTTCTCGAAACACCTGTCCTCATTTTGGTGTAGATTATAAAATCTAAAATTTTAAGTTGTTAACGTACTGAAATGTCCCTTGTGTGGAAAAGGGCAGTCCGAGAAAGTGCGTGGCAATAAAAATGAAATCATTTCAACACCCACTAAATATTTTAATATATTTTTTAATTTGTTTTATTTGCTGACGACACTACTATTCTATTCCAACAGAAAACACTTCATGAAGCTATCGTTGAGGCAGAAAGAGGAAAGTGGTATCTTATATAAAATTAAGAATTTTATTCCACGTACCTGTCCAATGCTTTAATTCTACCTCATATTAAATTATAATATTTTAGCATGGGGACTTGTACAACATATTGAATAACTTGTTTATATGAAGGAAAAGAGTTGTGAGGAATATTCATAACTGCTCATTCACTGCCCATACCGCTCCTCTCTTGTATAAATGCTAATATTTACCTGTTGTGGCTTTTATAAGTATCAGTTGGGCATCTTCATGTTTAAATTTCACAAGGACATCTACCCCCTACTTTCAACGCTTTATTCACCTACAACAACGCTCTATATAGTTATAATACCCGTTCTAGAAGTAATTTACATGTTCCCTGTTCTCGAACAAAAGTTAGTCAATCTCAAACTCGTACGTGTGACGCAACCCTTGCCCGGTGAAATTAAAAGCAAAAGAACTATTCATACGTTTAAGTCGTCCCTAAAGAAGTATCTTTTTGGTTCATTGGCTTGACATATAATTGTATTTGGTTATCTTTGATGAGTGCAGCTTTATGAATATATCCATGTGGGTGTACAAGGCAGTAGTGTAGCATGTCCTCTGAGGAGAGCAAACGGTTGTCATTTAGGTGGAGATGTTAATGCCTATGCTCTCTACTATATCTTAACTCTTTCTGAAATTTCCGCAGCTGAAGCATTAAAAACTGGACCTGTTCCCAACGATCCAGACCCACATGAAGGCCCATCAGATAGTAATGTTCCAGAAGACAAACCCACCGAAGTTATGAGCTCAGAAACCGACGACAATAATGCACAGACAGAAGGCAACCAATTAGATGGGCATAACAGTCGAAGGGCTAGTGTTAAGAGCACTCAGTCGTTTAATTCGACGACCAAGAAAGATAAAGATCAACGACCATCATCAAAAGTGTCGATCAGTGGCTCTCAAAAAGGGGTACCTCAGCAGACGAAGACGGAGAATTCGAACCCGCCAGTGGTACCGAAGTCATCTCAATCCAAGCGAGAATCTAGAGCTGAGTCTGTGATGTCTATGACAGAAGAAGAAGCAAAAGCTGTTTTGCAAGATTTTTTGAAAAGTTTCAAATCAAGGCGACCCCCCACGAGACTGAAAAATGATGCTAATAAAGAAGGGCCTTCGGAAGAAAAGGGATCTAGTGAACGGGGAGATTCCCATCTCCCAAAACTAGTGGAAGAGAATGATGGTCAAGTTGACCAGCTTGTGGAAAGAATAGTGGAGAAATTAAAGCCTTACTTAAACCCTGAGGCTCTGGAGGTGATCGAAGAACAGGAGGAGGACGCAGAACCCGTACATGCCAGCGAAGTTGAGGATAACAGTTTTAAGGATGAGCTGCAAAGGCAAGACCGTGCCCCTTCTCAAAGAAGTATCAAAACAGCAGAGAAGGTCCAGAGTGTACTTCAAGAGATAGAAAAGCTACGTGATCTGATTGAGGTGGGACGAACTCTTAATGCGGAGAACGGGGAAGGCGGAGTCAACCAAGAGAAAGAGTTGACGAATGTTGTTCTAGCGCTAAAAAGAAAGGAAGCAAAACTATCTCAACGGTTGAAAGAGGTTGAACAGAGAGAAGCAGAAATACAGAGTCGGAAGGAAATCCTAGAGAAAAAAGACGAAGAGGTAGAAAAATACGTCCGAGAATTAGTCGAAAATACGAATAAAAATGACGAAAAACGGCAGCAGATGGATGCGAAAGAAGCAGAAATAAATAGGAGACTAGAGCAGGCCGAAAAAGTGACAGAAAAATGTAGAGCACAAGAGGAAGAAATGAATGAACGAGAATCAATCGTAAAACAACAGGAGTTGGATGTTAAAGCACATTTAGCTGATGTTGAAAGAAGAGAAAAGCAAATAGAAATAGATAAACAAAACATCGCAGATCAAAAGGAGAAAATTAAGACCATGGAAGAGAAAGTCCACCGACGAGAGAGGGAATTGAAAAATGAAGAGCAACGACTTCGTGATCTGGAGAGTGAAATTAAGATGCAAGATATGGATGTAAAATTTCGATTAGAAGACGCCAAACGGAAAGAAGAGGAAGTTAAAAAACGAATGGAAGAAGTGGAGGACGAGAACGAAAAATTAGATAGGGTTATGCGAAAAATCCAAACGGAAAAACGACGCTTGGCAGACGATTTCCGGTCGAAGCAAGATGAATTAACTGAATTAAGCGCCCGAGCACGGAAGTTTATAAGTGATTGGAACAGACGTATGGGTAACCAAGTGAGCGACGAGCAGATAAAAATGAAATTATCTATGACAGACAAAAGCTTAGCGTCTGCAATCTCAGAGGTCGAATCAGAGAGGCGAATGCTGGAACTCGAGGCCGAAATTGTTGAACAGCAATTGGAGTTAGAACGGAAGGGCCGTTTGCTTCTAGAGCAGGATAAATACCTGGCGGGACTGGGACACCATCCACAAAGTATTGGGGATAACCATTTATCCAGGAAAAAGGGAGACGCACGTCTTCCCCCTCTGGGTAGCAAGAGTCCTGGCCAGATGTCATTGCCTTTTCACAACGGAACAGAACGTAACAGGAGGGAAGAAGGAAGCTACGGGGGCCAAAGGGTACCACCGGCTGCTGGAAACGAAAGGGTTCGCGAGGATAGAAGGGACAGCCTTCGTCTTGAGAGCGTTAAATCAGACGACGGAGAGGAAGACAGTCCCAATGATTCGAATCGCACGAAACGTTCGAGATTGCAGCCACCGTTTACTTTCGTGTTTTCCTTACACAACCCTGGACAAACCGCCCAGGACGTGACTTTCACCACACAGCCTATCACGACAATCAGAGAATTGAAATTAGCTTTGAAGAAACAAGAAGGAATACCTGTAGGATGGCAGAAATTTTACAGCAATTCGCGGTCACTTACGGATACAACCTCCCTGCAGCGAATCTCTGGCAACACACAGTTACGTCTTTTAATTGATAGGGGTAACAAGCCACTGAAAGTTATAACACCCGACGGCAGCGAGAGAAAGGTTTCGTTCGATCTTGAAGAAACAATTCAGTTCTCGAAAATAAGAATTTTTCAAGCGACTGGTTTGTTGCCGAGTCAGATGAAATTGTTTATCTCCGGGAAGGAAGCAAAGGGTAATAACCTTTTGGGCAGTTTTTGTAAAAATGGGGCCCCGGAGATAGAGGTAGCTTATAATGATGATTATCTGTTTAATTAGGCTCGTACACAGACCTTTCTCCCAAACCGAAATCGAGATATCTGCCACTGAGACTAACTCAAATATAATAACATTTTTGCCTTAAGGAGCACTATAAATTTACCACGCTTGACAAAAACAGTGTTCATGTGACAGAAGGCTATACTCCGTAGACGGTAAATAACTCATTTGCTGTTTTTATGTCACAAAACTCAACTGCTCCTTGGAGCGTAAATTGTATCATGAGGAAAACCAGTTCAGGTGGCGAACCCTGAGGATCAGGTGGTTATAGAGACCAGCTTAGTTTGACCCCCCCCCAGGATAAAACCACTATGGAGCTACTACGGAACTGCCTACCTGCCACCCAACAAGTCCTGTTGCTTTAACTAGTACTGTCTTTATCCACATGTATGTCTACCACGTTTGTCTTATCATGCGTGGTTTTGCAAAAGCCAGTTCATCCGCAGTTTACACTTTTCAAAGACTGTACAGTCCTTACAGTGGTGACATGTCTCGGTTTTATACAAGAAATGAGAAAGGCTCACAGACAAAAGACTTGCATTTTCCGTTTGACGTTATTTAAATGAAACAGGCCAAGGAAGCTGTTCTCGACTGGTGGGGGAGAACGTTGTTTGGGACCGCCGTCCTAGGGAAGGGGTCTAAGGATGTCCTTTTATGGTTGTTAGATGCAATTTGGTGCAATATATTGGGCAAATTTAAGGAAAATTACTGTACATGTTTGACTTTTTTACAGAGGGAACAAACAAGGGGTTTTCCTTCTTGAACTGAGACGGGGGAAGCATACTTCGCCGGTTCGTCCCACTTTTTGGACTGTGGGGACTAAAGCCCCCACCAACCCCCACCTGCTTCCTACGCCTATGATGTGAAATGTTTATTAGTCTTCGTGCTTCATATTTTAGTATCTGGTATCATGTTTAAAAGGCCCTGGTTTCTTCTTACCCTTTTAACATCCGTTGAATTTTCACCCAAAGAGTGTGAGCACATATTCAAAATAAAGAGAGCTCTGTTCTCTTGAGAGGTAGAGGAGAAAACATCTATAGCTTCAAACTCACTTTCAAATGTTAAACTGATGATTCATTTACCAAAATTCCAGTCAGAATTCTTTATTTACTTACCATTACTAAAAGGACCAGACTACACGTAGAGATTGCCTTGTTAAACTTTATGGTACCACTCTCAAGTGGTAACAATTGCAATATAAAGTGTTGATTACAGTGCTTTACACGCTTAGTTTTGATAATTGCAGAATTGTAGTGAGTACATATTCGTACTCACTGTTTTGCAAAATTGCCTGTAGTTGTACTCGTAAGAATGGATTTGTACTTTTACTCATACTCACAAATTTTGGAAGTTATGCACTGGGGCTAATGCAAAATTTTGTACTCATTTTCATGAAAATGACGTGTACTCCTACTCGTAATCACAACCAGAGACACTTTACTTATACTCATGACAATGTTCTCACACCACAAATCTGGATAATTCGCATGCAAACCCATAGGTGGGTAAAGTATGATCCGATACCCTGTTTCGCACAGCCACGTATTTTACATTGAACTTATTATTTGGGCGATCCACTAGGCTGACGGAGAATGAAATGAATGAAATTCCCTTTTCCCTGAGTTTTCCGTGCAATCAATTTGATGTTTAATCATGCAGTCGTCTCATATATCTCATTTCATTACAATCACTTAAGCATTATACATTAGCAGCTAATGCAATGTAGGTCCCAGGAGCTTCACCCCACTTTTGGCCTGGTGGGTCGTTGTGGTGCCGACCCTCTCTTTTAAACTGCGTACAAACTTCTAATGGAAAGAATGCAGCTGTTCGTATGCTTGTCTTGCAATAGTCTTATCAAATTAATTATTTCTTTCCTAATCATTGAAAAAGAATCAGTCCTCAGCTTGCTTCAGTTTTGCATGAAAGAACTGTTATGATCAATCATGTCCAACAATCGTTCGGCTGTTGACAAAGAATTATCCCGCCGCCGGTTGCATAAAGGTAAGGCCTCCTAGCCGCTCATCAAAGCAATTTTCTTGTGAAAAATTTACAGATTAAAAAAAAAGCAGAAAACATTTCTGTATTAAATAGTGCACACCTTATCTTAACAGCACATTGTGACTGGAAGATATTAAGTATAAACATGATGTTTTTTCTTTCTTTGAAAATATTCGTTTGGAATTCTGTAGTATCATCTGGTATATAAGACATTATAGTCTCATATTTGATCCACAGGGGATTCTTTTCAAACATTACAAAAGAATCAAATTGCAAGGAAAAACGATTTAGGTAATTTCATACAATAACTAAAGGTTTTTGATGAAGTTACCCACTTTTTGTTGCATAAGGTATCCTTTGGGAAAATTTTTTGAATGGAAATAATATCGTAACAAGGTTTAGAGGGTATGTACCGCTAATGATAAAGTTTCTGTTGCATTCTGGCATATACTGTACATTCAATCAATGTGAATAAAGAAACACTTTCGAGCCTTCTCCTCATAGTACCACTTTTAATACTTTGTAGAATAACAGGAAGATTCTATTTATGTAATAAATTATCGTAACAAATTTTAAATGTATTTATATGAACGTATATTTAAGACAGTGGCGTGTCCAGGGCTCCTGATTGTTGGCAACTAGACATTGAAGCTTTGTTGCCTGTCAAGTCCCTTTCTTAAGATGCGATTGGCAAGGCTGGGGTTGCCTAGGTACCACACAAAGAGGTAAATAACGTTAAATGTAATGGTCCCTGATTATAGAATATTCCCCACGCTCTGAAGTGGATCAAAGTTTTCCCGATGTATCTCCAGCTAAGGTCAACTCCTTGATCTCATCAGGGACTTTGTATCAAATAGCAGCTTTCTGATTTCACCTAGCCCGGTTACCTTTAACTGTTTTTTACGAGTGGCGCCGGCACGGGGGGGGGGGGGCATGGAGGACGTACATCCCTAATTGATTTCCGAAAATTTTCACAAAAAGTTCAAAGTAAACCACAACGGCGTTTAAGTTATAGGGTTTTGTAGGGGGTAGGGTGAGGTCTGTTAATGACTCACTGATTAATCTATTTTAATCATTTTTTATCCACAAGTCGTTCTCAAGCTATCACATTTCTCGCAAATCCTTCTCGAGTGCAATGCCAAAGCCAAAATGCCACTAAAGAATGAGAAATTATCATTAATAATGTCTAAACACGTAATTAATTGAAAGATTTGCCACATATACCACCATTTTGCATCTAAGCTACCTTATCTAAACAAGAATTTTTCAAGGGGAGGAGTTGTTAGCCCTCCACTAAGACAACACACCTTTCCTTTACAGTCAACCAAAAATAAGAATTTACTAAACTGTGAGTTTTCCAATACATAATCAATTAAATATTTGTCAAAAATAGCATTATTTTCCATCTAAGCTATCGTAAATGAACAAACATTTCTCAAAGGGGAGGGCATCCCCTTAGACCTCCCCCAGAACATCACCTGCACAAGGTGACAAAGGAAGGATTTGCCCCGAATGCAAACTGCCACCGATGAGAATATGCACAATTTACACCGATTTTCTGGGTTCAGCTGGGGTGGGCTTAAGGCATAATCTTCTCTAGTGCCCCCATCACCAACCTCTGCCGGCACCACTGTCCTTTTACGGTATAATATCGGCGATCTCGTGAGGCTAGGTTGCATCTTCTTGCTTGCATATATTCAAGTGTAATAAAGTCTTAAGCTTCATTTTGGAAACACAATTGTTTCCTTGTTTAATGTGTGTTTTTTCAGTCCATTATCATATGTTCTGAGCATTGTTAGCGACAACGATACGTTACTGTGCATTTTCTTTCAACAGCTGACAATTGATAGTTGTATAGCTTACAATTGTTTGACTTCTTTAACATATGAGACAAATGCGTAACTACTCATTCATTATTTTAATTTGTGTATTCTCTCCAAGTTGATTAAACTGAAGAAACGAAAAGGGGAAAGTTAGTAATCTTGTCCACCTACATGTATAGTAGGAGAGATTATCGCAAAAATGAAAAACAAAAATAGATCCTTAAAATTTGCAAAATATTACACCAAATTGGGTCTAAGGACCCCCTACCCTTAGACTCCTCCCCCAGGACGGGGGTCCGAAACAACGTTCAACCCCACACAGTCGAGAAAACAGCTTCCTACGCCTTTGAAACAAATACAAAAAAGAGCTCATAAAAAGTAATTTGAAATCCAACTTATTCTCTCAAAAATGTAATTCAGTTATATATAGAATTTTCTCACTTGTAAAATTCTAAAACATGAGATATCAAAATTTGGAATGTTTAAATGCAACTTAAAATACCCAGAAAGTGTCATTTCCTGCAATCTGGGAGGTAGCTTTTCTCCGAACTTTCTCGGTACTCTCCACGCCAACTCATGGTGACGCTCCCCTTAAATAGTGCCTGGGCATATTTTGGCCCCCCTATAAATACAATCCTGGACACGCCCTTGATTTAAGAAATTAATCACGGAAGGAAAGGCAGCGACAAAGCTTGGCCCAGTATATTTATTCAAATCTTTTGAACCCCTACATCTACTTGAAATTGCATCAAATAATGAAATATTTTTATGTCCTTTGTTCAAATGGATTAAGTTAAGGTTTAAATTTTACTTGAGCTTCTGTCTGTTTTATGAGAAAGGAGTACTGAATCGAAAGTTTGCAGTCAGTTCCCTTTTGTAGTTTTTTGTTCTTTGAGCAGATTAAGTGACAAAAGTTTCAATCCAGTTAAATAAACTTGAATCAAGTACACGGACCTAATAACACTGTAAAAATTGATTAACACTTTTTAGTAACAGATAATAAACGCGTCTTGGCGTTTATGTAACAGAAAAACAATAAAATACATAAGCAAATTAAACGTCTAAAACGCCAATTTTAACACATTGACGCCACTTTAACATTACATGTTTCTCACGGGGCTTGAGTTGTCATGACTCAAGAACAAACACATGAAAAATCGTAACCAAAATGGCCCTCGGGACAAAACCCCATCACTGCTCCTGAGGGGCCAAGTAACTACCCTATGAAGAGGACAAACAATCATGACGTTAGCCGAATAACAAACCAGTTTGGAGGAATGCCCATTTTTGGATACATGCCCCTCCCTCCCGCCTCCCAACCTGTTGATGCCCATTAATTGAGCTGGCTAGGTAATGGATATGTATGGCTTTGGTGGACATAATGATGCGAGAAGGTTGTGTGGTCATTTATCGCTAATAGGCCTATTCTTTGTTCTTACAGATGGTAGATCCACGTGTCCTGGGACCACCTAATGCCTTTCAATTACGCCTTTGCCACAGAGTGTTCCCAGTTAAATGCCATTCTTGGCAGGCGTATGGATGCATTTGTTGGTTCTTGGGCAAAACAACACACGACAACATTCTGCTGTAGCCTTTCCGTTCGTCTTCAGACTGGTGCCAGGAAATTACTAAGGAACCCTGTTGACGGATGGCAGATCGACAATGAGCGCCAACCCACCAAGTTTTCAGGCAATTGGGGGCGTCGGGATGGCTACCTCTCATTTCTCACCGCTCATCCCGTAGAACGGCTTCCCGGATATGCCGAAGGAAGTGGATATTGAGGTGAAATTCCGGCCTGAGGGGCGGGGGTCCAGACATCCGCCTCTGGGGAACGAGGACAAGAAGCAGTCAGGGGTCCCTAAACTAGGGGGTAGAATTGATGGCAATACCCTACAGCATCATAGATGGTCCCAAAACCCAGCTTGGTCGGGGCCCTTCCTTGTCCCCTTCATCAGACAAATTAATGCAAGGACTGGTCTTTCACCCTTTTAGGGCAATTTCTGTAATATTCTTGTGGGGGAGCTGACGAGGGAAATTGTCATCGGTGCAGCGGCCCCACCAAGAGAAACATAGGGGCTTCTCCCCTCCCACTTGACCCACCATGATGGAGCCGACAAAAATGAATGGGGTGCCCTCTATCAAAAACTTTCTGAATCCTTCGCAAAGTATCGGAATCACCTTTTTGGAGGGTGGTGGTTATGTTTTGACACTTCACTCATTGCCAAATCATTTGTCTTGATAACCACATCACGCCCCTCCCCTCCTTTTATTGATTCCTTGCCGTAGGCAGGCAAGGAATCTATGCGATGGTGATGTCTTGTGTGTGTGTTTGTGACGCTGCTTGTAATCGCGATATCTCAAGATAGGAATCAATGACACTTTTCATATTTGGTATATAGATTTGTCATGTGAGGAAGAACCCTATTGTTTTTGGTAGAGGTCAAAGGTTATCTGAGGTCACTGGAGGTAAAAAACCGAAAACCTTGTAATCACAATATCTCAAGGTAGGAATGACTGACACTTTTGATATTTGGTATATACATTTGTCATGTTGAGAGGAAGAACCCTATTGTTTTTGAGGTCAAAGGTCATTTGAGGTCACCGGAGGTAAAAATCAGAAAAGCTCCTAATCACGATATCTGAAGGTAGGAATGATCGATATAGATTTGTCATGTTGAGAGGAAGAATGCTATTGTTTTTGGTAGAGGTCAAAGGTCATCTGAGGTCACCAGAGGTTAAAATGCGAAAACCTTGTCAATGGCTTGCTTTCATGATATCTCAAGATAGCAATGACAGACACTTCATATTTGAAATATGGTCATGTGAGGTAAGCAGAGGTCAAATTGTTAAAACATCGTAAAATGATGTAGTCAAGAAAGATAAATTTGAGGGGTAAACCTCAGTGCAACAAAGCCTTCCCATTCGGCAAGGAATCACTAAGCCTTTGGGCTTTCTGGGTTAACAGCTTCCATTAAATTGGTGGCGCACTACAAATAATTGTATTAGAGACCCTATAGTGGGAGAGATTGGCCAACTTATTTCATGGGCGCCATTTTGGAGCCAAATGTTAACTATGGCCAGATATCATATACATTGAGTGCGTACAGTTTTCCGTACAAAATGTAAAACAAAGTGAGTTACAGCGTTCTGTTCTCTTGTGACAATCATTCGTATTGGTTGACTCTGGCTGGCACTGTTTGCCGGAACCTTTAGTTTGTCACCCGGTGCAAGAAAATCCGTCCTGGGAGGTCTAGAGGGAGGGGATAACACCCTCCATTTTGAGTAACTTTTGCTTATAGAAAGTGACGAAAATGCAGAATGGTGTATGCTATTTTGACAGTTTAAAAGTGATTTTATTTAAAAAAAATCTCATTTTAGTGTGCCTTATTTTTTTCTTGTAAGAAAGGGGGAAGGGTGGGTCTATTCTGGGCTGGGTCTACCCCTTCTTTCTGAGAAAACTACTAGACGTTAATACAGGATGACATACATACAAAATGGTGCTTTTTATGGAAAGTTGTAAGCAAGTTGAACTAATCATGTGAGATTTTTCATTATTTGTGAACGTTTCAGGAGAGGTCTGGGGAAGGGGTAAATATAGGGGAGCACTTCCTAGTGACACTTTCTTATTTTATGGAAAGGCCTAGGCCTAGGTTTTATAAAATTGTGACTGACCAAGGTGTATTCCATGTAAAACCTACATCAAAGTCAAAGGTACGCAAATGTTTGTTTTTTCATGCTACTAATAGATCCAGGAGCAATGTTTGATCTGTTATTGTGTACCCCTCCTCTATGAAAATTTTTGAAAATTGGGTGTCCTTACATGCAATCTTGTGCCACATATGCTAGATGTGAAGTAAAATTTGTGTTAAAAATTGACGTATTTTTAGGAACTAAAACAAAAGCATCGGCATCAGTGAGGGGGCCACAACTGGAAAAAAGGCCGTGGTCGTCTCGACTTGAACCAATTGGTTGGAAACTGGAATGTTAAACCTCATCTAACCTAACCAATGGGTGCCCCCTCCCCTTTGAAAATTTGTGAAATATTAGGTGTCCTTACATGCAATCTGGTGCCACATATGCTATCATTTGCAATAAAATTTGTGTTAAAAAATTTACGTACGTATCTTTAAGAAGTAAAAAAAAATCGGCATCAGTGAGGGGGGCATGGCCCAATGGCCCCCTAAATGCGCTACTGCTCCTACACCTATGAATGGGGACAACAGCGGTGGTATTCCAGCGTTTCTATGGGGATGTTCCAACAACTCTCCAATAGGGTTAGTATTAGGATTAGCCAGTTTAGGCCAAAGGGTTAGGAGTTGGACTCCTATTTGGGTTTGTGTTGGAATATCAAGCAGTCGGAATATAGAGAAGGAACCGCCGTATACGGTATAGGCTAGGTCTTGTACAGAAAGTCGTAATCTAACTCTAAGGCTAAGCCTACTGTAACGTTTAGCCTACATGTATTACTAAGTTGCATACTGTAAAGTTACATCTCATAAGCGATCGCTATTTGATGGATTCCAATTGAACCTTCTAACTTTCACAGCCCCCCGAAGCCTAATTCTTTTTGTACAGGATGGGAATCTATACAACTTGTAACCCTTTTCTGGTCTGTTCGTGCATCCAAATGCAGCACAACCCAGCACAACCCGGCCGCAATTTTGGAAACAAAACATGTC
The DNA here is from genome assembly GCA_029531755.1 of Holothuria leucospilota. Classification (NCBI taxonomy): domain Eukaryota; kingdom Metazoa; phylum Echinodermata; class Holothuroidea; order Aspidochirotida; family Holothuriidae; genus Holothuria; species Holothuria leucospilota. Next base: position 29,301,776 of record CM055966.1, on the reverse strand, counting down.
TGTCTTACATAGGATGAGTACGTCCGGCCGTACCATAGAAATAAAAGTAAGGGAGAACGCTGACACAAGTGTCGTCCATTCATGTTTGACCGGTGAAGCCACGGAAATTGTGAGGGCGCTTTCGTCGTACGGCAAAAGACCGGTTGATTGGTGTGTCCCCGTACGTACAGTGTGCATTCTGCTGCAGAAGTTATAGCTTGGTTTATCCGTTTTTCGAAAGATTAGGAGTAATTTCCACAACAGAAAAAAGTCTTGGTGCCTTAAGTATTTTGTTTTATACTCCTAACTTGAAAACTTGTAGTTTCTTTGCCAATACTTGGGGCAGAAGCAACGACGTGATATTTGTATTACGCGCAGGTGCTCTGTTGCCGTACAACCTAGCCAAATCAATGGCTTCAGTCCAGATCAGCAGATGTCATTCTCCGTTACTTTTATTTCTATGGGCCGTACGTACAGCCCGCACACTTCTCGAATGTACATAGGCAGGCTACACGTACATGATCTTGCAAGCTCGTACTTTGGCTCTAAAATGGTGCCCATACATTTCGTCCAATCAGAATGCTTATCTGAGAACAATGGTTGGCCAATCTCTCCCACTACAGGGTCTCTAAATTGTATATAGCTGTATATAGCAAGTGGATGTTAGGCTCCAAGTCAATGTAACGCTAGTGTTTGTTGAGTTCGCACCTTAACAATTCCAAATGAGGTTTTGTTCTTTCCCAAATTTTTGATATATCTCATTTCTCTACTCGATGATTTTAAGGTGAACTTAGTTCGGACAGCACATTTGTGTCAAACGTAGACAGAAGTTGACGTTAAGGATTGCAAAGTCTATGCGTAAACGAGGCGGCTCAGTAGGCAACTTAGTATCTCTTACCTTGGCTTTGCGGCTCTGAAAGTTGAAAATAAATCTCATATAAAGGCGACATGCCACTGATTTGTAGCACCAACTCTTTCATAACCGAACTAAAAGTAAAATAGTATTCCGACAGCAACAAAAGTTCTGCTGTTCATTTACTCTTCGGGAATTGCGAGGGAGAATATACATTCTGAAGTTACAAAAAGCACCAAAAAGTTGTCGCCATGTTTGGCCCACTAGATGCGCACATTTTGGACCTAGCTCTTGCTTTCAAATCGGCCAAAATTTTGTACAGGGCATGTATAAGACCTTGCTCTCTAGTCAATAAATACTCTTAGGCGCGGGGAGTAGCTTAGCCCCCCCCCAAAAAAAATGTATTGGGCTCCGCTATTTCATTGGGGCAATGGGGTGGAACTTGTGGGAGGGGCCCCGAGATACTTACAGTCCCCCTTAGCTACATGGGAGGGGGGGGGCTGGTTTGCAGGAGACCATACGTAAAGTGCAAGTATACCAAACGCCATATAAAGCCTCTTTGAACAGCATTGCTCAGAAAGTACTTGGAAAGGAACTTCTCCTTTCATGCCTGAGTATCATATGTTGGGAACCCCCGATGACATTTTGAATTTGGCTCCGAATTTCGAAAGGTTTAAAAAATTATCCGCCAGTAATTCTTGTCATTGATGCACAACACATTTCTTTTATATCGTGTTTTTTTTTTAGTTAAAAAAGGTGAAGCGCCTTCACAATTGCAGCCAGTTCCGAAAGTCATTGATGTCAATTGTAATGAGTAAGCGCCAGGACAAGGAGCCCATGTACAATTTGTTTCATTTTGCCCTCTCCAATTATGATAGACAAAAAAAGAATTGAGGTAGTGGGTGTGCAGCAAATGTAAGCCTTCTGTCAAAGAATTACATGGCAGGATTCATGATACCCTCAGGCCTACTGGCCAACGTTATCTCAGCTCCTAATTAGCAGGACGATTACCTTCAAATCACCCACTCATTCTGCAAAGTATACTACAGTACTTATTTTCTAATGACTACTTTAATTTCTCAGTTTCTCTGCTTTTTGGCTTGGATCCTTTCTAATTCTTATAAGCCTGGTCTGTGACGGAGCCACGCGTAACGGACCCGTGAGGTCCAGAGGTTGAGAGCCTGGTCACCTTCAGTCTCAATTAATGACCCTGCAGGAGCTATAGTTTCTTCGGGGAGGATACCTCCTTCTGGGTATTGTTTGGTTTCCCCTCCATCATCCAGCAGGGGGTAGGCTAGTAAGAAAGAATAAAAGTTGGATTATCGATACTAAGAAAGAAAATGTTGGATTCTCGAGTGACATTTTGAGTTGATGTCATAAACACTTACAAAAAAACATGATTTCAGCCTTGTACCCAAGGGTAAGTAAACGTTGGGGCGCGCAGCCCGGGTTAAAAAAAGTTACTGCTCTCTCTAGGTATATCGGTAATTATTTTACTTTGCGTTTGTAAAAATTGAAGTCACCCCGACGGTTAATAATCCAACATAGGCGGATCAGGGGTGGCGTTGTGTGGGAGGGGGAAGGGGACATGGCCCCTCGTCGGGAAAGCTACCTCCCCCCGTCGGAGAATTTTTCCATGTTCGTCAGGGAGCCTTGGTCTGTACGGTAAAGTATGAAGTCCCCGACGGTTTACCTGTTTTCGCTTTCAAAAGGGCAATTTCTCAACTAGAAACCAAAAATTCTCAGCACGTTTGGTGCGCCGTAGGTTTATATCAGTTTCTTCCATACTTTATTTCCATGTATAGCGAAATATTAACAGCCCTTGGTCGCCGTAACATATAGGTAGAGTACACAATTTTATGTAAAGCCTCGGTAATTTCATCCAAAATTGCATAGCTTAGCTAAGGTTCTCTTTTGTCTGTTGTGCGGTATAGTAAGCAACTCGCGGAAGGAAGCGGTGGCGCCGACACGGGGGCATAGGGAGGCGCGTGAGCCCCCAATCGATTTCAGGTTTTTTTTTGAAAATTTTAAAATGATCCCAAAAGGCGTTTAAGCTACAGATTTCTGTAGGGGGTAGGGTGAGGTGTGTTTTCGAGCGAGTGATGGATCTACTGCAACCATTTTCTATCACAAATGGTTCTTAAACATGGGCGTCCGGAGGGGGGGGGGCAAGGGGGGCACTTGCCCCCCCCTGGAAAATCAAAAACTTGAAAAAACGAAGAAAAAAACGAAGAAAATATAACATTAACATTTCTTAACAGTTCAATCAGTGTGAATTTCTGCTTTCAAAACAGGAATCAAATAAAAATATCAACACTCAGGCCCCAGCAGCCCCCCCCCCCCCCGAGCATATTTTGGTATTTTTTAAAGTTTGTATTTAAGATATTGCTTATGTTTTCCCTTTTTATATACGGCAAAAAGGCCATGGAAGTGCCATTTCTAGCGATCTGGGAAGCATTTTGGGCAAAAATTTCCTTGCGCTCCGCGCCAACTCATGGTGGCGCCGAGCGCTGAGAGTCTGTCTATGCGCTTCGCCCCCCCCCCCCCCTTGACAAATTCCTGGCTACGCCGTTGTCAACACTGTGTGAAAAAGTAGCATCTAAACTCTTTTCTGGGAGTAAAATATTTCCCATGGAAAAAGTTGGGTCCCTAATAAATTTTGCCCCCCCTTGAATTTTTTTCTGCGGACGCCCATGTTCTTAAACTATCAGAATTATCGCAAATCCTTCGCAAATTATCAAAATTTTCACGCGCTCCTCGCGCTTCAAACTTTACCTCAATATTGTCCTTATTATCAATAATTTCCGGTAGCAACTCCCACAGAAGCACAGCAACAAAAGTTTAAAGCTGTTTACGAATCATCAGGTAAAAGGCTGGTTTTGTGATTGGCAAATTGGAAGCGCTCGATGCAGAGCATGAATGCAGATTTTGTCATGGTTGTTTTATATGGCGAAAAATTTCGGTGCGCTTTGCGCGCATTCGTCACGGTTTTCACACGATCTCATGACCATTATTTAGGTTATAATACTGCACAAGCAACCATGGGCGTCCGCAGAAAAAAATTCAGGGAGGGGCAAAAATTTTTGCAAAAATTTTTTAGGGGGGGAAAAAGCTCCTCGCAAGCATGGGTTGGCGCGGAGCGCAAGAAAATTTTGGCCCCCAAAGCCTCCCACATAGCTGTAATGGCACTTCTAAAGCCTATCTACTGCATATTGTTACGGCTTGTGGTCGCGAGTCAAACCAATAACAGCGAAAGATCACAGAAGAACGAGATTAAAATTCAACAACTTAATGATTATTTACAATCTCCTTATCTCACTTAAATTTACAATAATTAATTAGACTTACTCACAATCCTTTAATTAATATTTGCCTGGTCTGGTCCAAGGGCTGGTAGTGCATGCACGTTGACGATGGTACGGTAGTAGACCTGTAGCGTGCTGTAGCGTAGGAACTGGTTCCACGAGCGAATAGTGACAAGGCTAGGCGATGAATGATGGATGATAACAATCTCTGTACACAGTGCAGAAACGGCGTAAGGCAATTTATCACAAGTGTGCAGTGTCAGTGGCTGGGAATAACTTCTCACAGCGTCTGGACTCGATGAAGTATTAGGGCATTTCTCAATGTCTCTCTCCGCCACAACAACTGTTGAACTGCCTTTTATATGCTAGGCTTTTATTCGAGAACTCTCCAGAATTTAACAGAAACTTCTAGTGCCCACAGTCCAGCAATTACGAGAACGTTCCTTAATAGAAACTTCTAGAACACAGTTGAATATTCTAGTTGAATAACGACAATTGCACTTTCTTAGAAGTGTTGCCAGGTCGCTGCTATAATTGGACATAACGTAAACAGTTCTCACTTCTAGACAGTTCTAGAACGGCTGCGTTGAAGTTGAATTCTCTGGAACTTTCCATTCGCTCGTCGATGGATTCAATCCGGTGTTCCTGACGGGTCGTCTTGTAACACTCCCCCCCTTGAAAAAGTTTTGGACGTCTCGGACAAAACTTAAGTTACAATATTTACAATGTATAACTTTACAGGAATAACTACAGTATGTATATTATGTAGTCCAATATTCAATGGAAGGTATAATCATAACATACAACTTGTCTTGCAAGGTGATGATAATACATGAATACAGTAACATCATCAATACACAGTGTGCCATAGTTAACACAAAATTTCAAAACTTACAGTGATATCTTCAACATACTGCATCAAATCAAATTCTCGACAAAGAGTCTGGTACAACATTGTCTTTCCCTTTAATGTGCTTAATATCTACATTATATGATTGCAGAAATAAACTCCACCTCATCAATCTTTGATTTTTGTTCTTCATCTTAGATAAAAATGTCAAAGGGTTATGATCAGTGTATACAGTGATAGGGAAACTAGTAGTTCCCAAATAAACATCAAAGTGTTGAAGACCAAGTATCAAAGCTAATGTCTCTTTTTCAATTGTTGAATAATTTTTCTGGTGTTTGTCAAATTTCTTAGAATAATAACAAACAGGGTGATCAACACCATGCTCATCAGCTTGAAGCAAAACTGCTCCTATGCCATTGTCACTGGCATCCACTGCCAACTTAAATTGTTTTTCAAAATCTGGAGCGATCAACACTGGTGAACTCATTAGTGCCTTTTTCAATAATTCAAATGCTGCTTGGCAATTATCCGTCCAATCAAACTTTTCATTCTTCTTTAACAATTTTGTCAGTGGTGCAGCAATGTCAGAGAAATTCGGACAAAAACGTCTGTAGTAACCAGCCATGCCTAGGAAGCGCATCAGCTGCCTTTTATCAGTTGGGGCAGGGAATTTGTCAATGCCCTCAACTTTAGCCTTAATTGGTCTAACTTTACCCTGACCAACCACATGCCCTAAGTACACCACATGGGCACAAGCAATCTCACTTTTGACCAAATTGACAGTCAAATTAGCTTTGGCAAGTTTGTCAAATAATGCCTTAACATGTTGTACATGTTCATCCCACGAGTTGCTGTATACAATAAGGTCATCAATATATACTTCACAATTTTCTAAATTTGACGTAAGGTTATTTACTAAGCGTTTAAAGGTCATTTGTGAATTTTTCATACCAAACGGCATAACCTTATACTGAAATAACCCATCTGGCGTCACGAATGCCGAGATTTTCCGAGCCCTCTCAGTGAGTGGTATCTCCCAGTACCCCTTTAGTAAGTCAAACTTTGACACATACGCAGCTTTCCCAATCCTATCAATACAATCATCGATACGGGGTATCGGATAGGAATCCGTTCTTGTGACTGCATTCACCTTTCGGTAATCAGTACAAAATCTGTACCCACCGTCTGGCTTGGGGACCAATATACAAGGGGAAGACCATTCACTATTACTAGGTTCTATAATGTCATGGTCCAACATGTACCGAACCTCATCCCTGAGATGTTGTCGTTTTTTAGGGTTAACTCGGTAAGGATGCTGCTTGATTGGTGTGGTATCTCCCACATCAACATCATGTTCAATCAAACTTGTCCTAGTGGGATCATCTGAGAACAAGCATGCATATTCATAGATTAATGATTTCATTTCTGACTTTTCTTTGTGATCCAGATGACTTAATTTCTGGTCAAGATTTTTCAACACATCAGAATTTTGTAATTTAATACACATGTCAGGAACATTATTAGCCTTGATCTCATCATTACTGAGTTCATAATCAGCATTGATAATACACACTTGATCACCTGTATCATTAGTGTTACCATTTACATCATGTACACTTTCATCCTTAGAAATGTCACAATCTTCTCTTTCATAATATCTCTTCATCATATTAATATGACATACTCTTTTAGATTTACGCTTGTCAGGTGTCAAAATGACGTAATCTGTGTCATTAACTTTTCTCTCAATGACATAAGGTCCTTGAAAGCGAGCTTGAAGTGGCTGACCAGAAACAGGCAAAAACACTAGCACCTTATCACCAGGCTTAAACTCTCTTTTCACAGTGGTCTTATCGTACCACGCTTTCATTTTCTTCTGAGAGTGCCTCAGATTTTCCTGAGCAAGTTCACATGCTCCAAGAAGACGATCTTTAAAGCGGGATACATAATCAAGTAGATGTATGTCTTCACCTGGATCTGATAACCACTTCTCCTTTAACAATTTCAATGGTCCACGAACTGTGTGTCCAAAGACAAGTTCAAATGGACTGAACCCAAGTGACTCTTGTATAGATTCCCTGGCAGCAAACATTACAAATGGAATGCCTTCATCCCAATCTCTCTCATTATCATGACAATATGTCTTTAACATATTCTTCAATGTTTGGTGAAACCTTTCTAAAGCCCCTTGGCTTTCCGGATGATAAGCCGAAGACTTTTTGGCCTATGCCTAACTCATACAACATCTGCTGGAATACAGTTGACATGAAATTAGACCCTTGATCTGATTGGATCTCTTTCGGCAACCCAAACAATGTGAAAAATTTAAGTAAAGCTTGTAAGACTGTCCGAGCCTTAATATTCCTCAGAGGTATTGCCTCTGGAAACCTTGTAGAAGCACACATAATGGTTAATATATACTGATGCCCTGCCCTACTCTTAGGTAGGGGACCTACACAATCAATGATGACTCTACTAAACGGCTCTTCAAAAGCAGGAATTGGCTTTAAGGGTGCAGCCGGAATATTCTGATTCGGCTTCCCAACCATTTGACATGAGTGACAGGTCTTACAAAATTTGGCCACATCACTTTTAAGTTTTGGCCAATAAAAGTGATTTAGAATTCTGTGGTAAGTCTTATTGACTCCTAGGTGCCCTGCAAATGGCATTTCATGAGAAATACTCAGTATTTCCCTTCTATAGGTCCTAGGTACCACAATTTGATGGTAAATTCTCCACTCTTCATCTAATAGTGCATCAGGTGGTCGCCATTTACGCATCAAAAGATTGTTTTTCAAATAAAAGCAGACTGGGACGTCTTTCGATTCATCCTCAGTGAGTGCACCAGCTATTAATGGCTGAAGCTCTTCATCATGTTGTTGTTGGACTGACAACTGGTCTCTGTGGAGTGTGTCAGACATTTTTGATTTTTCCTGTTCTACCCCCTCACTATGTGTGGGGCCAGGAGACTCACAATCCTGACTATCATTAAGATTAGTCATAAAAGATTGGCTGAGATCATACCAAGAATCTTCACTTTCATGAATATTTTTACTGGAATCTTTTCCAGATTCTGACTCCTCTTTTGGGAGTGTTATTCCATTTTTAGGAACTAATTCCTCAATTTTATAGAGGGTGGATGATTAAGTTTATCATCCTTATTTTCAGAAATCATACCCTCATTTTTAGAGAGTGGATGTTCAAGATTATCATCCTTACATGATTCCCTACTTGTTCCACTTTTGGGAACTGTATCCTCACTTTTGGAGGGTGGATGTTTAAGATTATCATCCACGGCGAGCTTTTGTGACATAGCTCTAGTGACAGCACAGGCAGGGAATAAATTTGGAAATTCCTTTTCTAATTGCTCTGTGTTTTTATTATCGCATGGTTTATCTGTCAAAATTGCATTGGCTACTACCTTTCCACCAGCTAGGTCATTGCCTAGCAACAGAGATACCCCCTTTACAGGTAGAGTAGGTCTGACCCCTACTATGACCGACCCAGAAACTAAATCTGACTTCAAATTAATTTTGTGGAGAGGGACAGAAATAAATCCACACTCAACCCCCTGAATTAGTACATTTGCCCCTGTGGAAGTAGAGTCCGATAATGGCAAAACTCCATCAAGAAGCAACGACTGAGTTGCGCCTGTATCACGCAAAATTTTAATTTTGACGGGTGGATGAGCTGAATTCCCATCTAGGGAAATAAACCCCTCAGACACGAATGGAAGGTATTCTTCCTTAATTTTGTCGTTAGAATTAGGCCGTAAAGTCACGACTACCTCAGAAGAATTCTCTGCAATGGCTAAGGCATTGGAGGCTGTTTCAGTCTCCTTTAATTTTGCCAATGTGAAGCAATTTGCCATTGTGTGGCCCTTTTTGTGACAGAAACCACAAGTTATGTCTTTAAAGGCAGCTTTGTTTGAGCTGACCTGGTCGTTCTTTTGACGACTTAAATCTGGTTGTTTTTTACCAGAATTTGTTGGAGAGATAGAACCAGACTGAGATCCACTGTTACCTGTTGTGCCACTACTATTACTACTGTTGCCATATTTCGTATTTGGCCTATTAAACTGACCCTTGTTTTGAGTCTGACCCACTTTACCAAACTTATGGGTAAGTGCATACTGATCAGCCAAATTTGCAACTTCCTTCAATTTGTCAGCCTTATTTTCCTCAAGGTGAGTCTTAATGTCATCATTCACACACCGTTTGAATTCCTCGACTAGCATCAGTTGTCTTAAAGTGTCAAATGTGGAGACCTTTTTGGAAGCACACCATCTATCGAAATGCCTTTCTTTTTGATAAGCAAACTCTACATATGTTTGTGTATCCGCCTTACGATACTTTCTGAATTTTTGGCGATAAGCTTCGGGCACCAATTCATAGGCTTGTAATATGGCCTTTTTAACCTTATCGTAATCCATGCTGTCCTCTATTGACAGAGCGGAATACACTTCTTGAGCCTTGCCTGTGAAATTACTCTGGATGAGTATGGACCATTTATCTCTTGGCCACTTTAGTTGCTCACCCAGCTTTTCAAAATGGTTAAAGAATTTCTCCACATCATCCTCCTGAAATTTGGGGACAAATTTTACGTGCTTAGAAACATCAAATACCCCAGTATCCAAGCCTGTCTTAGGGTCTGAGCCTTTTATGACCCCTAACTCTAGTTGCTTCAACCTAAATTCATGTTCTCTTGCCTTTTCCTCCCTTCTTTCTCTTTCTTCTCTTTCCTCTTTTTCCCTTTGCATTTCTCTTTCCTCTTTTTCCCTTTGCATTTCTCTTTCCTCTTTTTCCCTTTGCATTTCTCTTTCCTCTTTTTCCTTTTGCATTTCTCTTTCCTCTCTTTCCCTTTCTCTTTCCATTTCTTTTAATCTAATCTCCTTATTCATTTCTATTTCAAGCCTTTTCAATTCAAATGTGTTGTCAGTTGGCACAGTGATAGCTGTTTCCAATACTGTACTAGGCAGGACACCTTCATCCACAAGATATTCTAGAACATATCTTTTAATCTCGTCTTTCCGCATTAAAGGCTGAAATTCAATGCCATAATGTTTTGCGACCTTTACAATCTCAGACTTCTTTAATGAATCTAGTTCCTCGACTGAGGGACTAGCCACGAATTTATCTAAGTTGAATGGCATTTTGAAATTGTATCAAGCCTTCAACAAACAAAATAAGTAGTCTGAGCAAACACAGTTTGCTTACGATTCACAACAGAATTTCTCGAATTTTCTAGTATTTTCGTTCCCGGATGTTAGGCCACCAATTCTGTTACGGCTTGTGGTCGCGAGTCAAACCAATAACAGCGAAAGATCACAGAAGAACGAGATTAAAATTCAACAACTTAATGATTATTTACAATCTCCTTATCTCACTTAAATTTACAATAATTAATTAGACTTACTCACAATCCTTTAATTAATATTTGCCTGGTCTGGTCCAAGGGCTGGTAGTGCATGCACGTTGACGATGGTACGGTAGTAGACCTGTAGCGTGCTGTAGCGTAGGAACTGGTTCCACGAGCGAATAGTGACAAGGCTAGGCGATGAATGATGGATGATAACAATCTCTGTACACAGTGCAGAAACGGCGTAAGGCAATTTATCACAAGTGTGCAGTGTCAGTGGCTGGGAATAACTTCTCAACAGCGTCTGGACTCGATGAAGTATTAGGGCATTTCTCAATGTCTCTCTCCGCCACAACAACTGTTGAACTGCCTTTTATATGCTAGGCTTTTATTCGAGAACTCTCCAGAATTTAACAGAAACTTCTAGTGCCCACAGTCCAGCAATTACGAGAACGTTCCTTAATAGAAACTTCTAGAACACAGTTGAATATTCTAGTTGAATAACGACAATTGCAGTTTCTTAGAAGTGTTGCCAGGTCGCTGCTATAATTGGGACATAACGTAAACAGTTCTCACTTCTAGACAGTTCTAGAACGGCTGCGTTGAAGTTGAATTCTCTGGAACTTTCCATTCGCTCGTCGATGGATTCAATCCGGTGTTCCTGACGGGTCGTCTTGTAACAATATAAATAGGGGTAACACTGAGTGAACTGTGAAGAAATGTTGATGTTAATTTTTCTTTGTTTTTTCTTTATTTTTTCTTCGTTTTTTTCAAATTTTTGATTTTCCAGGGGAGGGCAAGTGCCCTCCAAGGGCAAGTGCTCTCCAACCTCTGTAGGGGCCTATGGGATCTTTCAATCTAGTCTGTAGAATTATATGGAAGGTTGAAAGTACGTATTTGCCGTTATACATTTTTTCAGAAAACTTTTACCGAGCGCTTCGCGTGCAGCCATTACCGGTGTAGATGTATGGATGGTTTCTGTGGACTCCACGCACGTATTTTTACGTAAAAACTTTCCCCCGAATAGATGGCATTAAAGTAACCAAAAGGGGGGGGGGGGGGGATTCAGGAGGTTTGTTGGCAACATACTTTTCTCCCAAAATACTCTCCTCTTTCACCTAACCAAAAATTAGAATTCACTAAATTATGGATATTTTCACTGTAGAAAGAGACGTCTTCATTTTTTAACACATTATGGCTTTTAAGAATTGGAAAACGAACAACAAAATATGGATAAGCACAGTAAATGACGAAGGAATATTTACGCATGAAAAGGATAATAACGTCAATTAAAGTACACTCCGCAAACACGTTTATGTTTTATATATGTTAATTTTTCTTCATTAAAATAACTTGATGTTTACAGTAATCATGAAATAAACGCATAAACGTGTTTACGAGATGGCGTTTAAGTGGCGTCAATGTGTTAAAGTTGACGTTTTAGGCGTTAATTTGCTTATGTATTTTATTGTTTTGGGGTTACATAAACGCCAAGACGCGTTTATTATCTGTTACAAAAAGTGTTAATCATTTTTCATTCATACTTAGTTAAAATCCTCAACTTCTATTGGTTCATTACGGTCAGGTGACCGTGCATTATCCCAGGATAACCCACGGGAAATTAAGAATGTAATCACCGGCGGATGAATACAATCCCGTACTATTTACACTGTACTAAGATCACCTAGCTTCAGATATGGCTAGACTGACACACATGGGCCTAGCTGTGCATATGATATATCCAACGTTAGACCTATGGTGTAACACTACTCACATCAAGGCCTACGAAAACGCTTCCATTTCTCAGAAACATTTTGTTCCCAAATCTTACGTGAAACCCTTACAGGCAAAGGATCCATATACGGTTATATTTCAAAGTCAAATAACCTAGGCCCAAGCCTCAATAACGTTACAACTTACATGAAGGTTCCTTGTCGAGCACTGAATTCTCGAACGAAATCAACGTTACTTACGTTACCGCTGTTAGGGCTGAGATCTCTAATATGTCCAAACTTTTCTCCAAATGTACGTTTCAAATGATGTAACTGTTTATCTCCCCAAATCAGTAGTTGAACCCTAGGAAAACTTCATCATTTCAAAGTAACTTAAAAGCCCAAGAATACCTGAACAGGTCCGTTAGGGTTTGAACCAGGGTTACCAGCGACAAGTGACAAGAAAACGCTAGATTTGCCAAAATAAAACGCTAGAAAACGCTAAATCTGAGTTTTCACTAATTGTGTAGTTTCTATTCATGCATACAGTTTAGTGATCACTTTTAACAGTTTAATAACAATTAAAAAGGTTTAGCCCATCATGATCAGGAAATGTTACGATTAAGTTAACTGTGGATTTAACAAAGAGACTGATTTAAGTGTAGTAATGAAACCCTTAAATATGAAAAGCCTTTCATGTTGAGCCCATATATATTACTTAGGAGAACTGTTCTTGATTCAATTAGCAAACAACATCGCATAATCATAGAACTTTAAGCACTAGCTTCGAGGTAGTACTTCCATGGTATAATGGATATGTCTTTCTCGTTTCTCTAGCTCTGCCTTGGAAAGAAATTCAGAGTTGCCAGCTGGTACAGTCACCACAAGTCTACGCAAGGCAGTATAACATCACACCATACAGCAGTGTTTCCACATTCTAAATTCATTTTTCCTGAAATGGAATCTTAAAATTTCCTCTGAACTTACGGCTTGGTGGACTGTAATTCCTGCTATTTTCAGTAAATGCTTCTTTATGCTACTTTACTGGGTGACCAGGATTTCACATTCGCTCACATAAGTCATACGTCATTTCCATACGCCATTTCCAGATTTCCCCGAACAATATCCCCTTCCGAAAATTTCCCGAAAGAGCACCCACATTTCCCGAATTTCGGGTGGTATAATTCATGGGAAGAGCGCCGGAAACATTGCCCCTACAGCTAGCTATTACGTAGAGACCTTATGCAATGACATCACACTGACGTCATTTTGGGGTTTGAAAACAATGAAGCACACGGTACACGAAACGGAAGACGGTGGGTTTCGCCTGCACGTGTAGTGCGTATACGATTGGTTGACAATTCAGGTATGTATGATTTTATTGGTGTTAAACTTGTTAATGATTGGGGGGTGGGGGGGGGGGGGGGTGGGGGGGGGGGGGGGTGGGGGGGGGGGGGGGTGGGGGGGGGGGGGGGTGGGGGGGGGGGGGGGTGGGGGGGGGGGGGGGTGGGGGGGGGGGGGGGTGGGGGGGGGGGGGGGTGGGGGGGGGGGGGGGTGGGGGGGGGGGGGGGTGGGGGGGGGGGGGGGTGGGGGGGGGGGGGGGTGGGGGGGGGGGGGGGTGGGGGGGGGGGGGGGTGGGGGGGGGGGGGGGTGGGGGGGGGGGGGGGTGGGGGGGGGGGGGGGTGGGGGGGGGGGGGGGTGGGGGGGGGGGGGGGTGGGGGGGGGGGGGGGTGGGGGGGGGGGGGGGTGGGGGGGGGGGGGGGTGGGGGGGGGGGGGGGTGGGGGGGGGGGGGGGTGGGGGGGGGGGGGGGTGGGGGGGGGGGGGGGTGGGGGGGGGGGGGGGTGGGGGGGGGGGGGGGTGGGGGGGGGGGGGGGTGGGGGGGGGGGGGGGTGGGGGGGGGGGGAAGGTGAGAAGCCGGAGGCTTCGGACCGAGGGTTCTACCTGGGAATTTTTTCTTAAATTTGATGGCTTTAGCGGCCATTCTGCCGGACTATATTTAGATCAAATCCTTCATCCCCTATTGTGATTTGGAATTTGATGATTGCAAATTGAAGAGGAAAGTAAACAACAGGAGAGGTTGCACGGGGGTTGGAAATAGTAATTTACTCATTGTTTTTCACAAACTTTTCTTGATTTTAGGAGTGGTCCTGCCTATTCGAATGACAGTGCGTGTGACCACATTTCAAATAGTGCGTCGAGACGCGTTGACTTTGAAACATTCGCGATAGTACCGTCACTGAACAGTAGGCGCGCTTGTTACTGACTGTCCATACATGTGCACAGATGTTCTGCACAACGCGTCGAAAGCGTCCTTTTGACACAAAAACACCAAGGCGCATGAAGGAAAGCTAGCCCACGCGCGCACATGCACGGTTGCATTTTGGCCAATGATGTGCCTAGAATCTTCCTACACGCGTAGGCGTACGGGAAGACATTTCACAGGGAGGGCGGAGGGTGTTTGCCCTGAAAATTTTGCAAATTGCCCTGATTTTCCCCTTTTACCACGATAGCACTCAGGACGGATATGGATGAGTTCCCCCCCCCCCCCACACACACACACAAACTATAAAGAAAGATTATTTCGGGAGTTTCGGTTTATACTTGTATTGGGTTCATACATCATTACATCTGTGAGTGTCGAAAATTTGTTTGCCCCCTACCAGGCTACCAATCTCCTGCTAACCCTGCAACTAATAAGCATTTTGCCCTGTTGGCAAACGCCGCTACCCGTCGCACTGCCCACTGCTCTGCCCCCTTGCCCTGAAAACACAGGTGTCAGTGCCCTGAAATACGCATTTTTCCCTGCTGTGGGCTGCAGCCCCCAGACCCCCGCCTCGTACGCCTATGCCTACACGGTACGCGTTTGGTGCTCTGTATGTTATACGGCTATTGTGAGGTACGCCTTTTCATGAAGTTTCTGAGGCAAGTTCACCTCGGCGCAATGGTGTGTACGCTGACGTGTGATAGCGCGCAAGTTAGTGTCCAAGAGGCAGAAGACACGCTAAGGCCCACTACGGTGCGTTAGCATACATGTAATGTTCGTCATTGCATCAGCGCTTTCAATTCTAGATACGCAGTGAAATCGACTTAAGCAAAATAACCTACATCACGTGGACCCTCCATGGTGGCTTCAAAACCTTATTGTGGAATGATCCTTCCTAGCATATAGTTCAGTGGGACAATAAATGATGACGTCACAGTTGACAAAACAAAGGCCATGATAAGTATGCTTGCGTGTAAAGTATATGGCACGTGTTAAACGCTGGCACCGTTGTGCGCAGGGAATAGAGGGGGTTCACCGAAGTAACGTGATCACGCGTCTCTTTGGTTTTGAAGGGCAAGATCGCGCGTCTTATCTCTTTGGTTTTGACGGGCACGCGTCCATTGTGTCACAGTAATATCTATGGTTATGCCGTGCGCATGTGCTGTAAATACGCTTACTGCGTGTGTATTTTGCCCTTCAGTGCCTGGGAATCCCACGCGTGTGACATCACATGAAATCCCTCTATAGACCTTACGCATTGACATCACTGACGTCATTTTGGGTGAAAACAATGCAGCACACGTGCACGAACGTCGTGGATTTCGCCGCACGTGTAGTACACTTTAATTACGCACGTATTAGAGTGGTTCACAAATCAGCTGTCTGCATTTATAGGTGTAACTTGCAATGATACGCGCTTTCCTCCATTTTCCTCCAAAAGAGGGAGCACTTTCTCCTTTGTGACATCATATGCATAAGGTATATAGACGAGTAAGGATTAAGTTGTAAATTGTTATGATAGGACGGTGTGCAATGTCAATATGTGCACAGATTTTCTGCAAAGCGATATAAAGGCGTCTTTTTTGCACAACAACAAAACGGCGCATGTGGAGAAGTAACCACGCGTGTGTATAAACACGCATGCATTTCAGCCAACGCCTCGAAGCCGCCAACGCGGTCCCACTGATCTATATGTAGATCCTACACATAGATCAGTGCGCGGTCCGCGATGGGTGTTTTGTATGTTACACATGTATCTTTCCATTTAATGCACACTCTATTCACATTACGCCCTACCATGTAGTTTGTAGGCCAATGAAGTATTAGATTCGTATTCTTTTGGTTGGATTTTACTTGTACTGAAAACACAAAGGTCCTTTCGTTTTTGTCTTACGTTAGTGTTACTACATTTACGCGAGGTACTATAATTTAGGTCTTTTCATTAAGTTGCTGAGGCAGTTGTACTGGGCTCAGTGAAGCATGCGCGCTAACGCGTGATAGCGCCAATTAACGCATAAGAGGCCGAAGAGGCGTTAAAGGCACGCCACAGGCGTAGGGCGTGTTAGCATGCACTTATTGCCTCAGTGATACATTATTTCCACTTTTGGATTCACGTTTCCAGGGCAGTGCCGTGGAACCACACGCAGGCCTACATGTACACGGAAGTATAATCAATCGTTCATAGTTAAAATTATCTTTGAAAAAGAGGAATAAAACATTTCACGCTTTGGTCGATACTGTGTGTTTACAGTGAAGGTCTTGCGCGTGCACACTGTTTGACGTCCAAAATGGCGGTACAGGTAAAAATCGAGTCCCATTATGACGTCACGTGTGCGCTAGCGATGAGATATGCAACTCCGTGGATTGTCCTCTTGTTTTTATCTCATCGCTCCGTGAGGCGGATGAGATATTGTAGTTATACTTTGCCTGTTGGGCTATATACGGCAATATCAGCTGAAATAGAAACCGTTGCCATGTTAAAGCCGCGGTCACACTACAACGAATTCGGACCCGATTCCGATCTGATTTTTGTGAGTTTTTATTGAAATCTCCATTTCGAGTCAAAAAGAGCCCAAAATTTGCCAACCAGTGTAAATATATGATTTGCATCAGAGGTCTATGAAAATGAAATGTTAACTGATTTTTTGGTGACGTCACACCGACGGACAGCTTTTATCGGACACGCATGGTCCGATAAAAGCTGGCTGTCGATGTGACGTCACGAAATAATTCGTATAAATTTAATTTTCGTAGTCCATCGATAAAAATCATATAATTACACAGGTTGGCAAATTTTGGGTTCTATCCGAAATGAAGAAGATTTTAATAAAAACTCACAAAAATCGGATCGGAATCCGATCCGAATTCGTTGTAGTGTGACCGCGGCTTAAGTTAATTTTGCCAAGTTACTAGTCTAAAGCCGCGTTCACACTACAACGCTGCTATTTATGGGATTTGCCTGCGTATGTGGTGAACGTCTTATCGCGTCTCATAACCATACAGAAATGAAGGGCACAAGTACAAGTACTATAAAGTGCGCGCACAAACGTTATGATGTATGTGCAGCGCGTCGACGCGCTGTACATGCACAGCCGGATAACGTTTGTGCGTGCACGCGTGCTCGTCCTTAACAAAACAAAAATACGCGTGTCTATGGAAACCGAAGTACGCGCTCAAGAGCGCGTTCTTTTTTCCAGTTTAAGCCTACATACAAGTTACGTGAAGCAGTTGCGTTCGCGTTTAAATATGCGCTGCGTATATTTTGATCTTACAAGCAGCTGTCTACCTAGTCCGCAGTCTGCTGACCTAGTATTTGGGTCGCCTTAGAGCTTCCCATACTAGGTCAGCAATATACCCATTGGCAAAATTGGGCTACCGCATATCAAAAGTTTTGAATGGTCTTGATCTTTCTCAAATTCACGTATACTCCTATGTGAGTGACCTCTACGGGTCTTTTATATGTTTAAGACCCTTCATTCTAAGATTATTTGCACTTAGTGTCCAAAAAGATCCTGTTTTGTTTTTAAACATTATATCAAGCTGCTAAACCTTGTTACTAGGACGTTCACACAATTGTATGCTAAATAGCACGCATTACTGTTCATTTGTGACATAGTCCATAGCTATGGTTACGTTCAAACACGCGCATATGCGTATATAGCAACAATCACTGCAGCAACGCATGCAGACGATGTTACTCTCACAGTAATATGCGGTCAAAAGTGTGTGTTGCAATAGCCTAGGCCTAGTTCAGGAAGCAAAGTGTACGTGAGAACTAGTCCTAAGTACCCTAGGCCACTGTCTACCCAGTCAGTGTGAAGTTCTAATTCTGCACGTTTAATGTTTCAGTTATTCAAGGAGACAAGCGAAGGAAAGTGCCCTTTATCTATTCCAGTGTGCTGTCTATGTTGGAGGACTAAAGCCTTCATTTGTAATAGTCGCTCGGGGTTTCGTAGTGAATCCTGCTGCTAAGGTAACGTTTTGTTACCTTAGCGTCATTAACACTGTATGCGTTAGTAATGTGTCAAACGTAGACAGAAGTTAACGTTAAGGATTGCATAGTCTATGCGTAAACAAGGCGGCTCAGTAGGCAACTTAGTATCTCTTATCTTGGCTTTGCGGCTCTGAAAGTTGAAAATAAATCTCATATAAAGGCGACATGCCACTGATTTGTAGCGCCAACTCTTTCATAACCGAACTAAAAGTAAAATAGTATTCCGACAGCAACAAAAGTTCTGCTGTTCATTTACTCTTCGGGAATTGCGAAGGAGAATATACCTTCTGAAGTTACGAAAAGCACCAAAATGTTGTCACCATGTTTCGCCCACTAAATGCGCACATTTTGGACCTAGCTCTTGCTTTCAAATTGGCCAAAATTTTGTACAGGGCATGTGTTAGACCTTGGTCTCTAGTCAATAAATACTCTTAGGCGCGGGGAGAAGCTTAGCCAGAAAAAATGTATGGGGCTCCGCTATTTCATTGGGGCACTGGGGGTGGAATTTGTGGGAGGGGCCCCGAGAGACTTGCAGTCCCACTTAGCTACATGGGGGGGGGGGGAGGGAGGGCTGGTTTGCAGGAGACCATACGTAAAGTGCAAGTATACCAAACGCCATATAAAGCCTCTTTGAACAGCATTGCTCAGAAAGTACTTGGAAATTAACTTCTCCTTTCATGCCTGAGTATCATATGTTGGGAACCCTGATGTAACTGACATTTTGAATTTGGCTCCGAATTTCGAAAGGTTTAACAAATTATTCGTCAATAATTCTTGTTATTGATGCACAACATATTTCTTTTATATCATGTTTTTTTTTTAGTTAAAAAAGGTGGAGCGCCTTCACAATTGCAGCCAGTTCTGAAAGTCATTGATGTCAATTGTAATGAGTAAGCGCCAGGACAAGGAGCCCATGTACAATTTGTTTCATTTTGCGCTCTCCAATTATGACAGACAAAAAAAGAATTGAGGTAGTGGGTGTGCAGCAAATGTAAGCCTTCTGTCAAAGAATCACATGGCAGGATTCATGATACCCTCAGGCCTACTGGCCAACGTTATCTCAGCTCCTAATTAGTATGAGGATTACCTTCAAATCACCCACTCATTCTGCAAAGTGTACTGCTTGTTTTGTAATGACTACTTTAATTTCTCAGTTTCTCTGCCTTTTGGCTTGGATCCTTTCTAATTCTTATCAGCCGGGTCTGTGACGGAGCCACGCATAACGGACCCGTGAGGTCCAGAGGTTGACAGCCTGGTCACCTTCAGTCTCAATGACCCTGCAGGAGAAATAGTTTCTTCGGGGAGGATACCTCCTTCTGGGTATTGTTTGGTTTCCCCTCCAACATCCAGCAGAGCGTAGGCTACTAAGAAAGAAAAAAGTTGGATTCTCTATTACTAAGAAAGAAAATGTTGGATTCTCGAGTGACATTTTGAGTTGATGTCATAAACACTTACAAAAACATATGATTTCAGCCGCGACCCAAGGGTAAGTAAACGTTGGGGCGCGCAGCCCGGGTTAAAAAAAAGTTACTGCTCTCTCTAGGTATCTCGGTAATTATTTCACTTTGTGTTTTTAAAAACTGAAGTCACCCCGGTTAAAAATCCAACATGGCGGATCAGGGGTGGGGTCGTGTGGGAGGGGGGAGGAGACATGGCCCCTCGTCGGGGAAGGCTACCTCCCCCGTCGGAGAATTTTTCCATTTTCGTCAGGGAGCCTTGGTCCGTACGGTAAAGTATGAAGTCCCCGACGGTTTACCTGTTTTCACTTTCAAAAGGGCAATTTCTCAACTAGAAACCGAAAATTCTCAGCACGTTTGGTGCGCCGTAGGTTTATATCAGTTTCTTCCATACTTTATTTCCATGTATAGCGAAATATTAACAGCCCTTGGTCGCCGTAACATATAGGTAGAGTACACAATTTTATGTAAAGCCTCGGTAATTTCATCCAAAATTGCATAGCTTAGCTAATGTTCTCTTTTGTCTGTTGTGCGGTATAGTAAGCAACTCGCGGAAGGAAGTGGTGGCGCCGGCACGGGGGCAGAGGGAGGCGCGTGAGCCCCCAATCGATTTCAGGTTTTTTTTTTTGAAAATTTTAAAATGATCCCAAAAGGCGTTTAAGCTACAGATTTCTGTAGGAGGTAGGGTGAGGTGTGTTTTCGAGCGAGTGATGGATCTACTGCAACCATTTTCTATCACAAATGGTTCTTAAACTATCAGAATTATCGCAAATCCCTCGCAAATTATCAAAATTTTCACGCGCTCGGCGCGCTTCAAACTTTACCTCAATATTGTCCTTATTATCAATAATTTCCGGTAGCAACTCCCACAGAAGCACAGCAACAAAAGTTTAAAGCTGTTTACGAATCATCAGGTAAAAGGCTGATTTTGTGATTGGCAAATTGAAAGCGCTCGATGCAGAGCATGAATGTAGGTTTTGTCATGGTTGTTCTATATGACGAAAAATTTCGCGCGCATTCGTCACGATTTTCACACGATGTCATGACCATTATTTAGGTTATAATACTGCACAAGCAACTTTTCTGATCACAACACTTTTCCGAAAAACAGGAGTACATCTCCATCCTCTGTAGGGGCCTATGGGATCATTCAATCTACTCTGTAGCATGATATGGAAGGTTGAAAGTACGTATTTGCCGTTATACATTTTTCAAAAAACTTTTACCGAGCGCTTCGCGCGCATCCATTACCGGTGTAGATGTATGGATGGTTTCTGTGGACTCCACGCACGTATTTTTACGTAAAAACATTCCCCCGAATAGATGGCATTAAAGTAACCAAAGGGGGGGGGGGATTCAGGAGGTTTGTTGGCAACATACTTTTCTCTTAAAATACTCTCCTCTTTCACCTAACCAAAAATTAGAATTCACTAAATTATGGATATTTTCACTGTAAAAAGAGACGTCTTCATTTTTTAACACATTATGGCTTTTAAGAATTGGAAAACGAACAACAAAATGGATAAGCACAGTAAATGACGAAGGAATATTTACGCATGATAAAGATAATAACGTCAATTAAAGTGAACTCCGCAAACACGTTTATGTTTTATATATATGTTAATTTTTCTTCATTAAAATAACTTGATACTTACTGTAATCATGAAATAAACGCATAAACGTGTTTACGAGATGGCGTTTAAGTGGCGTCAGTGTGTTAAAGTTGACGTTTTAGGCTTTAATTTGCTTATGTATTTTATTCTTTTGGGGTTACATAAACACCAAGACGAGTTTATTATCTGTTACAAAAAGTGTTAATCATTTTTCATTCATACTTAGTTAAAATCCTCATCTTGGTTCGTTACGGCCAGGTGACCGTGCATTATCCCAGGATAACCTACGGGAAATTAAGAATGTAATCACCGGTGGATGAATACAATCCCGTACTTTTTACACTGCACTAAGATCACCTAGCTTCAGATATGGCTGGACTGAGACACATGGGCCTAGCTGAGCATATGATATATCCAACGTTAGGCCTATGGTGTAACACTACTCACATCAAGGCCTACGAAAACGCTTCCATTTCTCAGAAACATTTTGTTCCCAAATCTTACGTGAAACCCTTAGAGGCAAAGGATCCATATACGGTTATATTTCAAAGTCAAATAACCTAGGCCCAAGCCTCAGTAACGTTACAACTTACATAAAGGTTCCTTGTCGAGCACTGAATTCTCAAACGAAATCAACGTTACTAACGTTACTGCTGTTAGGGCTGAGATCTCTAATATGTCCAAACTTTTCTCCAAATGTACGTTTCAAATGATGTAACTGTTTATCTCCCCAAATCAGTAGTTGAACCCAAGGCAAACTTCATCATTTCAAGTAACTTAAAAGCTCAAGAATACCTGAACAGGTCCATTAGGGTTTGAACCAGGGTTACCAGCGACAAGTGACAAGAAAACGCTAGATTTGCCAAAATAAAACGCTAGAAAACGCTAAATCTGAGTTTCCACTAATTGTGTAGTTTTTATTCATGCATACAGTTTAGTGATCACTTTTAACAGTTTAATAACAATTAAAAAGGTTTAGCCCATCATGATCAGGAAATGTTACGATTAAGTTAACTGTGGATTTAACAAAGAGACTGATTTAAGTGTAGTAATGAAACCCTTAAATATGAAAAGCCTTTCATCTTGAGCCCATATATATTACTTTGGAGAACTGTTCTTGATTCAATGAGCAAACAACATCGCATAATCATAGAACTTTAAGCACTAGCTTCGAGGTAGTACTTCCATGGTATAATGGATATGTCTTTCTCGTTTCTCTAGCTCTGCCTTGGAAAGAAATTCAGAGTTGCCAACTGGTACGGTCACCACAAGTCTACGCAAGGCAGTATAACATCACACCATACAGCAGTGTTTCCACATTCTAAATTCATTTTTCCTGAAATGGAATCTTAAATTTCCTGAACTCGGCTTGGTACTGTATTTCCTGATATTTTCAGTAACGCTTCTTTTATGCTACTTTACTGGCTGATCCAGGATTTCACCCTGCCAAGTCATACGTCATTTCCATACGCCATACGCCATTTCCAGATTTCCCGAAATTATCCCCTTCCCGAAAATTTCCCGAAGAGCACCCACATTTCCCGAATTTCGGGTAATTTCGGGAAGAGCGGAAACATTGCCATACAGCTAGCTATACCTATAGACCTTATGCATTGACATCACACTGACGTCATTTTGGGTGAAAACAAATGAAGCACCCGTACACGAACGGCGTGGGTTTCGCCGCACGTCTAGAAGACTTACGCGCGTATACGATTGGTTGACAATACGGTATTTCGGAATCACCTACAGCGCATGCGTAGTGACCTTTGAAATAAGGTCAAGTGAAGGGTTTTCATTGTTTCAGCAGTGTTTTATATTTCTACCTTCATGGAAATCTCCTTTTCATAAAAAGAACCTTAGTGCATTCCAGAAGCTTTAAAAATGGTTTCAAAGGTTAAAAGAAATTTCAGTAATAAAAAGTCTTTCTAAAAACTTGCAAAAATTGAAATATTTTCTAAAATGAATCGCACTTAGTGTCTATTTCAGGACATTTTCTTTAAATACATGGAATTGTAAGCAGACATATGTGGAATGTCTTCTGCATAGATACCCAAGCGTGCGCATAGAGCAGGATATAATATATCCTGCTCTATGAGCGTACGTACTCTTTCTCGCACGTACCTCTAAAGCACGGCATGTACGTACGTATATCTGTTATAAGGGTACTAGTAGGTTAGTGAAGGGAAATCGTAGATTATATTTTCTTTACCATTTTTTTCGAGTGATCATTGTCACACGTATTTCTTCTATTCTAAACTGGTAGGCCTAACGGTAGCGTTTCGAGTTCGGGCATTTTCAGTGTGCCAAACACTAACGTTAACGTTGGACTAACTTAACGTTAGAGCGAAGCTAGTTTAAGTCCCCGTTTTCTCGACTCGCCATTATCAAATTAAATGTGTAGATACATCATCATCTTTCATAAATCTCAATAGCCTAGATTTTGTGAGCCTAACTCATGACAACCTTCCCTAAACTGCGTCGATAACGTGATCAATCTGAGTACTGCTGTGAGGCTTATGAGTCGAGTAGCAGCTAGCTACCTGTCTCTGCACAATAACGCTTTGTACGTGCACAATCATACAATTATGTGTACAGTATATATACACTATGCGTATCTCGTACCTACATGTACGTACATGTAATTTTTGAATGTTTACATCCCGCCATCAGCCCAGTGTCTGCGTAGCGGCTCTCACTGGCTGTGTATATGCTCTAGCTACACAGTGACGGTGGCAAAATGTTCGTCCGTTCCCTGCAGGTTCCCCTCATTTGACCTTTGACCTTCGCTACTTGCGTTCATTCCGAAATACCGTATTCAGTTGTCTGCATTTATTGGTGTAACTTGTAATGATACGCGCTTTTCCGCCATTTTCCTCTAAAAGAGGGAGCACTTTCTCCATTGTGACATCATATAAGGTCTATACCAAAGATATTATAAGCATAGATTCCAAACTTAAAATGGCGCACTGACTCCTCATGGAGGCCAAAATATCGGGGCGGAAGTGCTGATCACTGTTTAGTCGCTTTGAAAACAATCAGACAGATTGAACTCTTGCAGAAGTGTAACTACATGTTAATTCGGAACATTCTTAAATCTAGGAAATCATCACTCCTCAATATATTCCATTCACAGAGAGAAGTATATTTCTTCGCTGTGGTGTGACAAGCAAACGCTCTGTCATGAACGCAAAATGACTGTTTTGAAGTCCGCAATCTATATAAATAGGTCAGTTACCATGGTCTCGTCAAAAAACGCAGTTCAAATTGTGCGTCGACTTCTCACGCGCATATAACGGGGAAAGCAATTGACACGTCCGTTTTTCAAGCGCGCGGTAGTGAGCGTCACGTAATTAAGATAAATGTACAGAAAAATGTATTCTGATCGTACAGAACTCGTATTAAAACTGCAAGCACGCTAACCTCTTTTAACAATGAAATTTTCTGTAATGCGTTCTTAGTTTTGTACGCAGATCACCAATCAGAACGGCGCGCATGTCAAATTCACACTTCCACCCCGATATTTGCGTCTCCATGAGGAGTCAATGAGCGTTACAGAGTAGGTATAGAGGGATTTCAGTCACGTGACTCTAACCAACTAGACGCAATTTTGAAGGGCAATATCGCGCGTCTTTTTTGTTTTGACGGGCACGCGTCCATTGTGTCACAGTAGTATCTATGGTTATGCGGGGGCGTGTGTGCCGTAAATACGCTTACTGCGTGTGTGTTTTGCCCTTCAGTGCCTGGGAATCCATTGAGCGTGACGTCACATGAAATCCCTCTATAGAGCTTATGCACGTGACGTCAGCGCGTTTCAATTTGGCTTACTGGATGGAACTGCCATACGTAGTAGGTGTGTTAAAGATACGCTACGCACTCACGATAGCACCTTAGTAATAAATGTTGCACAATGTACGCCTGGATGGAAAAATAGAGAAACGTGACGTATAGGTGCATAAGCTCTATTTGATTTTGGAATCTATGCTTATAATATCTTTGGTCTATACGCAGTTTCCGTTGCCCATGGCCACAAGTGCACCTGGTACGTGCGCGCGCAGTGCAGCTTGTACAGCCATTCGTATAGAAAACGATACAGTTTACGCGGTATTCAAGTATAAAAGCCACAGAAGCAAAACAAAAATAGATTTTATTTGGTTTCAAAGTGGTAATTTGGTAAGAAACCAGGTTATTTTTTTGTTTTTAATTAACACTTTTGAGAAAAACGCTAGATTTCATTAAATTCGAAAAAACGTGCGGCCCAATAACATGGACTGCAACTTCATGGAAAGATCGCGTATACCGCTTACTGTAAATGAAGTTTTGGGTGTTAAAATGATAGTGTTGTAATACAAACATTTGGGCACGGGGTTCACATCTTCAGTGGCGTAAATCATGATTTCGGCACTTCCCGAGGTGATCCCGTTTATGTGTGTGTTTGTGCGTGTGTGTGTTTGTGTGCGGGGGTGTGTTGCATGATATGGTTAGGGAATGTAATATCAAAATTTTACTTTGATGATTGTTCTCAAGAGACACGGGACCTCGCTGTGGTTCATTCTGGGGTTTCATGCTCATTTAACCACGATGCATTGTCTCGGAGATACCTCGACCTTCCATGATTAACCACACTTCTAGCCAAAAATTAGATCAGATTTCGGTGAGATGTATTGTTCAAAATGGGAAAACTCCAATAGTTGTCTTTACATTAGAAGAGATTTAAGAACGTCATTTTAAGGCAGACACTCCTTATCCTACATTTTATTCTAATTTTAGGGAAACCTTGGTGACCCCGCTTTGATTTACATAAAGTGTGGTCAAATTCGAACTATGGATTCAAAATATAAGCCACACTGATTAAAGAGGTTTTAGCAGATTTTTTGAATGTGAGATATAGGGCAGCCCACGCATTGCATAACAGAGTTCAGATTACATTGAAGGTGGTAAAGTGACTTGTTGTAAGTATTGTTGTGTACCCATGTGTGGAAGGTACCAAGAAAAAAGGGCCAGGAGTAAAGGCACATGGGAAAAATGTTACTGCCTGTGACGAGAAAATTTATGCTTTAATGACTATAATTCTGTAAATACCTTCCGGGAATTCGACCCATGGACACACATGCAGTGGTAGACATGAAAAATATGTTTCCACCGTTCATCACTTTATCTGGCTACTCGCCCGAGTTTCTAGAAGTACGTTTACTCACTCTTATCGAACATTCTTCTGCCCGCTCGTCCCTTTCCAACCATTGACTCGTCTTTTTTCTTTTTTAAAACTTCTGGGTGCACTCTCTATTTCGCGCGTTCAGCGGCATTTTAATTTCAGCCGAGAATTTATTAGAAGTTCATCAGTTACTTAGTACCACAAATGTTTCGCAAAGAGCGATTGAGTGAAACCAGCTGGACTGGCATCAGCAACGGGGAAAGGTGTGTGTTTGTGTGGGGAGTGCAGAGTTCTAACCAAGTCATTTTTCTCGAGTCAAGTCTCAAGTCATTAACCTTCAAGTCAAGTTACAAGTGATCATTTTCCTTCAAGTCAAGTCACAAGTGATCATTTTCAACATAATACAATAAGGCTATAAACCAGACTGCAGTTCCTAGATGTAGTCTTAATATAGAGATTAGGTGGTGGTGAGCCTTGAATATGAACTTTAATCAAAACAAATCACATGTATGGAGGGTAAGCACTAAGGGACATGAGGTGGCGTTAGAAAAAATACTTGATATTAACTGGAGTTTAAAACAGCTACTACATACTTTCCACTGAGGTATCAAGTCAAAACCGAAGTCTGAGTTCAATAAGTACAACCCTCCTTGGGATGCACTACAAAGTTTGTAAATTGTTTTAATTGCCAAACACCAGCAAATAGCATCTAATAGTGTTGAATATTATTTTTTTTTTGTTCGATTTTAGGAGGACCACAGAAAATCTGTCTTGGCCATTTGACTGATTAATCGTTACTTCCGAGTCCTGTCTTATTCCGACATTTTAGTGGTCACACTGTATATAACGATGCAAGTTTTCATTAGGAAAAGTGTTTATTTGTGTACTAATTTTGATTTTCAAATTCCAGGAAGTTGGGTTTAATTGTGTTTCATGCAGATCATTTCTGAGGAGAACCCTCACTACCTGTCAAGTTTTCGTTCTATCACAATCGAAAGTTTGGGCTTGGCCAACAGTTTGCAATTTCCTGGAGCCACACATAAAATATCGTATTTTATACCCTTTATCTTACCATGTGGTGTTTCGTTTTCATTCATATTTTTGTAGCTATAGGGGTGGAATGGGGGCGTTTGCTCAACATCCTCGGTCCAAGGGGCGAGAAGCCGAGAAAAGTTGGGAGATACCGATGTAACTAACTGAAGATGATGTGTACTTGTAAGGGGGCGAGCCTAGCAAGGTATGCTATTGAGAGGTTGCTTCCAGCTGTGCTACACTACAGCTATACCTTTCCCCGACCCTCATCTTTTCAATAGCCGTTCTACTGCAATCTCGAAAGAATGAAGGCAAAACTTACGTTCCTGTTCTAAGATAATTCTATGGTAAAAATTCACGTCACACTCAGCAACAAACATTGTAATTCAATGTCGCCAAGTCAAAACATATTCAAGTCAAGTCAAGTTGCAAATCATTTTTCTTCAAGTTGCAAGTAATCAGCGTTTCTTCAAGTCAAGTCACAAGTCCAAAAAATTGTGCAACGAGAGTGGGACTAGAGTCCAAGTCAGCGACTCGAATCAACAACTCTGGCTGTCTGGGGAGTGCATATATAGCTCCGATATCCGACGAGTAAATCAAAGAAGACATCTTCTCTAAATGTTTTTCTTTTGGTATGGCTACGCTGCTATGGTTTTGACTATCCAAAATCATAAATTAAGCAAGATACCGAAATTTTCTCCAGGAATGCTTGCAGCATTAGTAGCAATTGAAACCATTTTTTCCTTTTTGAAGTGGTACATGGTAGTCATCATACATCTCTCGACTAACAGCAAAAGGAAAACATTAGGTTATTTGCCATACATCTTCTAAAACATTACAGTGAATTTCTTTTGAGTTTAAATTTCTTCTGAAAGTATACGTTATGAACTTATGATGGCTTTGGCAGGATAGTCCCCAAGGAAATTTTGAAGGGGATGCCTGGAGTCGGAAAAAAACCTCATCAATTATTGAAAACGAAAATTCCTAGGAAGATTGGAAGCCAAAACTTGAGTCACGACAAAACACTATCATATGCAGGATATTATTTTAATATGCTCGTTAGAGCCTTTCTTGTACCCTTTTCAATGCATTGTACGTGAAATTGTACGAAAAAAATTATGATACGTTTGAGAAAACTTATGCAGGAGTAAACGAAAGACAGCCAGGAGGTGGGGGCCCTGAAGTATGACTATTGGAAACTAAAAAGTATGTCAGCCATTGGCGTAGCCATAACTTCTTAGTTAGGGGAAAGGCTTTTCTCATGGGGGGGGGGGGCAACCCCTAAGTTTTTTGTGCGCGTACTGTATCGAAGCTTGGTGCAGCGTGCAGCAGCATGTGCAATGTACATTGTACATGGCTATGGTAAAGTATATGTTGATACTGCAGTTAAGCTATGACAAATTAGACCAGGGCGCCATCATTTCTTGTTATTGTTTCCAGTTAAGATCGTACCTGCCAACTGGCCGAACTCATTAATTGTAATAAATTCAGCAATGTGATTGCTGTGTAACATTAGAGTCAAATGCCCGCTTGCCCGAGCTTGCTCCCGTTATTACTGAAATTACTGGGCAGCAGTCTCATGTAGTCTGAGGGCACCATGGAGAAGGCATAGCATCACTAGAGTCTGCGATGGCTCTTACGACAGTTTTTGTATCCCTGCTCTTAATTAATTTGGTCAAAGTTTGTACCGGTATTCATCAGCAATGTGATTGCTGTGTCACATAAGAGTCAAATGCCCGATTGCCCGAGCTTGCTCCCGTTATTACTGAAATGATGCACTATACGTGAAATGTAGTTACGTCATCAGTTTTGTCGTGACGGTTATTCGGAGGGAGTCTGTACATTAAAGTTAAAGCAGCATGTACGAGCCGCTTATTATTTAGCAGTGCAAAAGTACGTACATTCAAATGGACGTCCCATTCAGTGTACCTACGTATGTTTTGAATCAGTATATCCTTGGCCCTCCAACGTTCGTCCAAACTCATTCGAGCAGTCACCTTCACTTACGGATAGCTCCACGTCTGCACGCCCTGTATATGCTGCTTCATTGCAATGTGAGCCCAAGACTTATGTAACGCTGAAGGCGCTAGATCATCACAGCTTATCGGTAGTAACAGAGAAGCTCATAAGCTTGAAAAGCTCAATAATTCCGCGAAACAGGTGTCTTGCGCACGTGCACTGTATTACTAGGCAGCAGTCTCATGTAGGCTTATGGTGCCTAAGTTACTTTGGGCGTTAACGGGTGGGAGACGGGGAAGGGGGAACCCCCACTTCTATAAGTGGCAGATATCATGGACATCATATGGTTTGTAACCTAAATTATCCCAAACCGTGATAAAACTATGCAAGCACATGCTCATGGATTCTATGGCTTGAAATGAATGATCCAATGAAACGAACCGCACATTATTCAGCAGTGCTTAAGTACGCACAACATTGAAATGGAAGTCTCATTCAGTCAGCGGTACGTGGTATGTTTTGGATAAATATATCCTTGTCCCTTCAACCAGGGAGGTGTTAGGTGTAACAACTCCCTGCTTCAACGTGAGTCCAAGCTCATTCAGTCACCTACAACTACGGATAGCTCCACGTGTACACGCCCTCTGTACTTCTTCATTGTAATCAGTGGCGTAGCTAGAGGGGGGGGGGCGGGGGCGATCGCCCCCCACCACAAAGCCTCCGAAGGCCTCTGTCGGAAATTTCTAGTCTCTGTCGGAAATAAATAAAAACAATTCATTTGAAACACTCACAACACTTCTTATTTTTTTAAGCAGAATTACACATCGATACGTCAACGTGAAAGCCAAAAGTCGGTCTCAAAATTGCCGGAAAGAAAAAAAAGGGTCCCCAGAATTTTGAATCGTACAACTATCAAGATAATCTGTCGGAATTCTTTTGCTTCTGCCTTCTGCCCCCCCCCCCCCCCCCACGAACAATGTCTAGCTACGCCACTGATTGTAATGTATCCAAGGCTTGCTTGCATAGCACTGAAACCGCTCAGGCTAGATTAAAGATTTTTATGTCTGCAGCTTACAGGTGTTAACACAGATACATCGTGAGCGTGCCAAGTAACAAAGATCGCAATTTATTGCTTTTTAAATAGTAGCCCACCTTAGCATAAAGAAACTGGCTGTTATAGCGATGTGTGCACCGCCCAGGCCTCTTGGGTTAAGGGCATGATGGCCGTACGGGACTGTTTTTCTCAGGGAGGGCGGTGATTTTTGCCCGACTCAAGACCTAATTTAACTGTCCAATTATCTGCCGACTGAGACAAAATACCTGCCCGATTTAGCCAGGTTTCGGACATATGGGGGCGGCCGCCCGCACAGCCATGGTTAAGGGTCATTTTGGCCGGTTACTGAAAAAAAAGATCCTAAACTGGTCATAGCAGGTTACCTAACTTTTTTCCGCCGGCACCTGAAACACTAAGACCTTCCATGCACACTGGCAGTCTGTCCGTCATGTGGATGAGGAGGTGCAGTTGTTGGAAACTGGATGGTTGGGGGAAGGTGTTCAATAGTTTTCGAAACACCAGTGTCACTCAAGCTGTGGTACAGATAGTTAAAATGAGTCCATTATATTCTTCACATTCCACATTGCTGTAAGGTTTTTGAATTGTGTATGAAAACTCACTGGACCTACATTAATTTTTCCATGACCCTCATTTTAAGGCTAGAGGTCACAAAACTGAGGCACCTCACCTAAAACCGACCACCATGCGCAATTAAGGTGTCAAAATATTCGACAGGTGCCTAAAACTTTGGAGGCTGCCCCCACACCAGCACCCCTAGCTACAGCATAGGATGTGCACCATGGATTTTAATTATTAATAAGGCCACTGACTTGCCAAGAAGACAAAGGAAATTTGCAGATGGAGGAAATACTTCAATTCAATGTTGGACTTGGAGAAGAGAGCAAAATTGAGCGTAGGCAAGATGGTGGGTGCTTTAAATTTTGCAAGGATGAAAAGGGTGAGGGAGTTTTGAAATTGGGTAAAATGAATAAGAATTGGACCCCTTAAGGTATTATACCAATACTTTTATTACTCTCACTACTGGAGAGCATACAGATACACGCCTGTGGCCTCTTGTGTACCATAGCTGACAATTAAAATGCCTTCGATGCAGTCCCAAATGCCTTTCGTTAACCGAACGTCTTTATTATCGGGTTGTTTGATATTTTACAACACGCCCCGCTCCCTAGTTTCTCAATGTTGATATTTCCACAGCTTTTTGCCATCTTGGCCTGTGTTTTGCGTCCAACTTGCTGGTCATTGAAACCATGAAATGTTGCGCGCGTACCATCTGTCATCCGAAAATTCTCTATCAAGTTTATTTTGACGGATACCAAACACTGACATAGAGGTTGGACATATAGCATGGTTGCCCTGAAATTGACGCACCCAAGCATTTCCAAGCCGATATTTAGAATAAAATAAATCCAGACACTCTCCTGTTTGCCTTTTCCAAATGTGTAATAACTTACGGATGCATTGCTACCCACACTTTTCCTACTGCCATCCAGAAATTAGTAAAAGAAAGCTTGATTTGACCAGAAATTTTCTTCGATGTCAGTCTTAACAACACCCGAAAGTGGCGCATTTTCGATATGTGTGGTGTGCAACAATTTTCATTGACTTTGTACAGTTACGTACAGATGCCTACGTAGCAAGCTGTATTGCGTAGTCCTTGTAGTAGAGGTGCTGAGCAACAGAGTCCGCCTCGCGGATAAGGCGCTTAGTTGCTTCACATACAGTATCATGCAAAACTTGTATTAACTTGCTGACCTAACCTGCCTTAGAAAGACGGGAAATTTGGTCAAGTTACAAACAGAGGATAATAACCTTATAACCTAGGTTATGCACTCAGCACACAGTGCAGGCATAAATACGTCAGATGAAGCAGTACTTTGGGACAGTGCACACCAGGGCGAGGTAATTTTCGTTGTTTTTAGGCGGTATTATTTCTAGATATTAAAAGTACACACAAGTGTGAGAGGCAGTTATAAAATGCTTGAAAAATAATCATATTAAGGTATGCATGTACCTGAAATGGATTCATTATCATGAAAACCAAAATACCTCATATGTTCAGAAACGTTAGGCTCGCTACAGTAACGTTGCTACAGTGATAGCTAGTAATTTTTGAAGGTGCGCCAATTTTGGGTGTGCGCCATTTTCGGGGTCTCTACTATATAGATAGTTCTCAGTGACGTCACAACTGGGGGTTGGCAACCGCCATGTCATAGGGCAAGCTTGTACGTACATGCCGGGGTTGCCCTATGAGATGGCTGACATGCTATACGTGAAAAGCTCCTATGACGTCATGTGAGAACTATCTATAGATCAGTGATACCAAATCGGACATCGGACTGCTTTCGGACAGGTTTGTTATGCGCTTACCTAATTCATTATGTTTGAATTATGCGTGAACTAGGGTAATGACGCGCTTCAGTGCGGACCGGCGTTCGGATGCAAAACACGAGGAGATGCGTTCCTGTATTTACATGAAGTCAGCGTGACGTTACTGCATAGGTCTATAGACCTTATGCATACGACGTCATAGAGCAGAAAGTGCTCTCTCGTTTGGGGGCAAGCGCGCATCATTGCAAGTTACACCAATAAATGCAGACAGCTGATTTGTCCCCCAATCGGATACGCGCCCCTGGGAAGTCTACTGCGTGCGTACCATGTGCTTCATTGTTTTGCCTCCAAAATTACGTCGCGTGACGTCGATGCATAAGGCCTTTATGTATAAACAAAATGTCTCTTAAAGTTCGCGTCTGACGTGCACTCTGCGTTGAAATCTGCGCCCTTGTTCCGAAGAATACGCGTCGGAGTCAGCCCAATAATGAAGTCACAAAAGTCAGCTTTTTTAATTATGTCGTCACAAAACACAACTTGATTTGACCAGTGGACGGACCTCGAAGCCGAGGGAGTAATAATGCTTTGTTCGGTACAGTGTCTGTATCAATCACATCGTCAAGACCATGTAACTCAAAAGGAAAACATAACGTCCCGCAATCGTATGACTGGACAACCAAACTGAGGACCATCATGGTAAGCACAAATTACTGGGCAGGTTCATATAAGCTATTCGTTCTACTTGACGTTGGTATACGTTGACGTTTGGAAGCGCTTTACAAAAGTTAAAGTTTCAACGAGTCCTTAAGTTCTTCGAATCACGTGAAAATGGCTCTGACTTCTTCAGACCCACTTTAAAGTTCTTTTGAAGGCGTTCTCATTTAACTTCTCTAATAGTGTGGATTCCCATCATGAAAGCCTTTGTTTCTTCTCATTACAAAAGTTCATTTTATAAGGACTTATGCTACTCAAAATTTGTCGGTTTTGCAGACAATATAAATTAATTAAGACGTTTAGTGGTGGCAGATCATAGGCGCAGGAGACATTTTTTCTGGGGACTGGGCCTTTTCTATCCGAGAAAACGCAAAAAATGCTCGATTTCCCCCCAAAATCTGTTCGAGAAATGTGTTGCCTCAGGGGGAGGGGAGATGTGGCTTGGGAGAGAACGTCACCCTATTGTTTAAACGGGGTTTGGTCAGGTTCCCCCTGGGTTCCGTTATGCCTGGGGTTCGGTTAGGGATAGAGTTAGCTCTGAGTCATTTTAGGGGTTGGTTAGGGTTAAGTGACTTCTTTAATAAGCAATCTCCGAAACACTAATAGCAAGGATATCTTACGAGTGAGTACTATTTAACTATATTTTGGGGTTTGCGGGTCACGTTCTCTCCCTAGAATCATGTGAGTGAGGGTGAGCTGCAGCGCATCGACCCCGACTCGTACGCCTATCGGCTACGCTTAATAATGGTACCTCCTTAAAAAGTAGTTCTAATTTTGAGTTCAACATTTGATTTAGCAAGTCAAGTTGACGCAAATTTGAAATCACTATTTGACTCTAGTAAGCTCCCCTCGTGACCCCTTTTGGCAAAATTGATCAGTGGTGCCATGCTCCTCTCTGTACAGATATTTAATTTGTTTAAATTGTTTAAGAATTTAAATCTGCAGTGCATTGACTGACCTCTTTTAAGCCTTAAAAGAGGGTCTCATGGCATTACAACTGACACACGTAGCTCAGGGGCGGATGCAGGTTTTGACTAAAGGGGGGGGGGGTTGGGATTATACTTACTATCTAAGCGGAGCGCCACCATGAGTTGGCGCGAAGCCTACAGAGAAAATTTTTGGTTCAGAAGACCCCCAGATTGCAGGAAATGGCATTTCCCACGCGTTTCCTAGGCTCTTTGATCACGTATAAAAACAAGTTTTCATTGAAATTCCCTGTGTCAGAAATTTTATGATAAATGTCCTGTCAAAAAGTTGTCTTCCTTCTTGTGAGAGATGCATGCTATGTACAGCCCGATAACGATCTTGGGCGTCAGGAGTTCGGAGCATTCAGTCATTTGTTGTGCTCTCTCTAGGCACTCACAGTGACTCACTGAAAGTTGCTCGCTTGTGCTCAATAAAGAAAATTTGGTTTCTCTTTTTGAAATCTTCTGAAAGTATTTTGGTATTGGGGCCTTAAAATTCAACTAGTAGGCTTAATCGCATGCATAGTATTTTTGGTTGTCTCGTTATCTAAGCGGAGCGCGACCATCGTTTGGCGCGGCGTCAGGGTTGGCGCCAGGATTTGCCCGACGGGGGAGCAGACTCCCCGACGGCGGGCCAGAGACCCGAAGCCCTGACACCCATGATATCGTCAAGGAATTGGTGAGGAGGGATTTGAAGAAAACTTGTGTACTAGATTATGATATTGCGGGGCATATATTGCATAATATTTGTATATACTAGAGAAATATATTTCCGCCTTGATTTATCGTTTTCCCTAGAATCTAAACTGTGAAATTTCAAAGCGCGCGAAGCGCGCGAAATTTTTTTTGGATAGGCCTACAATAAAAGGAATCTGTACTTATTTGAAGCATATATATCAGCGGCGTAGGAAGATGTTTGACATTTGGGGGGCCAGACCAGATGTGAATTCTCGACCTTGAATCCCCTTCCCACACTAAAACACATTTGCTCAATGTGATTCTTCCGATTTTTATTTGAGCAAAATAAAAATATTCAAAGCAAAAAGAAACAAAAACAACACCATGCAGGAGTGATATTTGTTTGGGAGGCTCTGGAGGACTGGAGATTTTGTGGGGGTGACTCCCGTTTACTATCTAAGCGGAGCGCCACCATAGGTTGGCGCGGAGCGTACCAAGAAAATTTTAGATTTGAATACGTCCCAGATCGCCGGAAATGGCACTTGTCCGGCTTGATAGCAGCTATTAAGATGTGCAATTTTTGTGAAAAATGTAAAGTTTGATTTGATTTTTTTTATAAAATACATTTCTGTGAGGACAGATTAGTTGAGCTGGCCTAGACTTGGGGTCCGAGGATTGGAAGTTTGAACCCCATTTACTATCTAAGCAAAGCGCCATCATAGGTTTGCGTGGACGAAGCGTACCGAGAAAATCTGAGATTTAAATACATCCCAGATTACCGGAAGTGGCGCTTGCCAGGATTTTTGAAGCCATCAAGATTTGTCCTTGTTGTGCAAATTTTGTAAGTTTGATTTGAATTTAACACTTTAAGTCTGTTACAATCTATCCGACTTCATTCAGAATTGTTCAGCGTTGAGTTATCCCCCATGGATTTCAGTGGATTAGTTGGAACTGAGATTTTCTACAGCCAGAGTCTGTTAACTTATTATTAAGTTGAGTAGAGGTAGCCCCACGATTTGCCCGGCGAACGGCCAACGACCCCAAACTCCGACAGCCCCAATGCCGTCGAGTAGTGGTGAGATGGGATTTGAAGAAAGCCTGTGTACTAGCCTCCATTTCATTCTGGTCATATATTGCATTGCATAAAATTTGTATATACTAGAGAAGCTAAGTTCCGAGTTGATTAAATGTTTTTTTCCAGAATCTAAACTGTAAAAATGCAAAGCGCGCGAAGCGCGCGAAAATTTTTCGGGTCATTTTTCACAAAAACCATAGGCCTATGTAATTATTAAAAACAATAAGAAAGAAAAGCTGTAGGGGTTCTAGACCGTATAGGAGATAATATGCATTGTATCGAAACTACCTTGACTATCCGATGAAACAGCCAAATATTGCTCGGTGAGTCCTTCACCAACTGGCCGTACCGCATAACACACAAGAGAACAGTAGCTAGGCTTCGCAATATGGGATGAAATTTACGACCTCTACATAAACTGTGTACTTTTCCTACGTGTTATGGTAAGGGGGAAAGGACTTGCGCTTTCTAGTGATGTAGAATGAAACTATTGAAGAAACCAGAATACCTCTCTTGCGCGCGTAGCGCGCTGAAAATTTTAGGTTTTTATTAGAGAAATTGTCCTCTTAAGAGCAAAAATAGGTAAAACGAAACTAAACTGTCGCAATTATGGGGGAGGGGGGGGGTAAAATGACATTTGGCCCCCCTTAAAGCACATTGGGGGTCCATAGCCCCCTTGGCCCCCCGGTTCCTACGCCACTGTATATAGGTCAATTGTCAAGGCAGTTGGGCCATATCGGGCATAACCTACGCTGAACTTCCCTCCTCGAGTCACTAGCAGTACCTCACGACAGACACAAGAGAACATTAACTAGGTTTAGCAATATAAGATGAAATGACCGACATTTACATAAATCCATGTATTCTACTTATATAGTTACTTGGAAAGGTGAAAAGGGTTGTACTATATTTAGCTATTAGTAACGGAACTGAGGAGGAGTGGGCAAAGTGGACCGAAAATTTTGGATTCTATCGCAGAAATGACCCTTTTTAAAGCCAAAATAAGTAAACCAACCAGGTCGGTAGCGACAGCATTTTCCCGACAGGGGGCCGGATCATGCAGTGACCCGAAGTTCCGACAGCCCCTATGTCGAGGGGGTAGGTAAGGAGGGGATATGAAGGAACCTAAATATTCCAAGTGATTGCAGCGCATATTTTGTATAATATCACTGAATACTTCATGAGCCGAGTTGCGCACTGATAGTGTACTTTTGAATCGGAAACGTAAAATTGCAAAGCGCGCGAAGCGCGAAATTTTTTTTTTTTTTGTTTTACACAAACAATATATGTAATCATTAAGAACAAAAAGAAAAAAAAACTGTAGGGGTTGTAGACCATATCAGGGATAACATACATTTTATCGAAACCACTTGGACGACCCTATGAAATACCCAAATTTTTCTCCTTGAGTCGCTCACCAACTGACCGTACCGCATGACACACACAAGACAACAGCAAGTAGACTTTGCGATATGGGATGGAATTTACGACCTCTTAAGTTTGTTAAGTTTTACAGGTCTTGTGCTATCTAGCAATGTAGAATGGAAGTACTGAAGAAACTGGAGTGACTCTACCGCGCGCCTAGCGCGCCGAAAATTTTGGGAAATTGTCCTCTTGAGAGCAAAAAAGGGGGACTACACACTTTACCGTATCGACTAAGACTCCCCGACTGTAAAAAAGTGTAAACATTCCCCGACGGGGGCCCATGGCCCCCTGTCCCCCACTGGCGCCATCACTGCGTGGCATGAACCAAGAAAAATTGACCCTTCTCAGACCTTACAATCTATACTTAGGCCATCTTCATGTTTCATATTTGTATGTTTGTCATTTCCATGGAAACATTTCGTTTCTTTGATACCCTCCTTGCTGTATATACAACCATGTCGTCTAGAAGCACGAGGAAAATATGCTAAAAATACCGCCTACAGGTCACTGGCATTCCCATGTGCAAGAAACTCAAGGCAAACACCCACTCTTTTGTATGGAGACATTTTTGAGCGCACAGACCCTACTCTCATTCTGGGCTTTTGAAGGAAAGTTGCATGTATAGAATATTTGACATGTCTCCTGGATTTACCTAGATTTTTGTTGAATTTTACCCCTTTACTTTTTTCTTTTGTCAGTCACATCTTCTCGTTGACTGTTGTGAATACTCCCATGTTCGGCCAGAAGTACTATGCTGTGCCAGATCTGAAAACTATTTGAGCAGACAGATTCTTCCCTTATTCTGGGCTTTCTCAAGGAAAGCAAACGGTATAGAAAACTTTTGACACGACACGACTCTCGCATTTGCCTGAACATGTCAGAGGAATTTGAACTGTACCCCAACTTTTTTTACCTAATTGTACCGCAACATTGCACCATTTTCTCTATAGGTGACACTATATAACACAATCGTGTTGGTGTGTCGTAAAATCCCATCTAACAAACTTTTGCATGGAATAATGTTTAAACGTGATCTTGGTCATGACGTGCTCTTGGATAGAAAAGGAATATATCTTGTGAAACAAATGAAAGGGATTCAGTATATAAGCGAATTTTGGATTATAATACCTTCCAGAACAATAGTAATTTCTTTAGATATATGTTCCAACTGAACAGTCTAATTTTCCCTGAACGTCTTTACATCCAAGGGATGTCCAAAGTATGATCAGCCTTATCGATTTCTGATTATATTAAATGATTCCAATTCAACGACAACCACTTTCAGACAACACAATATTTGAATTTTTCAGCGAGAGTACAAGCGAAAAGCTGGAGTCGCGTTCCCATTTTCAAAAGAGAGTTAGGCACTACTGGATGCGATTTCATTGCATATGGGAACCAAGATTAGAGCTGAACCTCCTCTTGAAGGACTCACTGACTCTATAAGGATTTTGAATGAGAGAGAATCGGGACGATAGAAGGAAAAATACGCTGTCAGCAAACTTATAATTATGGCATGTTAATTGCATTGTTGTAACTGAAAATAACCTTCAAAACTTACAGGGGAAAATAATCAATATATTATACAAAATGAAAAATCCTCGAAAATCAAAGGGGGGGGGGTTAAACCCCTAAAACCCCCCCTTGGATCCGCCCCTGCCTACACAAGCTTGTATAGACCAAGTAAAATAGATTTTCCCTCTCTGGCAGTACTATTCGGTAAACTAGGAGCGTTGTAACGACTCAACTTGAGGTCCGATTGAGTCAGTGATTTAAAACCAGTGAGGTTGAGAACTTGAGTCGTTACAAACGCTCCTAGTTTACCGGAATAGTACTGCCAGAGAGGGAGGTAAAAGAAAATCTATTCTTTCACTTGGGTCCTATACAAGCTTGTGTAGGCAGGGGCGGATCCAAGGGGGGGTTTTAGGGGTTTTAACCCCCCCCCCTTTCGATTTTCGAGGGATTTTTTCATTTTGTATAATATATTGATTATTTTCCCCTGTAAGTTTTGAAGGTTTATTTTTTTCAGTTACAACAATGCAATAAACATGCCATTAAATTATAAGGTTTGCTTGACAGCGTATTTTTCCTTCTATCCGTCCTCCCGATTCTCTCTCATTCAAAATCCTTATAGAGTCAGTGAGTCCTTCAAGGAGGAGGTTTCAGTCTCTAAAATCTTGGTTCCCCCCCCATATGCAATAAAAATCGCATCCCAGTAGTGCCTAACTCTCTTTTGAAAATGGGTGGAACGCGACTCCAGCTTTTCGCTTGTACCTCTCGGCTGAAAAATTCAAAATATTGTGTTGTCTGAAAAGTGGTTGTCGTTGAATTGGAATCATTTAATATAATCAGAAATCGATAAGGCTGATCATTACTTTGGACATCC
This sequence comes from Holothuria leucospilota, assembly GCA_029531755.1. Taxonomy (NCBI): domain Eukaryota; kingdom Metazoa; phylum Echinodermata; class Holothuroidea; order Aspidochirotida; family Holothuriidae; genus Holothuria; species Holothuria leucospilota. Next base: position 29,261,599 of record CM055966.1, on the reverse strand, counting down.
CTTGGATGGTAAAGACGGTTAGGGAAAAATTAGGACTGTTCAGTTGGAACATATTATCTAAAAGAAATTAGTATTGTTCTGGAAGGTATTTTATTAATCCAAAATTCGCTTATATACTGGAATCCCTTTCATTTGTTTCACAAGGATATATTCCTTTTCTATCACAAGAGCACGTGCGATGACCAAGAATCACGTTTTTTTTGTTAAAACAATTATTCCATGCAAAAGTTTGTTAGATGGGATTTTACGACACACCAACACGATTGTGTTATATAGTGTCCACTAGAGAAGAAAAATGGTTGCAATGTTTGCGGTACAATTAGGTAAAAAAAGAATTGGGGTACAGTTTCAAATTACCTCTGAAATGTTCAGGCAATATGCGAGGGGGGGAGGGGGTCCGTGTCAAAAAAAAGTTTCTATACAGTTTGCTTTCCTTGAGAAAGCCCAGAATAAGGGAAGAATCTGTACTGCTCAAATAGTTTTCAGATCTGGCCAGCAGCGCATAGTACTATCTGGCGAAACATGGGAGTATTCACAACCAGTCAACGAGAATGTGACTGACAAAAGAAAAAAAGTAAAGGGGTAAAATTCAACAAAAAAATCTAGGTAACTCCAGGAAGACATGTCAAATATTTCTATACATGCCACTTTCCTTTCAAAAAAGCCCAGAATGAGAGTAGGGTCTGTGCGCTCAAAAATGGTCGTCCATACAAAAGAGTGGGTGTTTGCCTTGAAGTTTCTTGCACATGGGAAGTGGCCAGTGGACCTGGTAGGCGGTAATTTTTAGCATATTTTTCCTTCGTGCTTCTAGACGACATGGTTGTATATACAGCAAAGGGAGGGTATCAAAAAGAAAACGAAAATGTTTCCATGGAAATGACAAAACATACAAAATATGAAACATGAAGATCCAGGCCCTAAAGTATAGATTGGTACAGGTCTGAGAAGGGTCAATTTGTCTTGGTTCATGCCACGCAGTGATTGGGCCAGGTGGTGGGACAGGGGGCCATGGCCCCCGTCGGGGAATGTTTACAACTTTTTTTTTTTTTTTTTTTTTTAAACAACAGTCGGGGAGTCTTAGTCGATACGGGTACAAGTGTGTAGATCCCCCCCTTTTTTTGGCTCTCAAGAGGGAACACTTTCCCAAAATTTTCGGCGCGAGTGCGCGCTAGGCGCGCGGTAGAGTCACTCCAGTTTCTTCAGTAATTCATTACTACATTGCTAGATAGCACAAGGACCTGTAAACTCTTAACAAACTAAGAGAGTTCGTAAATTCCATCCCATTATCGCAAAGTCTACCTTGCTGTTGTCTTGTGTGTGTGTCATGTCGGTACGGTCAGTTGGTGAGCGACCTCAAGGAGAAAAATTGGGGTATTTCATAGGGTCGTCCAAAGTGGGTTTCGATAAAATGTATGTTATCCCTGATATGGTTCTAAAACCCCTACAGTTTTTTTGTTCCTTTTGTTGTCTTAATGATTACATATATTGTTTTGTGTAAAACAAAAAAAAAAAAAATTTTTGACGCACGCTTCCGCGCGCTTTGCAATTTACGTTCCGATTCAAAAGTACACTATCAGTGCGCCAACTCGGCTCATGAAGTATTCAGTGGATTTATTATACAAAATATGCGCTGCAATCCACTTGGAATATTTAGGGTTCCTTCATATCCCATCCTTACATTACCCCCTCGACATGAGGGGCTGTCGGAAATTCGGGTCACTTGCATGAATCCGGCCACCCCTGTCGGGAAAATGCTGTCGCTACCGACCTGGTTGGTTTACTTTTATTTTGGCTTTTAAAAAAGGGTCATTTCTGCGATAGAATCCAAAATTTTCGGTCGTCCACTTTGCCCACTCCTCCTCAGTTCCGTTACTAATAGCTAAAAATATAGTACAACCCTTTTCACCTTTCCAAGTACCTATATAAGAGAGAATACATTGGATTTATGTTAAATGGTCGGTTCATTTCATCTTATATTGCTCTAAACCTAGTTATAATGTTCTCTTGTGTTCTCTGTCGTGAGGGGTACTGCTAGTTGACTCGAGGAGGAAAGATTCAGCGTAGGTTATGCCCCGATTATGGCCCCCAACTGCCCTTGACAATTTTTGAAACCGTATATACAGTGGCGTAGGAAACCGGGGGGCCAAGGGGGCTATGGACCCCCAATGTGCTGTTAAGGGGGGCCCCAAAATTGTCATTTTACCCCCCCCCTCCCCCATAAATTGCGACAGTTTAGTTTTCGTTTTTAACCTATTTTTGCTCTTAAGAGGGACAATTTCTCTGAATAAAAACCTAAAATTTTCAGGCGCGCTACGCGCGCAAGAGAGGTATTCTGGTTTCTTCAATAGTTTCCATTCTACATCACTTAGAAACGCGGCAAGTTCCTTTCCCCTCTTACCATAACCACGTAGGAAAAGTACCACAGTTTATGTAGAGGGTACGTTAAATTCATTTCATCCATATTGCGAAAGCCTAGCTACTGTTCTCTTGCTGTGTTATGCGGGGTACGGCCAGTTGGTGAAGGGACTCACCGAGCATATATTTGGCTGCTGTTTCATCGGATAGGTCAAGGTTAGTTTCGATACAATGCCTATTATCTCCTATACGGTGCTAGAACCCCATACAGCTTTTCGTCTTTATTGTTTTTAATAATTACATAGGCCTATGGTTGTTGTGAAAAATGGACTCGAAAAATTTTCGCGCGCTTCGTCCGCGCTTTGCCATTTTTTTTACAGTTTAGATTTCTGGAAAAAAAAATTTTAATCAACTCGGAAACTTAGCCTTCTCTAGTATAATACAAAGTTTTATGCAAATGCCAATATAGGGGACCAGAATGAAAATTGGATGCTAGAGTACACAGGCTTTCTTCAAATCCCCAATCTCACCACTACTCGACGGCATTGGGGCTGTCGGAAGTTTGGGGGTTCGTTGGTCCGTTCGCCGGGCAAAATCGTGGGGCTAACCTACTACAAACTTAATTAATATAAGTTAAACAGACTCTGGCTGTAGAAAAATCAGTTCCAACTAATCCACTGAAATCCATGGGGGATAAACGTCAAACGCTGAACAATTCTGAATGAAGTCGGGATAAGATTGTAAACAGACTTTAAAAGTGTTTAAAAATTCAAATCAAAACCTTACAAATTTGCACAAACAAGGACAATCTTGATTGGCTTCAAAAATCCTGGCAAGCGCCCACTTCCGGTATAATCTGGGATGTATTTAAATCTCAGATTTTTCTCGGTACGGCTTCGTCCACGCAAAACCTATGATGGCAGCTTTGCTTAGATAGTAAAATGGGGTTCAAACATTCCGAAATGCCTCGGGACCCCAAGTCTAGGCCAGCTCAACTAATCTGTCCTCACCCCCCCCCAGAAATGTATTTTATAACAAAAAATCAAATCAAACTTTACATTTTTTTTCACAAAAAATTTGCACATCTTAATAGCTGCTATCAAGCCGGGACAAGTGCCATTTCCGGCGATCTGGGACGCTCCTATTCAAATCTTAAAAATTTTCTTGGGTACGCTCCGCGACAACCTATGAGTGGCGGCTCCGCTTAGATAGTAAACGGGAGGTCACCCCCACAAAATCTCTCCAGTCCTCCAGAGCACTTTCCCAAAACAAAATATCACTCCTGCATGGTGTGGTTTTTGGGGTTTTTTTTTTGTTTCTTTTGCTTGAATATTTTATTTTGCTCAAATAAAAATCGGAAAAGAATCACACATTGCAGCAAATGTGGTTTAGTGTGGTGACGGAGGGGATTCAAGGTTCGAGAAATGCACATCTGGTCTGGCCCCACCAAATGTTCAAACATCTTCCTACGCGCCGCTGATATTATATGCTTCAAATAAGTACAGCGGATTCCTTTTATTGTAGGGCCTATCCAAAAAAAAATTTCCGCGCGCTTCGCGCGCTTTGAAATTTGCACACAGTTTAGATTCTAGGGAAAAACGATAAATCAAAGGCGGAAATATATTTCTCTAGTATATTACAAATATTATGCAATATATTTTGCGGGGGGCCCCGCAATATCATAATCTAGTACACAAGGTTTTCTTCAAATCCCTCCTCACCCAACTTCCTTGACGATATCAATGGGTTGTCCAGGGCTTTCGGGTCTCTGGCCCGCCGTCGGGGAGTCTGCTCCCCCGTCGGGCAAATCCTGGCGCCAAACCCTGACGCCGCGCCAACAACCCCGATGGTTCGGCGCTCCGCTTAGATAACGAGACAACCAAAAAATACTATGCATGCGATTAAGCCTGACTAGTTGAATTTTAAGGCCCCCAATACCAAAATACTTTCAGGAAGATATTCAAAAAGAGAAACCAAATTTTCTTTATTGAGCACAAGCGAGCAACTTTCAGTGAGTCACTGTGAGTGCCTAGAGAGAGGCACCAAACAAAATGACCTGAATCGCTCCGAACTCCTGACGCCCAAGATCGTTATCGGGCTGTACATACGCATGCATCTCTCACAAGAAAGGAAGACAACTTTTGACAGGACATTTATCATAAATTTCTGACACAGGGAATTTCAATGAAAAAACTTGTTTTTTATACGTGATCAAAAGAGCCTAGGAAACGCGTGGGGAAAAATCGCCATTTCCTGCCAATCTGGGGGTCTTCTGAACCAAAAATTTTTTTTCTGTATGGCTTCGCGCCAACTCATGGTGGCGCTCCGCTTAGATTGAAAGTATACTCCCAACCCCCCCCACATTTATTCAAAACCTTCATCCGCCCCTGAGCTACGTGTACCAATTGTAATGCCATGAGACCCTCTTTTAAGGCTTAAACGAGGTCAGTCAATGCACTGTAGTTTTAAATTCTTAAACAATTTAAACAAATTAAATATCTGTACAGAGAGGAGCATGGCACCACTGATCAATTTTGCCGAAAGGGGTCACGAGGGGAGCTTACTAGAGTCAAATAGTGATTTCAAATTTGCGTCAACTTGACTTACTAAATCAAATGTTGAACTCAAAATTAGAACTACTTTTTAAGGAGGTACCGTACCATTATTAAGCGTAGCCGATAGGCGTACGAGTCGGGGTCGATGCGCTGCAGCTCCCTGTCACTCACATGATTCTAGGGAGAGAACGCACCCGCAAACCCCAAAATATGGTTAAATAGTACTCACTCGTATGATATCCTTGCTATTAGTGTTTCGGAGATTGCTTATTAAAGAAGTCACTTAACCCTAACCAACCCCTAAAATGACTCAGAGCTAACCCTATCCCTAACCGAACCCAAGGCATAACGGAACCCAGGGGGAACCTGACCAAACCCCGTTTAAACAATAGGGTGACGTTCTCTCCCAAGCCACATTTCCCCTCCCCCTGAGACAACACATTTCTCGAACAGATTTTGGGGGAAAATCGAGCATTTTTTGCGTTTTCTCGGATAAAAAAGGCCCAGTCCCCAGAAAAAAATGTCTCCTGCGCCTATGATCTGCCACCACTAAACGTCTTAATTAATTTATATTGTGTGCAAAACCGACAAATTTTGAGTAGCATAAGTCCTTATAAAATGAACTTTTGTAATGAGAAGAAACAAAGGCTTTCATGATGGGAATCCACACTATTAGAGAAGTTAAATGAAAACGCCTTCAAAAGAACTTTAAGTGGGTCTGAAGAAGTCAGAGCCATTTTCACGTGATTCGAAGAACTTAAGGACTCGTTGAAACTTTAACTTTTTGTAAAGCGCTTCCAAACGTCAATGCAACGTATACCAACGTCAAGTAGAACGAATAACTTATATGAACCTGCCCAGTAATTTGTGCTTACCATGATGGTCCTCAGTTTGGTTGTCCAGTCATACGATTGCGAGACGTTATGTTTTCCTTTTGAGTTACATGGTCTTGACGATGTGATTGATACAGACACTGTACCGAACAAAGCATTATTACTCCCTCGGCTTCGAGGTCCGTCCACTGGTCAAATCAAGTTGTGATTTGTGACGACATAATTAAAACAGCTGACTTTTTGTGACTTCATTATTGGGCTGATTCCGACGCGTATTCTTCGGAACAAGGGTGCAGATTTCAACGCAGAGTGCACGTCAGACGCGAACTTTAAGAGACATTTTGTTTATACATAAAAGCCTTATGCATCGACGTCACGCGACGTAATTTTGGAGGCAAAACAATGAAGCACATGGTACGCACGCAGTAGACTTCCCAGGGGCTCGTATCCGATTGGGGGACAAATCAGCTGTCTGCATTTATTGGTGTAACTTGCAATGATGCGCGCTTGCCCCCAAACGAGAGAGCACTTCCTGCTCTATGACGTCGTATGCATAAGGTCTATAGACCTATGCAGTAACGTCACGCTGACTTCATGTAAATACAGGAACGCATCTCCTCGTGTTTTGCATCCGAACGCTGGTCCGCACTGAAGCGCGTCATTACCCTAGTTCACGCATAATTCAAACATAATGAATTAGGTAAGCGCATAACAAACCTGTCCGATGTCCGATTTGGTATCACTGATCTATATAGTAGAGACCCCGAAATTGGCGCACACCCAAAATTGGCGCACCTTCAAAAATTACTAGCTATCACTGTAGCAACGTTACTGTAGCGAGCCTAAGGTTTCTGAACATATGAGGTATTTTGTTTTTCATGATAATGAATCCATTTCAGGTACATGCATACCTTAATATGATTATTTTTCAAGCATTTTATAACTGCCTCCCACACTTGTGTGTACTTTTAATATCTAGAAATAATACCGCCTAAAAACAACGAAAATTACCTCGCCCTGGTGTGCACTGTCCCAAAGTACTGCTTCATCTGACGTATTTATGCCTGCACTGTGTGCTGAGTGCATAACCTAGGTTATAAGGTTATTATACTCTGTTTGTAACTTGACTAAATTTCCCGTCTTTCTTAGGCAGGTTAGGTCAGCAAGTTAATACAAGTTTTGCATGGTACTGTATGTGAAGCAACTAAGCGCCTTATCGCGAGGCGGACTCTGTTGCTCAGCACCTCTATTACAAGGACTACGCAATACAGCTTGCTACGTAGGCATCTGTACGTAACTGTACAAAGTCAATGAAAATTGTTGCACACCACACATGTGGAAAATGCGCCACTTTCGGGTGTTGTTAAGACTGACATCGAAGAAAATTTCTGGTCAAATCAAGCTTTCTTTTACTAATTTCTGGATGGCAGTAGGAAAAGTGTGGGTAGCAATGCATCCGTAAGTTATTACACATTTGGAAAAGGCAAACAGGAGAGTGTTTGGATTTATTTTATTCTAAATATCGGCTTGGAAATGCTTGGGTGCGTCAATTTCGGGGCAACCATGCTATATGTCCAACCTCTATGTCAGTGTTTGGTATCCGTCAAAATAAACTTGATAGAGAATTTTCGGATGACAGATGGTACGTGCGCAACATTTCATGGTTTCATTGACCAGCAAGATGGCAAAAAGCTGTGGAAATATCAACATCGAGAAACTAGGGAGCGGGGCGTGTTGTAAAATATCAAACAACCCGATAATAAAGACGTTCGGTTAACGAAAGGCGTTTGGGACTGCATCGAAGGCATTTTAATTGTCAGCTATGGTACACAAGAGGCCACAGGCGTGTATCTGTATGCTCTCCAGTAGTGAGAGTAATAAAAGTATTGGTATAATACCTTAAGGGGTCCAATTCTTATTCATTTTACCCAATTTCAAAACTCCCTCACCCTTTTCATCCTTGCAAAATTTAAAGCACCCACCATCTTGCCTACGCTCAATTTTGCTCTCTTCTCCAAGTCCAACATTGAATTGAAGTATTTCCTCCATCTGCAAATTTCCTTTGTCTTCTTGGCAAGTCAGTGGCCTTATTAATAATTAAAATCCATGGTGCACATCCTATGGTGTAGCTAGGGGTGATGGTGTGGGGGCAGCCTCCAAAGTTTTAGGCACCTGTCGAATATTTTGACACCTTAATTGCGCATGGTGGTCGGTTTTAGGTGAGGTGCCTCAGTTTTGTGACCTCTAGCCTTAAAATGAGGGTCATGGAAAAATTAATGTAGGTCCAGTGAGTTTTCATACACAATTCAAAAAGCTTACAGCAATGTGGAATGTGAAGAATATAATGGACTCATTTTAACTATCTGTACCACAGCTTGAGTGACACTGGTGTTTCGAAAACTATTGAACACCTTCCCCCAACCATCCAATTTCCAACAACTGCACCTCCTCATCCACATGACGGACAGACTGCCAGTGTGCATGGACGGTCTTAGTGTTTCAGGTGCCGGCGGAAAAAAGTTAGGTAACCTGCTATGACCAGTTTAGGATCTTTTTTTTCAGTAACCGGCCAAAATGACCCTTAACCATGGCTGTGCGGGCGGCCGCCCCCATATGTCCGAAACCTGGCTAAATCGGACAGGTATTTTGTCTCAGTCGGCAGATAATTGGACAGTTAAATTAGGTCTTGAGTCGGGCAAAAATCACCGCCCTCCCTGAGAAAAACAGTCCCGTACGGCCATCATGCCCTTAACCCAAGAGGCCTGGGCGGTGCGCACATTGCTATAACAGCCAGTTTCTTTATGCTAAGGTGGGCTACTATTTAAAAAGCAATAAATTGCGATCTTTGTTACTTGGCACGCTCACGATGTATCTGTGTTAACACCTGTAAGCTGCAGACATAAAAATCTTTAATCTAGCCTGAGCGGTTTCAGTGCTATGGAAGCAAGCCTTGGATACATTACAATCAGTGGCGTAGCTAGACATTGTTCGTGGGGGGTGGGGGGCAGAAGGCAGAAGCAAAAGAATTCCGACAGATTATCTTGATAGTTGTACGATTCAAAATTCTGGGGACCCTTTTTTTTTCTTTCCGGCAATTTTGAGACCGACTTTTGGCTTTCACGTTGACGTATCGATGTGTAATTCTGCTTAAAAAATAAGAAGTGTTGTGAGTGTTTCAAATGAATTGTTTTCATTTATTTCCGACAGAGACTAGAAATTTCCGACAGAGGCCTTCGGAGGCTTTGTGGTGGGGGCGATCGCCCCCGCCCCCCCCCCCTCTAGCTACGCCACTGATTACAATGAAGAAGTACAGAGGGCGTGTACACGTGGAGCTATCCGTAGTTGTAGGTGACTGAATGAGCTTGGACTCACGTTGAAGCAGGGAGTTGTTACACCTAACACCTCCCTGGTTGAAGGGACAAGGATATATTTATCCAAAACATACCACGTACCGCTGACTGAATGAGACTTCCATTTCAATGTTGTGCGTACTTAAGCACTGCTGAATAATGTGCGGTTCGTTTCATTGGATCATTCATTTCAAGCCATAGAATCCATGAGCATGTGCTTGCATAGTTTTATCACGGTTTGGGATAATTTAGGTTACAAACCATATGATATCCATGATATCTGCCACTTATAGAAGTGGGGGTTCCCCCTTCCCCGTCTCCCACCCGTTAACGCCCAAAGTAACTTAGGCACCATAAGCCTACATGAGACTGCTGCCTAGTAATACAGTGCACGTGCGCAAGACACCTGTTTCGCGGAATTATTGAGCTTTTCAAGCTTATGAGCTTCTCTGTTACTACCGATAAGCTGTGATGATCTAGCGCCTTCAGCGTTACATAAGTCTTGGGCTCACATTGCAATGAAGCAGCATATACAGGGCGTGCAGACGTGGAGCTATCCGTAAGTGAAGGTGACTGCTCGAATGAGTTTGGACGCACGTTGGAGGGCCAAGGATATACTTATTCAAAACATACATAGGTACACTGAATGGGACGTCCATTTGAATGTGCGTACTTTTGCACTGCTAAATAATGAGCGGCTCGTACATGCTGCTTTAACTTTAATGTACAGACTCCCTCCGAATAACCGTCACGACAAAACTGATGACGTAACTACATTTCACGTTATAGTGCATCATTTCAGTAATAACGGGAGCAAGCTCGGGCAATCGGGCATTTGACTCTAATGTTACACAGCAATCACATTGCTGATGAATACCGGTACAAACTTTGACATCAAATTAATTAAGAGCAGGGATACAAAAACTGTCGTAAGAGCCATCGCAGACCCTAGTGATGCTATGCCTTCTCCATGGTGCCCCCAGACTACATGAGACTGCTGCCCAGTAATTTCAGTAATAACGGGAGCAAGCTCGGGCAAGCGGGCATTTGACTCTAATGTTACACAGCAATCACATTGCTGAATTTATTACAATTAATGAGTTCGGCCAGTTGGCAGGTACGATCTTAACTGGAAACAATAACAAGAAATGATGGCGCCCTGGTCTAATTTGTCATAGCTTAACTGCAGTATAAACATATACTTTACCATAGCCATGTACAATGTACATTGCACATGCTGCTGCACGCTGCACCAAGCTTCGATACAGTACGCGCACAACTGAAAACTTAGGGGTTGCCCCCCCCCCCCCCATGAGAAAAGCCTTTCCCCTAACTAAGAAGTTATGGCTACGCCAATGGCTGACATACTTTTTAGTTTCCAATAGTCATACTTCAGGGCCCCCACCTCCTGGCTGTCTTTCGTTTACTCCTGCATAAGTTTTCTCAAACGTATCATAATTTTTTTCGTACAATTTCACGTACAATGCATTGAAAAGGGTACAAGAAAGGCTCTAACGAGCATATTAAAATAATATCCTGCATATGATAGTGTTTTGTCGTGACTAAAGTTTTGGCTTCCAATCTTCCTAGGAATTTTCGTTTTCAATAATTGATGAGGTTTTTTTTCCGACTCCAGGCATCCCCTTCAAAATTTCCTTGGGGACTATCCTGCCAAAGCCATCATAAGTTCATAACGTATACTTTCAGAAGAAATTTAAACTCAAAAGAAATTTACTGTAATGTTTTAGAAGATGTATGGCAAATAACCCAATGTTTTCCTTTTGCTGTTAGTCGAGAGATGTATGATGACTACCATGTACCACTTCAAAAAGGAAAAAATGGTTTCAATTGCTACTAATGCTGCAAGCATTCCTGGAGAAAATTTCGGTATCTTGCTTAATTTATGATTTTGGATAGTCAAAACCATAGCAGCGTAGCCATACCAAAAGAAAAACATTTAGAGAAGATGTCTTCTTTGATTTACTCGTCGGATATCGGAGCTATATATGCACTCCCCAGACAGCTACAATCTTGGACGAAACTGTTGGGACGCTTTGTCATAATATTCTTAAATCTCCGTTCCCAGGTTTACATGAAACCCCCGCTCCCCCTTCCAAAGTTGCGCAGAGAGAAAGACTGTATGCCGTGAACAGGATAACTATGGTCAACTTTGTGAAGGGGAGCGGGGGTGTCCCAACTAGTTTTGTCCAAGATTGTCTGAGTTTTAAGTGAGCGATTTACGAGAACAAATTCAATAGAAAAATGGTTAATTTTTCGAGTAGCTGCATTCAGTACACTTTTTTGGAGGCTTATTGGCCTGAGGATTTTAGCCAAATGAAAGTATAATTTAAATTGTTTTAATGTGTTGTTTTGTTTATTTGTTTATACTGATTTATTGTTGGTTGGCGAGATCATAATGGATAGACTGTTTTAGGTATTCGCAGGGAATGCCAGGCAGAAATGTTTACGTTCCGTAACGACGTCTATGGCAGCCATATGCGTTGCATTTTTTAGCAAATTAAAAGGAGGATGACAACTCTTCTTAAGTTGTAAGACGGAAAACAAAACAATTTATTTCATGGATAGATCGAAGAGTCTCACTGCTATTGCAAACTAGTGGTAAGAAGGCAAGATTTTAACTGAATGAGCGCCACGATCTACCATGAAATGTTAAAAGCAGAACTGCAAGTCAAGCTTTTTATTAAAACGATGGTAGATCGTTAATTAGGGCTGGTTTTAGACATATTTTGAAGCGAATTTGATGCCTATGACAAAATTTTTCATGTTACATGAAGCTGATGACGTATCTGTTATGCCTTCTTTTAGCCGACTCAATTTCTTTACGTTTTGCTTTCAAATTTGCTCTCAAAACAAATGGTAGACCGTTTGGTTAACTTAGCCTTCACCCCCGGTCTCGTCAAATTAGCATATATTGCATATTTTCTGTATAGTTTCAGCTACTCAAATGAAAGTTACTGCGTTATAAAGGTGAAATGAATATACATTCAAGTACTTTTTAACTGATTTCTGGTAAATTACTTTAATATAAAGTAATAGGCAGGATACAACACGTACTTCTGCTGAATGTTCTTTTTATTTGGTACTGTTCAGACAGTGTGAGCCCAAAATACGTCACTATTGAAAATTTCTCCCTGAACGAGAGGACGCTTTGAACTAATTTAGCTACCTTCCCAATGCTTTTAGCTTCAATAGTATTATATTAACAAGAACTTCAATATGGACTCAGAATATGCTGATTATTCTCTGTTACTGTTCTCTTATACCTAAAGAAAAGACACCTACCCTTTTGCGAATCAACGCAGCGCGAAGAAACACTTTCTACCGTGGGTCGCGAGCAGTTCTTACTTCTCGACTTTCTCAGACAATCTTGGACGAAACTGTTGGGACGCTTTGTCATAATATTCTTAAATCTCCGTTCCCAGGTTTACATGAAACCCCCGCTCCCCCTTCCAAAGTTGCGCAGAGAGAAAGACTGTATGCCGTGAACAGGATAACTATGGTCAACTTTGTGAAGGGGGAGCGGGGGTGTCCCAACTAGTTTTGTCCAAGATTGTAGAGTTGTTGATTCGAGTCGCTGACTTGGACTCTAGTCCCACTCTCGTTGCACAATTTTTTGGACTTGTGACTTGACTTGAAGAAACGCTGATTACTTGCAACTTGAAGAAAAATGATTTGCAACTTGACTTGACTTGAATATGTTTTGACTTGGCGACACTGAATTACAATGTTTGTTGCTGAGTGTGACGTGAATTTTTACCATAGAATTATCTTAGAACAGGAACGTAAGTTTTGCCTTCATTCTTTCGAGATTGCAGTAGAACGGCTATTGAAAAGATGAGGGTCGGGGAAAGGTATAGCTGTAGTGTAGCACAGCTGGAAGCAACCTCTCAATAGCATACCTTGCTAGGCTCGCCCCCTTACAAGTACACATCATCTTCAGTTAGTTACATCGGTATCTCCCAACTTTTCTCGGCTTCTCGCCCCTTGGACCGAGGATGTTGAGCAAACGCCCCCATTCCACCCCTATAGCTACAAAAATATGAATGAAAACAAAACACCACATGGTAAGATAAAGTGTATAAAATACGATATTTTATGTGTGGCTCCAGGAAATTGCAAACTGTTGGCCAAGCCCAAACTCTCGATTGTGATAGAACGAAAACTTGACAGGTAGTGAGGGTTCTCCTCAGAAATGATCTGCATGAAACACAATTAAACCCAACTTCCTGGAATTTGAAAATCAAAATTAGTACACAAATAAACACTTTTCCTAATGAAAACTTGCATCGTTATATACAGTGTGACCACTAAAATGTCGGAATAAGACAGGACTCGGAAGTAACGATTAATCAGTCAAATGGCCAAGACAGATTTTCTGTGGTCCTCCTAAAATCGAACAAAAAAAATAATATTCAACACTATTAGATGCTATTTGCTGGTGTTTGGCAATTAAAACAATTTACAAACTTTGTAGTGCATCCCAAGGAGGGTTGTGCTTATTGAACTCAGACTTCGGTTTTGACTTGATACCTCAGTGGAAAGTATATATGTAGTAGCTTCTTTAAGCTCCAGTTCATATCAAGTATTTTTTTCTAACCCCACCTCATGTCCTTACCCTCCATACATGTGATTTGTTTTGATTAAAATTGAACTCATATTCAAGGCTCACCACCACCTAATCTCTATATTAAGACTACATCTAGGAACTGCAGTCTGGTTTATAGCCTTATTGTATTATGTTGAAAATGATCACTTGTGACTTGACTTGAAGGTTAATGACTTGTGACTTGACTTGAAGGTTAATGACTTGAGACTTGACTCGAGAAAAATGACTTGGTTAGAACTCTGCACCCCCACACAAACACACACCTTTCCCCGTTGCTGATGCCAGTCCAGCTGGTTTCACTCAATCGCTCTTTGCGAAACATTTGTGGTACTAAGTAACTGATGAACTTCTATTTCTCGGCTGAAATTAAAATGCCGCTGAACGCGCGAAATAGAGAGTGCACCCAGAAGTTTTGAAAAAGAAAAAAGACGAGTCAATGGTTGGAAAGGGACGAGCGGGCAGAAGAATGTTCGATAAGAGTGAGTAAACGTACTTCTAGAAACTCGGGCGAGTGGCCAGATAAAGTGATGAACGGTGGAGACATATTTTTCATGTCTACCACTGCATGTGTGTCCATAGGTCGAATTCCCGGAAGGTATTTACGGAATTATAGTCATTAAAGCATAAATTTTCTCGTCACAGGCAGTAACATTTTTCCCATGTGTCTTTGCTCCTGGCCCCTTTTTCTTGGTACCTTCCACACATGGGTACACAACAATACTTACAACAAGTCACTTTACCACCTTCAATGTAATCTAAACTCTGTTATGCAATGCGTGGGCTGCCCTATATCTCACATTCAAAAAAATCTGCTAAAACCTCTTTAATCAGTGTGGCTTATATTTTGAATCCATAGTTCGAATTTGACCACACTTTATGTAAATCAAAGCGGAGTCACCAAGGTTTCCCTAAAATTAGAATAAAATGTAGGATAAGGAGTGTCTGCCTTAAAATGACGTTCTTAAATCTCTTCTAATGTAAAGACAACTATTGGAGTTTTCCCATTTTGAACAATATATCTCACCGAAATCTGATCTAATTTTTGGCTAGAAGTGTGGTTAATCATGGAAGGTCGAGGCATCTCCGAGACGATGCATCGTGGTTAAATGAGCATGAAACCCCAGAATGAACCACAGCGAGGTCCCGTGTCTCTTGAGAACAATCATCAAAGTAAAATTTTGATATTACATTCCCTAACCATATCATGCAACACACCCCCGCACACAAACACAAACACACACACGCACAAACACACACACATAAACGTGATCACCTCGGGAACCGCCGAAATCATGATTTACGCCACTGAAGATGTGAACCCCGTGCCCAAATGTTTGTATTACAACACTATCATTTTAACACACAAAACTTCATTTACAGTGAGCGGTATACGCGATCTTTCCATGAATTTGCAGTTCATGTTATTGGACTGCACGTTTTTTCGAATTTAATGAAATCTAGCGTTTTTTCTCAAAAGTGTTAATTAAAAACAAAAAAATAACCTGTTTTCTTACCAAATTACCACTTTGAAACCAAATAAAATCTATTTTTTTTTTTTGCTTCCGTGGCTTTTATACTTGAATACCGCGTAAACTGTATCGTTTTCTATACGAATGGCTGTACAAGCTGCACTGCGCGCGCACGTACCAGGTGCACTTGTGGCCATGGGCAACGGAAACTGCGTATAAACCAAAGATATTATAAGCATAGCATAGATTCCAAAATCAAAATAGAGCTTATGCATCCTCTACGTCACGTTTCTCTATTTTTTCCCATCCAGGCGTACATTGTGCAAACATTTATTACTAAGGTGCTATGCGTGATGTGCGTAGTAGCGTATCTGTAACACACCCTAACTACGTTATCGGGCAGTTCCATCCAGTAAGCCAAATTGGAAAAAAAAAAACCGCGCTTGACGTCACGTGTCATAAGCTAGCTCTATAGAGGGATTTCATGTGGACGTCACGCTCAAAATTCTGGGATTCCCAGGCACTGAAGGGGCAAAACACACACGGCAGTAAGCGTATTTTACTGGCACACCACGCCCCCGCATAACCATAGATTACTGACTGGTGACACACAATGGAGCGCGTTGCCCGTCAAAAACAAAAAAGACCGCGGCGATATTGCCCTTCAAAAATTCCATGCGTCTAGTGGTTAGAGTTCACGTGACTGAAATCCCTCTATACTTACTCTGTAACGCTCATTGGAACTCCTCATGGAGACGCCCAAAATATCGGGGTGGAAAGAAGTGTTGTGAATTTGACATGCGGCGCCGTTCTGAGTTGGTGATCTGCGTACAAAACTAAGAACAGCCATTACAGAATAAATTTCATTGTTTTAAAAGAGGTTAGCGCTTGCTTGCAGTTTAATTACGAGAGTTCTGTACGATCAGAGAAATACATTTTTCTGTACATTTATCTTAATTACGTGACGCTCACTTACCGCGCGCTTTGAAAAAACGGACGGGTCAATTGCTTTCCCCGTTATTATGCCGCGTGAGAAGTCGACGAACACAATTTGAACTGCGTTTTTTGACGAGACCATGTGGTAACTGACCTATTTATATAGATTGCGGACTTTAAAACAGTCAATATGCGTTTCATGGCAGAGTGTTTGCTTGTCACACCACAGGGAAGAAAACATCTACTTCTCTTGTGAATGGAATATATTCACCGGAGTGATGATTTCCTAGGGATAGATTTAAGAATGTTCCGAATTAAACATGGTAGTTTACCACTTTGTGCAAGACTTTAATCTGTCTGATTGTTTTCAAAGCGACCTAAACAGTGATCAGCAACTCCGCCACCGATATTTTGGCGGAAAGGGTACGTTTAAGGGTTAACGGTGGATTTAAAAAAGAGCCCTTGGAAAAAAAAACAAGGGGGGGGGTTTTTTTTTAATGAAACCTTTTAAACCCCCCTTAAATATAAAAAGGTTTTATTTTGAGCCCATATATTTTAAATTTGGGAGAACGTTTTTGGGGAAAGGAGCAAACAAAATCGCAAATAATGGGAATTTTAAGATTTAGTTCGGGTAGTACTTCCAGGGGTAAAGGGATATGTTTTTTCTCGTTTCTCTACCCTTTTCCCCTTTGGAAAGAAAATTAAAGGGGTTGCCAACTGGTACGGTCACCACAAGTCTACGCAAGGGAGTATAAACATCACACCATACAGCAAAATGTTTTCCCCATAAATAAATTCATTTTTCCGAAAGGAAAAAAAAAAATTTCCTGAACTCGGCTTGGTACTGTATTTCCCGATATTTTTCAGTAACGTTCTTTTGTTTCTTTACTGGCGATCCCGGATTTCACCCTTTCCAAGGAAAAGTCATTTCCCACGCCATACGCCATTTCCAGATTTCCCGAAATTTTCCTTTCCCGAAAATTTTCCCCAAAAAGCACCCACATTTCCCGAAAATTTGGGTTTAATTTTGGGAAAAAAGGGAAAAAATGCCATACAGCTAGCTATACCCCATAGCCTTTTTGCATTGACATCCACTTACGTCATTTTTGGGGGAAAACAAATGAAACACCCGTACACGAACGGGGGGTTTTGCCGCACGTCTAGAAGACTTACGCGGTATAAGATTGGTTGACAATCGGGGATTTTGGAATCACCCACAGCGCCCTGCGTAGTGACCTTTGAAATAAAGGGAAGGGGAAAGGGTTTTAATTTTTTCGCAGTGTTTTAATTTTAACCCTTTTTTTGGAAAATTTCCCTTTTTCCCTAAAAAAAACCTTAGGCATTTCCGAAGCTTTAAAAATGGTTTTTAAAAAGGGTTAAAAAAAATTTCCCCGTAATAAAAAAGTCTTTTTAAAAACTTGCAAAAATTGAAATAAATTTTTTAAAAAGGAAACGCCAAATTTGTGTTTTTTCAGGAAAATTTTTCTTTTAAAAAACATGGGTTTTTAAAACAGAAAATGTTGGAAAGTTTTGCATAGTTTCCCAAGCGTGCGCATTTGGCAGGGGTATAATATACCGGGTTATGAGCGTAATTTTCTTTCTGAAAGTACCAAAGCACGGCTGAAGACCCTATATCTTTAAAGGGTTTCTAGTAGGTTTTGAAGGGGGAAAGAGATTTATTTTTTTTCCCCTTTTTTTTGAGTTTATCATTGGGCACAGGGATTTTTCCATTCTAAATGGAGGCCTAAAAAGGGTAGCGTTTCGAGGTTTGGGCATTTTTAAGTGGGCCAAACCAAAACGTTAACGTTGGGAAAATTTAATTAGAAAAGGGAAAATAGTTTAAGTCCCCCAAAAAAAAAAGGGGAAAAAGGCAAATTAACAAAAGAGGCATTTAAACTAGAACATACCAAAATCAACGGAAAATTTTTTTGGGGGGGGGGGGGGGGGGGGGGGGGGGGGCCCCCCCCCCCCCCCCCCCCCCTAAAGGGGCCCAGGGGCGATTAAAAATTTAAAAATCATGTAAAAATTTTTAAAAAAACCTTAATTTTTCACAAGGGAAATTTCGCTTTTTAAGAAAAGGGAAGGCGCGATCATTACAAGTTTCCCAATAAGCCAACTTTGGTTTTTGGGGAATGAACCAAAACGGCAAAGGCAAAAGGGGGTCCCCGAGGGACGGAAGAAATTTTGCAAACCGTTTTTTTTCAGCATTCACGCCAGTAGAGCCTACGCAAAGGGCTATGGCATGAAACTTTTAAAATTTACATGTAATTTTTAAACCAAAGTAGGGTTAAAAGAGAAACGCTATGTATTTTTTGAAAAAATTTTTAAATTTGGCACGCCCCGGTTTGGGGGGGGGTGGGGGGGGGGGGGGGTGGGGGGGGGGGGGGGTGGGGGGGGGGGGGGGTGGGGGGGGGGGGGGGTGGGGGGGGGGGGGGGTGGGGGGGGGGGGGGGTGGGGGGGGGGGGGGGTGGGGGGGGGGGGGGGTGGGGGGGGGGGGGGGTGGGGGGGGGGGGGGGTGGGGGGGGGGGGGGGTGGGGGGGGGGGGGGGTGGGGGGGGGGGGGGGTGGGGGGGGGGGGGGGTGGGGGGGGGGGGGGGTGGGGGGGGGGGGGGGTGGGGGGGGGGGGGGGTGGGGGGGGGGGGGGGTGGGGGGGGGGGGGGGTGGGGGGGGGGGGGGGTGGGGGGGGGGGGGGGTGGGGGGGGGGGGGGGTGGGGGGGGGGGGGGGTGGGGGGGGGGGGGGGTGGGGGGGGGGGGGGGTGGGGGGGGGGGGGGGTGGGGGGGGGGGGGGGTGGGGGGGGGGGGGGGTGGGGGGGGGGGGGGGTGGGGGGGGGGGGGGGTGGGGGGGGGGATACTATCTGACAATGGAAGGACATATTTCGGTACAAACATGAATAGCACTGAGTAAATAGCACTTGAATTCGCTGACACCATAGCACTTCCACAGCTGCCAGTATCACAGTAGCAGGGAGCACTTGAGTGTAAGCAGTTATTATTTATTCTTATTTATTATTACATACATGGTATCACCAAAAGTGAAGTTACTAGGTAAAAGTCTGATAAGCGAGATCTGAAACACACAGTTAACTGAGTGTTTCAGATTGAACATCACTTGGCACTTGAATGACAGACATATTCCTACAGTAGAAACTCTTCAAACTTGTCAGTGCCTTACAGTACTACCTTACTGATACTGGGGTTACATTAAGTAGGAGGGAAGGAGGCACACTACTGTATATCCTCAAACCTCAGTATACCCTGTAGTGTGTGGCAGTGTTGTGCCTACACTGAAAAGAAAGAGCTCTTCCCTGCACTCAAATACCACAAATCTGTGGGTGCACTGGAATGGTTGGTAGAGTATGTGAAAGTACACCATTCAGGTCTTTCAAGCTCCCCCCACCACCACCACCACCAGCTCCCTTGGAGGATAAAGGGCAGAATAACACTTCATCTGTTGGGCCGGTTGTCAGAATTTGACATCAGTTTCAGCTGATATTCCTCATCCTAGGCTATACCTAATTCAATGTTGCACTATGTTGTTTTGTTACTGTAGGTTGCAAGATGCAGGCTTATAACTGACCCATGAATGGTAAATCTTGACTTGGCAAATTATGATAGTATAAAACAATATACAAGATGGTTAAGTGTACAGTACACTCATTTCTCAATACTTGTAATGAATCTAACTGTCCCATATTGGGAACTGAAATATCTGACATGTGTAAACATCTTTTACAAGTATTTCTATAAATTTATATCGGTACTGCACATACAAACTCCAAAACTTAGTGTCATTCTGTAATACAGGAACTAGTTCCTTCTGCTACATTATAGTGGTCCTGTTCAAAAGGAAAACAAAGATGTTTGCATGACAGAGGACAGGCTCCAGAGGAGGGATCATAGAGAGTGCTTAGTGCAGTGAATAGCCTGTTGATCCCAGTACTGAGTTGACCAGTATGGAAGTAGTGAGAGCAGTATTGACAACTGGTCTCAGAATTGGGGGGGGGGGGAGGGGGGAGGGAAATTTCCCCCTCCAAGCTATTTTAGTTGCAACATAACAAGTCAACTTTTTCCACACAGGTTTTCCCAACAAATGCAGGAAGTGCCTGGACTTCATAACCTGTACAACCTCCTTTGCTCTATTGATAACCATCCCCACTAAAAGCAGCTTTACTCAGGTGTCATATGACCAGACTAGCATAGGTGGGTGTCTGTCTACAAAGAGCTCTAACAGGAATGTACACATGGATTTTAAAACTTGCAGGATTGCTGAGAAAAGTGTGGGAATCGCGCAATCCTGCTGCCTAACGTGAACACAGAGGGAGAGAAAGAGGTACTGTGTATAACACAGTGTAGTACAGAATACAGAAACTTTCAGCCATGAATGTTAAGGCAGTGGTGGCTGAAACAAAGAAATAGAAATGCTTCTGCTGGCATTCATGCAGTTTACAGGTGCTTCAATATCTTACACTACACATCAGCATGATGTTAGAGACCAAATAATCCCTTTCGTTTGTTGTAACAGAGACAAAGGGGGAAAAGGAAGCATTTCATAAAAGAAGATCGGCCCATCTGCAAAGGTTTCAGACAATAACTCAATAAATATCCAGCCCTCAAATCTCCACGGTACAACTTGGATCAATAACCACGAATGGTCCAAATGCATAAGTAGATAAATTGAAGGCAAAGTATTGGAAGGGTTTCTAAATGCCATCCAATTTTTGGAAGACAATCTCTTCTCTGCCAAATGACATCTCAAAGATGAAAGCCTTTCTGGTTTCTAGACCTCTGATAAATTGGATGGAGTTCCTTGCCGCATATGAAAATAATTTTAAAGTCCCCAAGGCATCTTTTTTTCTCTCTCTCTCATCGTGCCTATCATGCTTGCTTTGTTGCATTGATGTTGCTCTACAAACATGACTGAAAATCTTTAATCTCTCAATTCATAAGGCATGCATCCTGTAAGTATGGTGTGTACACATTTCCATGGTTTCAAAATCCATGCTTCTTCCAGGGTTTAAAGGTCTGTGGACATGTAACTAAAACAGCTGATTGTAAGTTTATAAACAATGATAGATTGATCCCCTGATAAAACTCTGATGGAATTATTTGAATATCTTTTACCATTTTCAAGATATACCCATTTTCAAGATATACCTCTCCAAAGTTTGATCATTTCTAAGATTTTTAATTTGCTATGGGAAAATTGTGATGTGGAGTGTTGCACCAGGGTCTGAATTTCTTTTGGTAATCTGTTATACATTATCTGTTAATTACTTAATACCAGCTAATTTCTAAAAGTTAAGGTGTGCATTTATATCCACTCTTGGCACACAGTACCTCCACGTTACAAACTGTGTGCATTCCTGAGTTTCACTTAGTCTTAGACTTATCAAAGTATTCAGCTTAGGAAGTACAACATCCACTGATTCAACTCCTCCCATTTTTTTTTCATAAGGACACATTTATCTCTCATAAAATGGATAACTTCCCCTACAAGCTATACTATGCAGCAGATAGTCTCTAAAGTTTTCCTATCGACCCTGCAATGACACATTGGTGCACTGTGGTACTGTATGTACAGTACCGCCGCATAGTCTGTCACGTTTTCAACGCACCAACGTGCGTTGGACGTTAGTTGAGCAACGGTCGTTGATCAACTAGTTTATCATTGTGAATTTTCAATAGAACAATAGCAACACGTCAATCATGTCAGTCCAGGTTGCCCCTAATCCTCAACTAGTTGACCCATTCATCGTGTCCCTATCCCTTATTGTGTCTTCCAGAAGAACTTCTTTTGTATCGGTAAGCGGATTATTTCATCAATGGTCAAGTTTATTTGAACAATGAAGAAAGGGATGAGTCAAGAAACTCTTGAGCTGTACAGTTTGTCGTATTAAAGATCGATGTTCAGCAGTTAAGTTTACCTGTTCTGATGCTATACACGGAACTGGATATATAACAACTCCCTGCAATGACAGTCAGAATTGTTTCAAATTGTAAAGTTCGTGAGAACTTGAGTCGCATGTTGGGTGACCAAAGTTATCTAGTTTGTGATTTAACGGATTCAGTGATTTTTAGACTTGCTGCTTCCGTTTTCCGTATCACAGTAAAACAGCCATGGATTTTTGTGAAAGTCTTTCAAGAAAAATGCTTTTTACGTGCTACGGGATTGGCACGGACCAATAGAAAGTCAGACCAAAGACTGGGCAAAGTCACGACGGGAATCTGTTAACGTACCGTATAACTTCATTTCAATGACGTTTCATCACTGAACATGAAAAAAAAATGAATATGCTAAACAATTATGCAACTTACAAAATAATGCTTTTAACAAAGCGTACTGCATGTTTAATTGAAACGTTCATTTGGAATGAGGTGCGGAATACGGGTATCATCGGCGAAACACATTTCATGAAGTTGTACTGTAGTGAGCGATAAATAGAGAGTACAGGACCTGGTCCTGTTTCAAAAGTTGATAAGCTCGATGATAAAATTTCAATCAAATTTAGGAGTGAGCACAACGGCGCTGGCCGGCGAGCTATAGCTGTAGCAGTAGGCACCAAAGACGTTCTATCTTTCAGAATGTCCCTGCAGTAAACATATGCACATAACTGACTTTTTCAAATTTACACCATCCCATAAATTTTAAAATACTATTTACAAAGCAAGAGATGAATTTTAACGTAAAATGTTCTTGGGACACTTGTTTGTAAATGTACGAAAGGATAAGGCACTGAAGGTTTATAAGATAATGTGATGTGGAATTGTACACGACTGCTCTGCCAAGAACAGCTGTGCCTGCACTGTAGTGCAGCGCTCGTAGACTAAGGTATAACAGTTGCTTAAAATTTGCGTTCTGGTTTGTACATACACTTTTACTAATTTTTGTAAGGACCAGTTTTCATTGAAGTTTGGAAAATATTCGTAAATTTACTTTAATGTCAGCCTCTTGCCAAGTACGTATCACGAAAGTTTGTATCAAGTTAGACGGTTGCGTGCGGGGACTTTTCTGACTAACCGCGAAAAGGGAACGTTTTGGGCAAAGGGACGTTTTAACCAATTAGCCATCCTTCGAATGGTTTCTTACACTTTACCATTGGAAACGTCTTGTGAATCTCATGACAGGCTCAGATTCAAGGTTCCCTGCAGTCCATGGATTTTTGGTTCTGTGCATTTTTTTCTTTTTTTTTGCTTTTGCTTTTGCGTTTGTTCTATTTGACAAGCCTTGGGCGTTGTCCAATAGAGAATATGGTAAACGTCAACCTAAGCCGCTGTCAGAAAACTGAAGCTGATATAGCTTTACAAGGGGCGAAAGTTCCTTTGGAGTAGGGGGATACACGAAAATGACAAACCTTTCACCTTTCGGCACCCCCTGCATTCTCTCCCTTTGTGTCTATGCACTAAGATTGCTCACTAGAGTGAGATTTCAAACATGCGCCGTCCCATGTTTCATCTACCCACCCCGCTTGATCGTGCCTGAGGGAACAGTTCCTACTTAATGTCACCTGGGAAAGAATTACCTTCATGGGAAGATACTAGATGTAAGGCTACCTCAAAGTGAGGTGAATGGACAACTGAAGGGAGATGAATAGGCTGAATGGCCTGAAGTGAACGGTGAATAGGATTAGCAGGTGTTTATTCACTTCAGTTTGAGGTTGGCTTACATGAAGTTAATACCGTTTTACAATTGCCCTCTCTCCAGTTACTGTGGAGTAGCGACTTTTTTCCTTAACAGTGCTGGGCAGATTTTTCTTAGTTTTAAGTCCGCCAGTATTGTAAGAAGACATACCCAATTCCCCGATGGATGATAAAATCTATTTAAGTACAAATGGGGTACCGTAAAAAATTTTAATCTTACCCGTGGTATGAAACAGGATGTCCAGAGTCCAAAGGAAATAATAATCCAATTAAATTCCACATGGAGAGAGTAGAAACGGCACAAGGAGAAAGGAACGCGGTGCGTGAACCTGTTTACGAACCAAATATTCGAGTTTTCCGATCCCAACAAAAAGAAATTTAAAACAATCCCTCTCCTTCCCTACATTTCACCACCCTCACTTTGTCTGCCCCTTGGTATCCCAGCCAGATACCCCCACCTGGTTTATAATCTAAACCTTCGTGGCAACGGCCGTCAGGAATTAAGTCATGGATTACCCTTTGCTAAAACTTTGGCCTAGCCTGTTTATAAAACAGTAAACATTTGCAAAGTATCCTAAACCCAATTTTTGCCGGTAATATACGTTTTTGGAAAGTGCAAACTATCTTGCCTTGGCCTGGATAGCCAGCAATGATTAGAATTGAGACACGCCATTTATTGCAGCCGTAAAAGGCCCTATCTCAATTTTAGTCTACGAACTGCCACAATTGAACGGCCCAAATCGGAACTGAGACGGTCCCTGTGGATCAGAGACTTCGCATTCAACACGTTTGGCGCAGCGCTAGTCTAGCTAGCTTACATACAGTAATTTGCACTGAAACACATGTTCCAACATGTTTTGGGCTGGGCCATACCTAATACACAGACTCGCGCAGTGAAGCTCGTGTTGTTGAACATTCCTTCGTTTGTAGAACATCCCTTCACCTTTAACCCTCCAATGATCGTGGTCAAATGTCACGTGCAAGCGGTTTCAAGGCGGTGACCCATGCGTACAGCCAATCAAAATTCTAGATTTGGAGACGTAGGCGGGAATTTCCAATGACATCATCACTTGTTCAGCTGTCGAGTGCAGTTTTCGGCCCGATGCATGCCTAGCAAGCGAAAAATTGTTATGGCGTACGCGTGCGGGGAAGCATACATTGCATGCATTGTGCCGATAATACATTGTGTACATTATCTGGAAGTACGGTACTGTACATGTACTTCTTGCGATAAAGCTAAGATGTCCCGTCTATACACTGTCGCTGAGAGCGCAGTAGTATACCGGTGAAAATAAATCGACAAAAATGCTGCAATGAAACGTTTATGAGATCTCATTTTTGGGTTACAAATACAGCATCTAAAGACCGCTCAGTTTAATTTTGAATGGAAATAATGTTCCGAAGGGACCTTACAAAAGAGCAGGTGCATCAAAACACCGCCCACAACAATTTCCGTAAGAACGCTATATGCACTGTAGCACGGGGAAAGAGTGTCCTTGGACTCATTTGTACACAGGCTAGTGGACGGGAGGATTACGTCGGCAGCGACTGCTAAGTTGAGACCGTGGGCTGAGAAGTGTGCCTACTCCCCCCTTCCCGGTGCAGGTGTTTTCACTAATGTGCTTTAAAATCACGGCTGGTTTGGGCGGGTGGCAAATGCCCAAATACCTAAATTTTGTAGACAATCAACTGCCTGACCTCTGTTTAACACGGTCAGCTATGGGGCCGGGGGGGGGGGGGAGACAGTAATAGCCCTGCACAGGCTACAAACGTTAAGATGAAGTATTAGCTAGTGTAAGCATCTGGTGCAATTTTCATTCACTGAATTCCTTTATGCGATCCTTACATCGCACAGGATATAAGGAAAGCTATTGCACTGGAAGGACATGAACTTCATGTCCTTCCAGTGCAATAGCATTCCTTACGTTTCTTTTCGGAGGTTGTCCTTCAAAACGTGCAGATGTGTTACTCTGTGTGGGTGATGGAAGGGAGAGGGGATTGGGAGAACTTGCACAAAATAGGTTGCTGTGATCGATATGTTCTTAAGAGGCGGCCAGCGGGCCATTTTGCGGGCCGTAACTTGCACTATATGGCCTGCGAAAATACGAAGCGCCCGAGTCGTTCTTCACCCGAAATTTTACAAAGTAGTTTTCTTGAATAAAGCTCCCCATTGGTAAGGCAGACCCTGATCACCATGATCACTCATTTTACTGTCGGGGCTTCAAGAAATTCAGACTAGACAAATGTAACTCCGTCATTTGGCGAGCAGCATGAAAAATTCCAATTTAATAAATTTTAAGTGAACGTTGTTGGCATGATGAAAATGTTACCCGCTGATGGGGAGTCGGCGAGCGGTTTTGTCGATAACTTGGCCACAGCCACGCCCAACAATGTTTAATTAATAATGATCATCGTTTTAGTGAGCATGCATTACGTATAAAGCTTGAAAATACAGGACAATGTCGAATCCTGTCATACGGTGCCACAATGACGGAAAGATTCTCTGAAATCTACACATCACGCCAACCAGTCTACGTGTGGAGGACGATCAAAGATACCGCCGTGAGAAAAACACGGTCATTGACCCAGCTGCGCGAAGTGTTCACGTATGATTGACAGATACAGTAGCTCAAACTTGAACCCTGGGTGATCGGAGCTTGCTTTTACGTTTGGAAAACAATAGATGACAACATTTGCACCAGACAAGTGTTACATAAATTGAGTCGCGTTGTATAGGCAGTTGGTGCCAGAGTATGTAGGCTACAGCGCTTGTTAACGTACGATTTTATTTAGTGTAGACCATTGTGTAGAAGTTTGCTTACAATCCTTACATGTCATAACGCCATATCCGCCCCTGTAAACGAGACTAGAGGGATTTAATCGGAATTAAATTGGATTTTACAAGCCATGTTTGTGTGGAATATACTGACCTTTACCAACGGTAAGATATTTTCTGCCGTAAATTGAAACCTCCTGATTAATCTGATTGACCACATAGATCCTGCACGTTCCCTGTTAGAACAAGTCTTCAAGCTAGTCTGAATTTTTTAAGGATAAAACTCAAAAGAAACTCCAATTATATATATAGACTGAGTAAAAATAAATTCACGAACCCCCTCCCCACTCCATCTTTTAGGCAGCTTAGCGTGATCCCTGTAGAACCTTACAAACAAGTCAACGTGCCTGTATTTAAGGATAGCTAGGGGCCGGATGTGGGCTTGGTCTAGCCGTTGTTCAGTGCATTGAACAGTGTTTTTTTTTTTTTTGAACGATGCTGTGTGTTTTGATTTTATTTATGCCCCGATTATTTGGAAGGCAAGGTGTCATATGCTTAGTGAAATTACGTCATTACCGATGTCAGTATTTATTGTAGACCGCTACAGTAAAAAAATCATTTTTTGAGGACTCGGCAGTAATCCTCGACAAAGCAGAGTGTAAGTTGATGTCCATTCCATGATAGCATTCCATGTCAATTCCTATCCCAATAAAACCGGACAACTGATCCCGTGATTGGGTTCGAGTCCTACTCTGACGGTTAAAGCCGTGTTCGACGATTTTCCTTCAGTCTGTATATACGCACTCGAATTTATGGGGGTGAAACCCAGTTTTAAACCATACAGAAAGCAGAGAGTTGAAATGGAACTGGTATATTTCCAGTGCTTACTGTACTTGCAAGTAAATACGTGGCCTTCCATGTTCATAAACTTAGACCGCAGATTTGCGGCAGTGTGACTCAGGCGAAGTGCGATAAAGAGCCCATGTTTGACCTTGCTCTACTGGAAATCTGCTATCGAACGAATTCCTTTTTCCCTTTCCAAAGTACTTTATCGTAAAGCTCAAATTATTTCAGATGTAACAGCACGTTACTTCATTAGCTCATGCTTAGCAAAAGATGCCAAATGTATCTTCGAAGTATTAAGAGTAAAATTATTTGTTTATAAACTTTTTTAACCTGGGTAACCATTAAGCGATACTACCGAGGAAAAATATTTGAGAGAGTTTTAAGAGAAGACGTAAATTTCCCGCTATGCAGAAATCCAGGAGAGAAACAAGCGGGACCCGCCTGCTCGGAAATCAGAATTATGAAATTGACACGACAACGGTCGGCTTGATTCTTGCGAAAACGGGAAGTTATAATGCATTTTCTTTTTAAATATCTCTAGGCTTGAGTTCAGTCTAATTCACTCGACCATACAATATTTACTTTCTTACATGGGTACATCGTTCTTTAAAAACATCATTTCACAAATAAAATGACGGAAATGAATGAATTAAAGAAAAGCCCCAAGAAAATAATGAAATAAGGAGTGATGCAATCGAAAAAAATTTTCATCATCGTATTTATTGTTCCAACTTGCAATCGGCAGAAGGGAGTGTTTCCAAACGGAGTGGACGGGCTTGGGTTTAGCGCGTATTCAGGTAACGTCGCCCAGCACGCATTCGCAACTTGCCACGGCTGGTCGTTGTTGGGGCCGGTGGGATTTTCTGTAATTAAGGCTGTGACCTCTGGGAACCTGGATTTTGATATTTTTTGGAAACTTTTGACTGGAGCTATTTGAATGTACCGTACCTCTCTTTAAGTCTTAGCGAGTCGGAGTTGATCATAAGGTTATCATAAAACTGTAATTTGTCGGTAAATATTGTCTTCAGTAACTTTTCATGCATGCGATTTAAAGTGTAGCGGAAAATCAATGTTAGGCCTATAATAAAGTTGCCGTCATCAACCTATAGTACCATCATGATTTTCAAAAGAAAAAAAAAAACCCGGGTGCCAAAAAATGGGCGCCACTAGGTTTGCAAATCTTCTTGAAGAAGCTTTACAAATCAGTTGTAGGCCTAATGGCTTTTGGTCTAAAATTGCGGCAATTCAGAAGTGACGTTTGCCGTACGGTATGCTCCACTTCCAATAATTTCAAAACGCATGACAACGAACGAACATCACCGGAGATGATATACCGCAAGGTGTCCTGCACATACAGTACCGGTAGTCTAAAGCCAACATTTTTCCACGTTATGGAAAATGCACAGAATTCGCGATTTTGACTGGCAGTGACAAAAAACATTACAAATGTGAGCAGAAGTTGTAAACTTTCAGTTTTAAAACACTCTAAGTGGAGAACAATGGATACTTTTACTGTTTATCAAGGTCTACTTACTCTACTACTACTATACTACAGTTTAGTGGTGTGAAAAACGTACACACATACGCGAGACTACCAAGACCCGTGACCACTGTAAACCGTACAATTCATGGTGCAAATTCTTTAACTGTTGAAAAACGGACGAAACACGCAAAACGACAAGAAAACGGAATGATCACGGAAAATGAAAAATTAACAAAACGGAATCCCAAAGTTAGGAAAACGGAAACATGTTAGCGCTAACATACAGTTAGTCACTGTGTGCTGATTGTTGTCTAAGCATGCAGTAACACACATCCAGAAACTTCTTTCTGTGAAGGATATAATCCCTTGGATATCGATCGGCAAACCACCCCATTGATATTTCCCAGTCCTTTGTGCCCTCTTGTTGTGCATGAAAAGGGAGCCACGTTGACTAACAAAGGGCGTAACTTCAAAGGAAATCTCAGAGAGGAGGAGGGGCCGTTGACAACGAGTTGAAATTGAAAAGTTTCAACTAGTTGATCAACGAACGTTGAGTTGAAAGTCAAGGTGGAGTGTGACAGATTTTGCGGCGGTACTGTACAGTAATTCTGTTTTCCAATTTCCACAATCTTTCATCTTTTTTGCTTTCTCTAGAATTGTGTCTCAATCTGTATGTCTTCGTATTTCCTTTCTTTCCTTCAAAATCCTATGTGAAGTAAGCCTTCAACACGTTGTATCCACCAATTGAAATAACCAGTATGGCATCACAAAATGTGAAATACTTTCCTACACATGTGACGCTATTTCTGAAATGCATTGCCAGCTTACCAACCGGCACCCGATTACCTAAAATAATGGTATATCAATATAAAATCATCTTTTCTTTGACACGATGGTATATTCTGAATACAGAGGGAAATATCCGTGGCAAAAATCCAATGTTGCATCAGTTTAACACACTAACAAAGTTTCAACAACAAACATTTTCCACTAATATTAGCGCCAATTGCACGTTCGACGTGTACTGACAAATCCCATTTCAGCACAGATTTTATAAGGCTAGGCTAAGCACTCTAAGCGTTCATTACCCTATACATAACGTGGCTTGTGAAAATTATGCAGGGGATTTTAACCGGAACTCAAATTGGGCTAGCTAGAACCGTACCACACTACTATATTACTTACCCTTTAATTTACCCCTGACTTTATTTGCTGTCTTCTTGATGACATCCATTAGTTCTTCCAACTCCCCCTTCATTTCTGAAATGGAGAAAAAATAAAGGACCTGTGTGACAGAAGAATTTACAAAATTAAATCTAGATGTCACTGCAGAGTGCTTCCACATCCTGCTGTTGTTGATAATACCCAAAATGATGATGCTCTGAACCCTGTGGACAAATTGGTAGAAAGTGCAGGTTCATGACTGAATCAATGTAAAGGCTCCCTTTTGCTATGAAGGAATGACAATCTGTCTTAGATCACAATAGAGTGAACTTGAATGGCGCATTTTCAATTCGTTGCACAGATGATCATTATTTAAGTAGGTACAACTCGTTTTTCTTTCGTCCTTCAAGTGAAATTTAACATGGTATTAAAATTTTTACTTCCAGTGGTATTGTGAATACAACTTAAAACAAGGTGCTTCTCCTCATTACTGCAAAAGGTACAGGTAATTCAAGTCCTGTACAAGGCCTTTTTGCACCACACCTTCATATGGAAATGTACTGAAGACAGAGTGCAAAGGGAAGGATATGTTCTCTAGAATACCTGATTCATATGACCAATCTCACATGGTACTTGCCAAATGAGGATGCATACTTCTGATAATGCTGTAATTTATTTGAATGGATTGAATCAGCCCAGTTTATTGTGATAGCTCTGTCATCAGCAATCATGCTGCATCAATTTGATTAAAAAATTTATGAAGTCAAATTTGCCACTTAATATTGTCAAGTGTCTCATAAATTTTGGGAAAGAGACTATGAGAACACATTTCAGTAGGGAAGTTAATCAAGGCATCCTCTCCATCTAAATCCTTCATAGTTTTTCCTGATTTAAGAGCTCTGGGTAAATTTAATGGTATTTGGCTCCTTTCAATCACATCAATCAAAAGCTGCTTGGCAGTCCTCATATACTGTACAGTATGGTACAGTAGGTTAGGGTTCCATGGTGTACAGTAGTTTTACCATGTGGTTAGCTTGATTGCAAGTGAGCATGTATAGTATGGTACTTCTGTAGTTAGTATACACCATCCTCTCATAGAACTACAAAATAAATTGCACACTGATATACAACACCAGTACAGTAATCAAGACTTGTAGTACATAGACCCTTTTCCCAAATAGAAATCGCAAAGAATTATGGGATGGAATTTTGGTGTGTGTCATTTTATGCTACAGTAGAATGCCATTGACAAAATTGGCATGTACCAAAACTCTTTCCCACAATCCCTTGTAGTTGCAATTTGGGAAAAGGTCTATGTATTTGCTTCCCCCACTTTATCACAACTACTGTACAGTATCTGTACTCAAGTTTGTACTCGGGAAAATGGATTTGTACTCTAGTCCTATTCTAGTTCTCACACATTTTGACAATTAAATATTAGTTGCTAATGCCAAATTTTCAACTTATACTCATGAAAACTGACATGCCCTTGTACCCATAGTGCCAATCAAAGCACTTTTCCTGTGCTTGTACTCCTGACATTACATTTCATAAAGGTACACTGCAGCAGTAACTACGGAGAGTATGTTTTCAGGTACTGATTTTACAGAACTTACAACTGAGTATAGAACACATATTCCTGGGAAGCAAGTGAAATTTCCCAGCTGTTTTACACTTTGATATGAACAAATACTCTGAAATTCCTTTGTCAAAATTTTTCTGCCTGGTCTCCTACTGTAGCAAAGCTTCCCAGATTCCTGATTTTTTTCAAATGTTCGTAGGTTCCATCTTTTCCTCTGAGTATTATATACATACCACATTTGTACTAATGACTTACAACTAACATACCAATACCACTCCCTTGGAGCCCAAGCTGATCAACACAAGAGACCACGAGGCACACGGAAACGCTATGGGGAACCCGGCAGGAGAGTGTAGATGTAGACACACAGGACCATGACTGCCTGGTGACAACCAGGAACAGAGAGAGACCCAAACAAAGGCCACCAGGAACCACAAACACTATGGACACCCAGGCACAGAATCCCTGTACCAACTAGGATCAGAGCAGGAACCCCTGGAACCAAGAACACCACACACCTCAGACCACGATCCAGAACCACAATGCTCGGTGGAGCTTCCTCCAAGAACAACAGAGAAGGAATTAATCTTGACAATATTAAAAAAAAAAAAAAAAAAACACACAAAAAAGATGATACTGCTGGAGCTGGAACTTACCCCACACAGAACAACAAGAGCCCCAGATGATACTGCTGGAGCTGGAACTTACCCACACAGAACAACAAGAGCCCCAGAAGAACAATGGTTTAAATTACAAAACAAAGGAAAGCAAACAGGAGAAAACTCCCAATAATGGAATGGTGTGGCTTACAGGCCCAAGCCGGTGGGAAACACTCAACAAGGAGAGAACTCTCAGGACAATGCCAAGGCAAAGCCAGAGAATAGAACACAACAAAGCAAGAAAACCCTAACAAAGGAGTCCAAACCCACAACCTCAACAAGACCAAGTGCAGGCCAACTGAGAAACTGACCATGTAGTGAGTTGTCCAATGGACTTCTCATATGATACTCCAAATGGTAAATGGTGGCTTCAATTGGATTTTAAACAGGAATAGCCAAGGAAACAGAGACTGCTGCAAGGAAAGAGACTCACATGCCTGCCTGGAATGAATAGCACATGGTCCCAGGGAATGGACACCCCAAGAAACCCAGGCAAGCTAACACACACCTAAATGTTAGGCTAGAAGCCTTAATACTGCATGTTCGCCTTTATAAGAAAACCCAAGGCTAGCAAGCCTCAAAATTCAACAAAATGGGAACCACCCTAAACAGACAAAAATACTCATCAAAAATCCAATGGGTAATCTTGGAGGTGAAAACTTCCCAATTGTGCAAAAATGGAACTTACTGTAAGTTTGCCAGGAAAACAAATCAAAAGGGCAGAAAAAGCTAATGCCAGTATGAAGTTAGTCCTTCCCCAGACGATGAAGCAAGGGTGACTTACAGCAAGTATGGTAGGGAGTATGTAGAGCGCCATCTAGAAAGGATTATTTCATTTCTACCAGTAGTTACTCCATGGTAGATGGGCTGTCCAATAGTAGTATAGAGGAGGTAAGTAGGAGCAAAAGAGACTGGCCTTTTTCAACACCCAAGAATATCAAATTTAATACTGTATAAGTAAACAAAAATTGTTTGTTGCTTCACACATATGCATTGACACAGGTATACAGCCTTTCAGACAGTATGGCAAGTTTTTCAGTCAACAACCCTATTAAAACGAAAGTACAGTAACTGTTTGCTTTGTTTTGTTACTCTGCAATAACAGAGCTCTGCAGTATTATTGATTCTAGTACTAACAGTTTCATTGTGTAAATGAGCTGTTAGACTCCACTCAACATATCCTTACAGATTCTTCACTAAAATGTCATATTTCAATTCTTGAATAATTTGAATTAAGCATCAACACGAGCCTGTATTACAGATACAACTTAATATAGTGTAGGATACTGTTAACATATTCACTGTAAAATATTGTGTGCTCTACATGTACGTACTGTGTAGCACACCATACCAGAGCCAAAGCCAGCCAGATATACTGTACTGTATATATACTGTATTAAATATGGGTAGAAAATTGCACCTCATAGTTGATATATGCTGCCAAGGTATAGGCTTACTTCACAGAAATGAAAAATCTTCTTTGAAAGCCAAATGGCCTCATGGGACAGAACATTTGCATATATGGTACATTATGTTCAAGTGGATGTTTTAGAACTGAAAGGATCTACTCCACACAAAGCACTGTAACAAGCTAGTTTATGTTATAATTATACTGTTGTTACACTATACATACAAACTTTGCTCTCTAATACTACATACAGGAGAATGCCAGAATGGACATATGGATACATGGCCCCTGAAAAATGAATTCATATAAAGAAGTAGAAAAGTGCTTCACCATGTGTATACTAAAGAGTCGAGCTTCTAGCTCTTCTACAGTACACATGCAGCAGGGGCGGATCCAGGCTTCACTGTAAGGGGGTTTTGACGATGACTTTTGAAAGAGTAATGGCTGTCCCGGGTAGCAAATTATAAGAAACGTATGCAAAAATAAGCTATTGTAAAAACTCAAGGGAGGGGTTTGAACTCCCAACCCCCCCCCTTGGATCCGCCACTGTGCAGTACAGTTCCTGACTCATTCTAAAGCTAGTGTATAGTCAGTATCCTAGCTGCAGCAAGTTTACCACCTTTGAAGTGACAAATTTGAAATTATCTTGATAACAAGAACACTGCCAATCATTGCTCTTTTTATTCAAAATTTTATATTACAGAGGTAGAGTAACACTACAATGTAATCAAATTTTTCTTCAGAGGAAAAAAAATCAATTTGTGAGAACATACTGTACACATGTACTAGGCTTGAACGGGTTACCTGACTCTACCTCAGAGATGCAAATCCCGGGTGGGAATCAAGTAGTGACTTGACTTTCTTTGGAATTGCAACTCCTGAATAATTTTCATTGCTGTCAAAAATATGCACAAAAATCTTTATAAATTTGTTTTGTTGTACAGGTTTCAATGAAGTATTGTAACTCAGCTGGCTCTATTGATCATTCTCTCTATTCAACTGCAAATTTTTGCTACAGTTGACCACTACGATTGAACTCCAACATTATACTGTAGGCACCTCAGCCATTTAGAAGCCTGTAGTGTATAAAGCTTAATAGTGTTTTATACAGTAAATACTAGTTGGTAGGCTAGAAGTAGGCTAGAAGTGGACAGTTTGTACACTTAACTGCTGAGGCATACATTCCTGCATCACTTATATGACACTCTAGGAGTCACAACTACTGTAATAGGACTGCAAGTACCTGACGCCAAGTACGTACAATAGTACGTAAATGGGCTATCAACACTGTGCATAAGTATGTATCCTTAAAATACACATACGATACGTTACAAATCGAAGGCCAAAATTGTGTGTATATGTCTGCATGGTAGTGAGAAGAAAAGGGAGGCCGCCCTCCACCAGATGGCCTCCTCCACCGCTGTGCTACTGTACATGCAAATAGGAGGTACAGAGGTGATGTAGATTACATTTAACATTATTGCACAAGTTTGCAATGAGATATTCTAGAGGCTATAGAAATCACATTCTCTGTGCACTTAAAAGGCATGTTTGATCAGACACACATATATAAAACAACATAAAATTGTTCTTTATGATTTTCCCACCAAGGCAAATGCTTTAAGATATGACTGCAGCTTATACAGTACAGTAAGTCTGGATGATGATAATGGAACTTGAATCAAATTACCAGGGCTGAAATTAAATGAAGGCTAAAAAGGCCATGATTTCAGATTTTTGGCAATGGCCTTGGTGCTATCTCTATAAAAAATAATGAGATTAAAACCAGATGGCAAAACTGGCTTTGATGCCCTTTTGAAATGTATAGTTAGTAATAAGTATCCCCAATAGGAAAGCAGCCCTGTAAAGCCTTACAGTACGTTAGGCCAGCTTACACTGTAGACCAGTTGTCAGTGCAACCAATGTTTGTTTCCTGTCCTTGTAGATTATACAGTAGCAAAACCAGGTGCCACTTTCAATGACCAGAAGCCTTTTTTAAAGGTAGAATGCTGTCACCCCCAAAAACAATTGTATAGTAGACTATCCTTATCTTCTGAATGGAGCTTGAGAATCATGTGACAGTATTTTTCTCACTCAATTGTAAAATTTACAAGGAGCAACTGCTTGGCTTTACCTTGAATATGCAATATTTATGTCCTAAAATATTATGAAAGATGCTTGGAAGAGAAATAGAAAGAAATTTGTGACCTTTAGCTATTGTTTCAAAATATGTTTGGAGCGACTGCTTTTGATCTTTAAGTTATTGAAAGTACACATTACTCATGGCTTGGGCCTTGCCCCTATGCAGACTAATTTCCATCCCTGAATTACTGGGCTGTGTGTAAAACACACTGTCATCATGCAATTAACGAGTGTTTAGCACTTAGCTCCACGAACTTCCCACTGAAGTTCTCAACTTGATGTGAGAATTCCAAAATTGGGGGCGTGGAGTCAAAACTACTCAGAGTTGTGCGCAGCGTGCCATATTTATGCAAATTAGATGTACTGTAGCAAGAGTAAGTATGCGACATGAATCTTACTAACTTATTTAAAAACTTACCAAGCTGAACTCACCTGCCAATCTCTCCCCTCCCCCCCCCCCCTCATAGACCTTTTCCACCAATTTCATCAATGGGATGTCTGCTAAATTGTTTGCAGAATACTGGAGTAAGCTAGCATACAAGGCACATTCAAAATCTGTAATTATTCTGTAAATTGCTGTCCAAGTCTCTCTTGCAGCAAACATGCCTTGAATGGTGAGCACTATTATTGTGCCCACGGTTTACTATCCCACTGGCAGAGAAATCCTCTATTTGCAACATGTGCATAGTGGGCTAAACAGTAGATGTACATACAGTACTGTACTTCATAGAATATTACAGATACATACACTGCATTATGCACGCTGTGAAACTTACACATAAACTGCAATACAATATGTGCAATGAATTTGGGAGCATGCCAGACTTTAAGGAAATTGATAAAATATTGGAATATAATCTAATTAAAAGTTGAATGGATGGTGTGGTACATTGGTTAGCAAAGCAAGCCAAATGCTTCTGCTTCTTGTTCAGTACTGCCTGTTTTTACTGTTTCTTTAAAGAAGTTCCATTGTACAATCAGTCCATAGAAAAAGTCCTGCACTAATCTCATACAACATTGTGTCTGGTCACTTCATTGCGACCCACCTCAGCAGTATTGAAACCATGGTAAAGTAATGTGTTATAGAGAAGGCTATCATTACTCATACTGTCTGTCAGTAGCATTGAATCATAGTTTAACTGGGGACAGGATCTTACTCACTGTGATGCATCTCCAATAAGCCTCTAGAACACTGAATCTTAAACAGTCTCTCTACTGTATTTTGCATTCTACACACTTACGTAGTATCAGACCACCTACATGTGTACAGGACAAATCTATTACTCACCTGATCAGTTCTTGAAGTCCGCATGACATGTTCCACTCTTTATCATACAAATTATGATTCATGAACAGTGCGTGAATGCAAGCAAAAAGATTCAGATGAAATCATCCGTGTACAGTACTCTATGTGCTAAGACTGTATGGAACAATCAGACCACAGTGTAACACTTTTACATTTCTTTAAAACCATTCTTTCAATTTGAGCACCACTGTGATGATCACTATGGAATTGTAAGCAGTCTTGTGTGTGATGCACATTTTTGTATGTGTATGTGGGACTGAAATTTAACATTAATTTTGTGATCACCCAGAACCAACAAATATGGCTTTGGAAAACTAAAATCATGTGCTGTTTAAGGTTTATGATACTGTCAATAGGACTTGATTTTAACAGCCATCTGGTTGCCCATGACGACCAAAATTTGTGATGGACAACCAAAAATGGTGGGTTTGTTATCTATCAGACTATCAAAGTTCATGCGACAAGTTAACAGACTGCTTCTGGCGTTACTGCAAATTTCTTATGGACTACTAAATTTTCTTTTCGACAATCACAAACGGCAGACAGGTTGTCCAATGGACAACCATAAATTTTCTTAAAATCTAGGCCTGGTCAAGAGGGCACAGGTAGTACTGCACAATTTACCTTATTTGCAGCAAATCAACGTACATCACCTCTTAGGCTTGGGAAGACTTCAATGTATTTGGAGTCAGCTGGTACCAGCAGCCCTATTAATTGCCACTCTGAAGGTGTTGCAGCTCCCACAATGACATCACTGATGCAGGAACCCTGTACTATACTGTGTAACTCAGCAACAAGAACTGTTAAAGTTTCACTAGCCCCTCAATGAGTATTTATACATCAGTAGGCTTACACTTGAGGCATTCGCAAAAGCTGAGGTGCATAACTGACAATTTCAAAGAATCGTAGCACTGTCAACTGAAGAGAGATGTGCCTCTGAGAAGTGAAAGAGATCAAAAGAGCCAGTTGTGTTATTAAACTTCATTGAAAGCTGAAAAATAACACAACCATAAAACTCCAGAAATGTTATTCTTTTGCAATTTTTTGGTAGTATTGAAAATTAATCAGTTATACTTTGAAGGAAAGTGATGTAGCTATGTACAGTAATTCAATCCCTGCCAGGATTCGTAAAGTTAGGTGAGATAACCTGCGCAAACTTACTGTACCTCAAGCTATGTACAGTATGATCAACCCTGTTCCATAAAAATCTTGCATAAATTGAATCTTAAGTTGATCCATCATGCATTTAGTCCTCTGGTATAGAAATCAAACTTAAGATCAAACATAACTCTTTATGAAATAAGGACCTGATCACTTCTCTTCTGAAATTCTTTCTCATTGTGACTCCACAACTTACAGAAGTGGGTATTCAGAAGTGTTCCAAATGACACACACTATTGAGATGGGGTTGACACAGGCTGAAATCAAACATCCATGATTTTATGGAATTTTCATATTTTGTCATAGGAATATGGGTGTATCCATAAATTAGGGGTCCAAAGTGTGACAAAGGGGTCAAAATTTAAAAACCATTTAATACTGGTGTAAAGTATATTTTCAAGAAGGTATATGTATCTATTTCTAAAATTTATATCAGTCCTGGCTTTTGTTTAAGACATCCAGGTTATTGATCAACTCTATCTCAAAGCTCCTTTCAAAAATGGCGGAGGTGACTGGGACACCAAAATTGGCAATATATGCCTAGAAAGTTTATAACTGTGTAATATATCCAAGTCTTTTCCTCACTTTTGGTAAGGCATAAGTGGCAAGGATTTATGACAGAAACAAGTTACACCCACTGAAATTGGTTGTATGCTCAATTTAGAATAAAAGCTCACACCAGGGTAAGGGAAATCATGTAATATTTACACTGAAACATATTTATTATCTGTACAGTTTCCAAAAGATAGAGCAAGTAGCTGCTTGAAAATAAATGAACACATAAAACATAAACATTTTTCAGAGTTGTCCCCAATTCATCCAAATATCTTACATTTTTGAGTAACTGGGTTACAGACGTTATGTGTCGGGTGTGACGGGACACCAAAATCCCAGTAATACTGACACAAACAATGCATAAAAGGTTTCATGTAGCATTTACAGAGCACTGTATTCAAGTGGGCAACACTAACAGTTCAGACAAACCTATTTTTTCTTGGAACATCGGATATTTTTACTGTCAGTTGCAAATTTTCTTATGATTAAGGTGTAGCGGTATATCCATATTATCGATATTAGTCGATATTTGCTCCTTAGTAATATCGTCGATATGCGTTTTCAAAAATATCGATATATAGTAAAGTCTATATGTAGTACTAATATCGATATTCTACTATTCACTTGGATACCAATTCTTCTAAAATAGCGACACTCAACACAAATATCGATATTTAACAGCAGTGACTCATAACCGATACGAGTGTTAGTTTTAAAAACCGATACCTAAGCATCAATTAGAGTCAAGTTACCAACGAATCTTTGGCCTAGCTTATGTAGGTCTAGGTTCACCTCTTGTGACCTTCGTAGCACAATACTGAGCTGTTCATCACAATGCTACGAGCATAGGCATGCTGTATGAATTATTTCTGCGGTTTGCATACGCAGTGGAATACTTTCAAATGAAGGACCGTGGTACCACAAGTAGATTCTGTACACGACTGATGATCGACTGCCAAAGTACAACACGTGGGGCGTAAATTGTCTGAATATGTACAGAGCTAGCTCATGAGCTGTATCAGTACCACGAAAGTTTTTTGTACCGATCGAAATTGGTTTCTGCATGCAAGTTTATTCCGAGACCTTAGAACAAGTAAAACTAATTTTTCATGATTATTCAGACTTACTGTAGGATAATCTCTCTGAGACTTCTCACTCACGAGTAAAGTTCCCAACAAAACAGAAAATAACGTAACAATTTTCGCAAACCAGTTCGTTAGAAGTTCAGTGTTGGTACCACATACTGTACTACGCATGTGATTCCATACTGTAGGCCACAGGGTTTCGTTACAAGCTTTCGTAATTTTTTCGTTGGGGAAGCTTTACGTTAATTACTGTTGACAAACATGAATTTATGCAAACATTTCACGAACACGCAGCAATCATTCCCGTACCTGCAACAAGTGTAGTACTGGTAGAAAATACCTTATTTTGGACCTCTTCCAACACAACTATGCATGCAGCATACAATGAGTATTGTGACCCCTTTGACTGGATCATCAGGCGACTTTGATACGAGGGTTTTTTTAACTATTTTGTGGGATGTATTATTTTGTTTGTTTGGGCCGGAAATTTGCGAGTAGTTATCGACTGTAATATTTTTTCCATAACATTAAAAAAAAGATCGCTGACGCTACGATGGGGATAATCCTAGCAACAAGTAGCTGCGTAAAAGGTGTCTTATAGCTGCGCTCGAAAGTTTTCGGGAAAGTTCTGACATCCCAGGTACCGGACACGTGCGGGAGAGTGCGCGAAGCTGAAGCGAGCTGCAGGAACCTGCAGCGGGACCTGCACCCCCGGTGCCTGGATTTTCCCCTACGAGCAGTACGGCATTTCATAGATTATTGGAATGTCTGAATACAATGATATCAGCTAGGTATAAACAGGGCGTTCCGAGTGGCCAATCCCTGGTATAAATATCGACTGCTAGTAAACTTTTGTGGTTATAGTTGAGTGTAATCCGAGACGAATAGTTGATATCGAAAAATCTCGGCGGGTGATTTTAGATATATAGTGACTAGCTAAACAAGGCCCGTTTTGATGGCAAGCATTGGCATAGTGAAACTACTTGCGACGGTATTTTACGAGAGTTAGGTTGGAAGAAGGGATACTTCTTTGTGACAAAACGGAGAAGGCCCCTGGCTTACGTTAAGGCCAGAAGGAACCTTTTTACTTATCCCAAAACTTGCCGAATCAAAATATGGCCAATATTTTGTTTGAAAAGAAAAAATATTTAAATACAACAAGCTGTTGATAGTGGCAAGGGATCGGCGTAGCACATGCTAGTGGGGTGGAATTACGCTGTTTGGGGGGCCACTCTTTTTGAAAATGTTTGTTATTGTCAGTGAAAACCAATGTTCACAGATTTTGAAAACTATTTTGTAGTGTTACATTTAGGGGCAGACCTCCTACAGAATTTTTTATACGATCATGGCTGTTGGCATTTTTAGCGAGATGGAGGGAAATTTGATCGTCTGGTGTGATGCTGAACGTAACGCACTAAAAGCTAAATATAAAGTACATATTCCCAAAGAAGTAATTGAAAGTTACTTCGAGGACTGCAATATACTCAGGATGTTAAAAATGCCAACACCGTTAGTTTTTTTTTTTTTTTTTAATTTTCCTGCAACAAATCTTGATTGTATTTTTCAGCCGCTACCAAACGTAGTAAAATTCTGCATTTGAGTCGTCCAAGGTTGGCCGGGTAAATGGTACTTAATACCTTCCCATACTTCGTTTTTTTCATATGTATAGTGTGCGTAACCCTTTCTGGCGAAATCATATAGATATTATCGATCTTATCGATATTTTTCATAGGTCGGTATAATCGGATTTTTGTATTGGCAAATACCGCTACACCTTACTTATGATACATAGATAGGGGTGAACAGCGGTCCTATTGAATTAACATGTGGTTGTCCCAGTCACACCCGACCATGTCAACATTACTGTAATGTTTGTGAACTTCTTAAATCATTACAAAATTTGGCACAAACTTAAAAACTATACTGACTTTGAACTAAAGTCAGAAAAAGGATAGGAAGGATTTATCAAATACCAAAACAGCTTTCATATTTACAGTAATAATGATTGTCAGGTGTGACAGGGGACACAAAAGTGTGACCGGGACACCCAAAAATAAATAAAATAGATATTCACGACTCTCACATACATGTTTTTCCCCCAAGTTTGTCACTTTCTAATTTACTTTCCAACATCTTAATTATGTTTCATAGTATCCATCTTAAATTCATTTATTTTAATTTTTTTCAGGTTTAAAACAGTTTAAATAGCTCTTTGTTGGTCTTCAATGGCGGATAGGTGACAGTGGAACACCATGGGACACCCATTTTTCCCCTTTCACCCAGATAATGGGACACTACATTACCAAAATGGGGAAAAAAGGGTAGTAAATCGATTAACCATGGCACATGGTTACAAACTCCGGCATGTACTGTGCAGATGAATGGGATTGGCATAGTTGAAGCGTGATATGAGAGGGTAGGTAATTTTTGATGATTTTGTGCGCGATTGTGGACATGATCAGCGGGACACCAAACAACAAAATGTGATTTTTCCCAATGAGTGCCATTATTACAGTTGTCCTTTTACTAGCTCGGTTTAGCCCAATTTTTAACTTTACTCAGTAGAGTTTACCAGTAATTGGACATAGTGATTCAAGTTTCCC
This sequence comes from Holothuria leucospilota, assembly GCA_029531755.1. NCBI lineage: Eukaryota > Metazoa > Echinodermata > Holothuroidea > Aspidochirotida > Holothuriidae > Holothuria > Holothuria leucospilota. The sequence goes on along the minus strand of CM055966.1, from coordinate 29,219,067 downwards.
GAAGAGTAACACAGGGAGATGAGGCCTTGGTATTAATGTCCATACTAGTATGATGTGACAGGTGGGACAAAGCGTCACATCCGCCCTGCCAACTTTGAAATAGGCGCAATTTCGTTAAACATTTCCCTTAAATCTGGGAAACCTCACATTGTTTGTTTGCTCTACGGTTCTAATAGGTCCTCTCTGACATACCTTTAGGCTATCCAAAGGACGTTAGAACTAAATTTTTTATATTGTAAATAACTGAAGTCGAATTACCCATGTCCACAAACTTTTACAGATAATCTGGTGGGACACCAAATACATGCTGGATAATAAAATTGTAAAAACGATAGATCAAACATGACCGGATAATTGGACATTGAGGACACCACAGTTAGTGATTAACACATAGAATTATTAAACACTTTTTCAATAACAGGAATCCTCTCTATCCTCAGTTTTAACCGTTCTCTATATGCCACAAGTGGCTGATGTGACCAGGGAACCAACCATGGACCCCTAATTTATGGATACACCCATATGCCTTTAAGTTGCCTATGCCACATCACTCATTTAAACCCCAAAACACTAACATTGTGGAAATGTGGATTCCAGAGTTGATAAGGAAGAACTATAGTATTAACTCCCAAACTCCAGGTTTGTATCTGTATCACTTCACCTACAAAAATTACTGCAGTTTTGTCGTTTTAAAAGACTGACGTTACGGTAAACTGTACTGTAGTTCCGTTCTAACTCATGAAATGTTACTAGTGCAACTGGTGATGTGTATAATCACTTTGAAGCCAGATTTTTGCATCCCCAACCTCCAGTTGTTGTTCTTCAACACAAAAATACTTATTTTAAACGCTTGGAATTTGACATGAAGTGGTATGTTTTTTAAATAAGAGTTCCGTGTTATATTAGGTAAAATATGTGTGAAAATGTGAGGTTTGAATTACAAAACTATTACCACCCCCAAATGCATCAATGTGTGTACCACATGTCAAGAATCATACAGTACAAGAAAACATTCAATTTTGGTTTATCCACTGTATTTGCCATCCTTCAGTGTGTTATAATACAGGTATATTATGTGTAAGTGGAAGAAATGTGGAAAAGAACAGTGAGCACCATGTTCACTGGCGTATGGAGATATTCACCAATTGCAGGCCTCCAAATATCATGGAAACAATCCATTTCCCTGTAACCATGTCGTTTACCCCCAGACTAAGTTCAAACTCAGGAAACCATGAAAATTCATTGCCTACCCAGAGTGTTGTAACTCTTCTTAGTCTGGGCTTAATTCACTGCAAAGCCTTGCAAATCCCCCAAACTCCCTGGTTTGGTGAATCTACAAGCGCCCTTGATGTAGTATCCATACCAGAATACCCAAATCAAAATTCCTTTAATAACTACAATACATGAAGAGTGCTAGAATATTTTTAAGTCCCCTAACATTAGGTAGTTTAAAGTGGCTGTATAGCAGATTATTACGTAAATTCCCCACTTTCATTCTTTTCTTTCACCTCCCTAAATCACGATCCCATGCTGGCTACTACTGCAACGCAGAACCAACCTGAGCACCGAAGCCATACCCTGGCAGGCCTAACACCAACCAAAACTGTAACTGCCTCTCACTCAGGTGCTACATGAACACGATACTAACCTAAGCTCAATACATCTTCATATATATACTTGTAGTAGGAGAAGCATAGCAGCCACTGCCAAGTACTGTACTGGAACTTGAGAGGAAAGTATAAAGGCAATCGTACAAGGAAAATCACTCAAGGAAGTTTTTCCAAAATATTGACCTGTAGAGACAGGGCTTTCGGTCCGAGAGTAGTTTTACACATGCAATCAAACTATTTTTTATGAAATGCATGACATATCTAGATAAAATTGTTGGAATTGCCTTTCAATCTTTATGTTTGTGGGGTTGGCTTACCCTTGGAACTGAAACACCTACACTAGAGTATGTGGTAACTTGTACAGTGTACAGGTAGACCAGTATCTTGAATTGACCAGTACAGTTACTTGTAAAGTTTCAGACGGGACAGTCTGCTCAAGATTTTGAATCAACATTCTTCAGGGTTTAAGAACTGTACAAAAATACCTTACTATCACGGATTTTTAAAAGTTACTTAAAATACCCCACCCCCCCTCTACAGCTTCACCTCACTCTACATATTGTGTTAGGAGTATTGTATCAGGTTTTATAAGGTGAATGAATTTGGAATATTTTAGGGGAAATCTTAGTCCCTACACTGACTGCACATGATGAGCTTGATTCCTGCAGGTTGGCAAGCTATTTGCCATTGGTTGATACAGCAGACAAGCTTTCATCCTTAAGAGCAGGTGACTGCCAAACGTCAAGATGTCATTTTTAAGTGGTTTGGGGTAATTTTGGGCAGAGGGAAATAGTCACGCCACATAACAAATTAGCTAGGAAATGGTGGTGGGGTGGGGTGGGGAGTTTCAGAATTATATAATCCATCAATACCAGTTAGTAAATTTTCTAGACAGATAAACTCGAGCGGAGAACTGCCTTCTGATTTTTGATAACATATTCGAAATGGTTGGAAATCCTCTCTCCAGATTCCCTTCAATTTCCCCACCACCCCATCACTCCAATCCCATCACCCCACCTTATCCTTGGCTTTTTGATCATAAAGGTAACAGTAGGGATCTATAGGATACCCACTGGGTGACTTTATTTTTTTTTTCTTCTGCAGGATAATTTGCTCTTCCATTTTGAAATGTAACCATCTTACAGAAGGAGCATGTAATCAGCAGTGAGAGAATAAACTGTTGTTGTTACATTATATTTTAGAAGGTATAGCTTCATATCAGCTGATGACCTTTCCTTCCATGCACCACAATTTTACCAAGTGTTTTGTCATTTAAACCTTTATGACCATCCAAAAATTAGGAATTGTAGGGAAAGAATATACCCACGCCATTTTACAACATAACCAATCACCAGGGAAGAGCAGAAAAATAGTTTTAGTTCTGGTGGGTTACCATGCATCAGGAAAGCATGTAAGAAAAAACCCCCCCTCCCCCCCCCCCCAAAAAGGGTTCCCATGTTTATCATCAGTGGGGCTGTGAATGTATAGCCAAACTATTAAAACTTTTATAATTGCAAAATTTCCTTGCAAGCTCTTGTTCAGCAGTTAATCGTGATTCTTGCATATATCAAGTGTGCAGATGCTCTGGGATTTTATTTTTGGGCCTGTAATATATATATGGACAAATAGGCCTCTAACAGTATTTTGTATTTGGGGAAATGTACTGACACAAATCAACTGAAGATTTTACTGTAGAGATGGCAAGATTATGAAACCTAAAGAGATTCGTGAAAGGGTACAGTTGAACAAAAAATAGGGAACTTCACAAATTTGAAGTTGGATGATTTGTAAAAAGGAAAGGATAAAAAATCAACTTCTGCAATTGAATCACTAGTAGAGGAAGCTTTGTACTGAAATATTTATTCCACATGGAATAAATCGCTACAATGGTCAGAGCCCTAATGATCATTACTCCTGCCCAAGCTCAAAGGCTGGTCAGATGTTTTTTTTCCTTTTTTTTATAATTTCACTACTGTAACAGTGCAAAAAATTACTTCTTGCCTTAAAATCAAACGTTGGCATTAACATGTACTGGTACGCATGCATAGTGGTGTACTGTATAACAATTCTACTCAGGTTGTCACAAAGAGCCTCCTTGAACAGCTCACTAAATACCTTTAAACCACTTTTAAGTTCTGCTTATGAGTGCTAACAGTTTTGAATTTCACTGTATTGTAGTCCTGGTGCACCTTTTCAAAATCCACCAAACTTGTACAGTAAATTCAGTCAACTCAAAGGTTCTTTTTCTGTTTTTTGCTTAAGTGGTGGTTTGCCCCTTGCCTTTTTAAAATGCCCACGGTGATTAAACCAGGATCTGCTACTGTTTTGCTTGATCACTAACTGTAACAGTAGGTGATACTAATGAACTGTACCACCTCATTTATTTGTCAATACCCACGCCCTCACTGCCTGTCAAATACTCAAATACTCCTGTGGAAAAGTTAAGGAACTAGGCAGTTTTTTGAAAAGTCCGTGGTAGCCGTACACAGCAAGACGCTACTAGAGAAACAATCCATGTCAATGCCTTGAGAAAGGTCCAGAGAGGCCCGGGAATAAAAACTACATAAGTGTACAGTAACTAACTCCAATACCTTAGACAAGGACAATTCCACAACCAATTTCACTACTAAAGGCAGGTCCATAGCCAGACAAATACTGACATGAGGATGAAAATCAGCTTTCAAAAGGGGTCAAAATTTAGTGTTTAGGTGGCAATTTATAATTAAAATGCATGAAGGTAATGTGGGGGGGGGGGGGTGGGTGGGGTGGGGGGGGGCGCGTTGGTGGGGGGGGTGCGGGGGGGGGGGGGGGTGGAGGGCGGGGGGGGGGGGGGGGGGGGGGGTGGGGGGGGGGGGGGGTGGGGGGGGGGGGGGGGGGGGGGGGGGTGGGGGGGGGTGGGGGTGGTTCTGTAGATGCACAAAATCTGCTCCGTAGACAATGCACAATCTTGTGTTAAAACTTTCAAGCATAATAAATTGGCTCTGAAGAAATACAGTGCACTTCAAGGGATATCAACAAGCATACAGTATACAGTTACAATTTGTTTTATTCAATTAAGCAATCACAATTCATGGCACGCGCAATGGTATCTGTATCCGAATGATCATTAACTTATTTCTCTTTATAAAACTACCAACCCATAGTAGCATTTAATTAATCAATTCCAATTTCCAATTTCCTGTAAGCTCACAGGTCCTAATCTAAGGACAAATGTCTGTCTAGTGCACGTTCACAAGTCCTCTGCCTTTGTGGCATAGTAGATCTTCTGCAATCTTAAAAAGCGGTATTTAGCTGGGCAGGTTTTCATCATGGCAGAATTACGTATTAGAATCGTTGAGATACGTGGCATCTCTGAAGAGATTGTCCCACATCTTTCAGTCATTGAGTGAATGTGGATCTCAATGTACTGGAATGAATTACAGTTTTGAACTTACATGTGTGACCGTTTAGGAATTCTTGGGAATTTGCTTTTTGGGCATCTGGTGATTTCACCGTGACATCCGACAAAACTCATTGGTTTTGTCATGCTGGATTTAATGCAACACCTCAAAGCATAAATCTAGTTCAAGCTTTCCTACACTGAGATATAGAATTGAAAAGGTATTGCAGAGTTTGACCCTCCATTGACCCCTGATGACCTTTGGGTCTCCACCAAAATATTTTCCCCACAATAAGGCATCCACAAACACTAAACTAATGAAATTAATCCAAGCTTCCTACCTTGAGATATTGTGCTAACACAAGTTTATAATCCGTTTTGTGAACCCTTGGTGACCCCCAGATAACCTTTTGACCTCCACCAAAAGCTGTATGGCCATCAGCTTTCTCTTTATGGTGGATCTATATACCAAGTATGCGAAATCTATCCAAGATTCTTTCCTTGAGATATTGTGTTAACAAGGTTTTTCAGTATTTGACTCTCAGTGGACCCCAAATGACCCTTTGACCTCCACCACAAAAAATGACAGGATTTATCTTCTTACCATAAGTCTTCCACATACCAAGTATGTAAATCTATCCAAGCTTCCTACCGTTGAGATACTGTGTTAACAGCAAGTTTTCAGTGTTTTGACCCCCGGTGACCCCAGATGACCTTTTACCTCCACCAAAAGCTACAGCATTTTATCTTCTCGACCATAAACGCATCCACATACCAAGTATGTAAATTTATCCAAGCTTTCCTACCTTGAGGTTATCGTGCAAACCGGTTTTCGGTCTTGTGACCCCTGGTGACCCCACATGACCTTTGACCCTCCACCAAACACAAATAGGACACAGGAACACCTTCTCACTATGACAGTTCCATATACCAAGTTTCAGTTTAGTCCAACTTTCCCTTGTTGAGTTACAGCGTACCGAAGCAAGTGTCACACACACACATACACACACATACGCCAAGCTGACTACATAGGTTCCTTTTGCTAACGCAAGGAACCAAAAACCCCTGTGAAGAAAACTGGGATCCAGTATAAAAAGAAGCACCATTTTGCTCTAAGCCCTTCGAGACAGCAAAAAGTTCCACAAGTTACCTCTCCCCCAGGACTGCGGTCAAGAAGGGGGGGCGATGAGTCGACTTTGCCCCTACACTAAAAACCTGGCTACGCCCCTGACATACAGTTTAGAATTTGTGATTCTCTTTTCTTGGAAATTTTACATATGAGTATTCGTGGGAAATCCATATCTCACTCCTCTTGGAGAAAGAAGGATTTAATTAAGAAAAGAACAAAACCTGGTTGATGAAATTGAGTCACTAGAAGTAAATCTCGCAGAAGAGTCTGTTAGCATAATGCATGAAAAGAAGAAGAATCTTGAAAATATTCGAAGGCAGTCTTTAGAAGGGGTGCTCCTTAGAGCATGTGCACATTGGTATGTTGAGGGGGAAAGCCTACATGTTATTTCGTGTCTCTAGAAAAAAAAAGAAATTTCTCTAATAAAAGTATTTCAAAGTTAATTACCCCAAGAGGTATCATTCATGATCAAAATGCTATTTCAAATGAAACAAAAGTGTTTTATGAGAATTTGTACTCAAAACAAAAGTTATATACCTCCTACAATCTACGTACTTTTTCAAAAGTCCCCTCGACTCTCTGGCGAAGAGCCAATGAGCGAAACCAAACATTACTCCCGAAGCAGTTCTGCTCCCCAAAGGAGCTACGTCCCCAAGGGGCAACAAACCTAACTGACCAACCTCTCGACCCTCTACAATCTACGTAACATATTTAATAGTTGTAACATAAAAACTTTAAGTGATCGTGAAGCACAGGGTTTAGAAGGAGAGCTTCAAAACGATGAAATTCTCTTTACTTTTAAGGGTATGGCAAATGATAAATGTCCGGGTCTGGACGGATACCCCGTGGAGTTTTTGAAATACTTTTGGAACGGCTTCGGGGAGTATATTCGCAGAGCATTAAATGACTGTTACAAAACAGGTTGAAGGTTCACTCCCAGTCACCCTTTCTAGAGGTGTTATCACACTTATCCCAAAACCAAACAAAGACCGCAAAAGGTATTTGAATCATTGGCGGCCGATTACGTTACTGTCTGCTATTTACAAGCTTGCATAAAGTTGTATCGCAAACAGATTGAAAAAAAAAAAAAAATCTTGGCTCTCTCATCTCTTCTGATCAGAAAGGATTTCTAAAGGGAAGGATAATCGGGAAAAACATACAACTACTGTAGGATCTAATGCTTTATACTGACTGTAATGACCTCCCGGGACTTATGGTCTCAGTGGATTTGATTCTGTAGATCATACCTTTTTATTTATGTTCTGAAGACTTATAATTTTGCCCTACATTTATTAGATGGGTGAGGCTTTTCTTGACGAGTAGTAAAGCCTGTACTTTCGTAAATAGTCATCTATCTCCCTTTCTGAGATACAAAGGGAGGGTCGGCAAGGAGATTCGCTATCTCCTTATTTATTTCTTCTTTGTGTGGAGGTTTAAGGCACTCTTGTCAGGGAGGACGATTTAGTGAAGGGATTATATGTTGGGGAAAGGGAATTTAAAATTAGTCAGTATGCCGACGACACACTTCTTATTCTCGATGGATCAGAGAGAGAGAGAAAAAAACGCCATCTAGATTGGTTGCCAAAAAAAAATAGTAACCCGATTTTACCGAGGTGTAATTTGAATTGGATAAGGGATAACTTTAATATTCTTAGTGTCACCTTTAATACGGATATGAAGCAAATGATTGACCAAAACTATAACAAGGCCTTAGATACTATAAAAGGCGTTTAAACACATTAGTTCAAACGTCAGTTGACGGTATTGGGTAAAATTACTGTCGTTAAGTCACCCGCCCTTTCAAAACTACCTTATTTCAAAACTACCTTATATCACCATGACTCTTCCAAACCCAGACGAAAGTTTTGTCACAAGTTTGCAGCGTTTACGTTTTCAATTTATCTGGAGTAAAAAGCCAGACAAAGTTAAAAGGGCCCAGTTTTATAGTTTATATGAAGAGGGCGGCGTTGAGATGGTAAATGTTAACGCATTTATCAATTCTATTAAGATTTCATGGATAAGACGAATATATAATGGTAATCTGGATTGGTGCATCTTATTTCATGATATGCACAGAGATCTAGGAGATTTGTTTAGTTAAAGTATGCACTACATTACATCTTATATTAAAACTATGTAAAACCCCTCCTAGGTTGATATGCTTTCCGCTTGGTTAAATCTCAATAAACTATGTCTATAAGGACACCGGTAGAATTCTTGACTCAAAGGGTATGGAATAATGATCTTTTTCAAATGGATGGCCATCCTGTACATACTCCTGTTTTCTATAGCCAAAAATTCTGTTTCCTTAATGCCTTTTTCGATGAAGAGGGAAACTTTTATGACTATGAGACCATTAAAGATTACTTTGGGGGTGAATATTGTTTTCCTTACTTTCTTTGGTCTCCGCAGAGCTTTTCTATCAGCCATCCACAATTTCAGATTTGTTTTAAAGCCCCCATGCCTATAAGGCCTCCGACAATTTATAGTGTGTTACTATCGTCTAATAAAGGCTGTTAGGTATTTTATAATATTAGAGTTAAACCACATGTTGCTTCAAATATTCATTTAAAAGAAAATTGGAATGGTATCCATAATGTATCTATCACGGATGTGGTATGGAAATACTATAATAAATTAGCTTTCAAAAGTATAACTTCGGTAACGATTAAATGGTTTCAGTATCGAATTGTTAATACCTTTCTATTTACAAATGTATTACTACATCATATTGGTCTAATGGAAAATGATTTGTGCACTTTTTGTAAGAAAGAGAAGGAAACGATTTTACATTTTTTCTGTATGTGCCCTGTTATAAAACATTCAATTGATCAACTCAATTCGTAGACAACAGAAAAATTATCAACGACTTTGTACTATTCAAATGAATGTTTAATTTTAGGTTATCATGGTTATGGCACAGATATTCGGGCACTTAATTACTAAGCTGTCATATTTCAATATCATGTTTGTAAATGTAGGTTTAAGTCTGTAAGGCCCACTTTATCGTCTTTTCTTTATGATTTAAGAGAATACTTAAAAGTAGAAAACTTTGTAGCCGTATAGATTGCAATCATAATGAATTTCTTAATATCTGGTCGGAGTGGGAAAATGTGCTTCGTATGCAATTCTCTGAGTTGTGATTCCATGTAATATTTATCACTTGAGAAAATGCAAATGTTTTTCCATATATTTGTTCATGACGTAAATAAGTATATATGTTATGGGACTTTTTGAAGAAAAAAAATACAGAAATGAAGAGAAAAAAGAAACAAAACACAAAAAACAACTCGACTTACGTCAGACTTGCGTCAGAATAAATGTCAAAGAGGAGAAAAGCAAAAGCAAAAATAAAAAAAAAACTTTCAAAATTAATATAGTGGCCTTGGAACTCATTTAACGTACCGTTTATTTTGAGAAAACTTACCTTAGAAACGTTGAATTCCACGTTAAATTTGTTTGCTTAAAACCAAACAAAGCTCTCAGTTTGAGATCCTTTGAAAGAGCAAAAAGAGACATCATTTCCAATTATGAAGTAGTATAAACGTTGTCATGTTCATCCATTTTTCACAACTTACTACCTTTTAATGGATTAACTGAATTTTTCATTAATTTCTCAAGAAATTTACAAGACGTGAAAAAAAAAACCAATAACACTTTAGCTTGAGAGTAGAAAGCGAATAGCTAGGCATCTTGGACACATTTGTGTTGTAATAACTATAGGTGTGCCCGGTGCCTTGTTATGGATTTAATATGGTAGTCGGCAAAACATCACAAGAGACCCATCGCGCCAACGACTTGCGAAAAATTGCATGTCATGGACCATAACATCATTTCTCAAATTTAGTGGCCCCTAAATGTGTGGGGGCGGTGGACGTGCACCTGTTGCTCCGCCCTTAATCCGATACTGATAACCTTCAACTTTCTCCACCCACCTCTAAGACTATTTGTTTCGTGAAGTACATACCGATATCATTGAGCCTGCGTCTATGATTGTTGCCAAGCGTAACTGCACGAAAATGCGTACCTTTACATCTACTTTATGGCAAATTATAATATTGTACACTAGTTTTTATACCAAAAGAGGCAGTTAGTATGAAGTCCAGGGCACAAAACTCTCCTTGTAGTTGCGATGGATTTAAAAAAGAATGATTCGACGAATTTCTCAAGTAAACTCAAACTTTGGAACACGTGTTGTAGTTACGGGTGTATTATGCTTATCCCGACGGTTTGGGGGATGTTTGCATGTACAGTCGTCAAATTAGCAAACTCGCTTATTACAGTGGATCCAAACTAGCGACCCTAATGGGGGCGCCCTGGACAGACCGCTCACCCTTCCAACTATTCTTGTGATGAAAGGCCACGCAGGGTCAGCCTTTGGGGCTGGGCTATCTTCAGAGAACATGGTAGCTTGTACTTTATGAATAGACCTACTTCTTATTCATTTCTGCGGTTTAGTGTCAAACCGATAGAAGCATGGCCGTACAGGCCGGGGGCTGCATGGGGGCGGCGTCCACCCAAATGTCAGAAACCTGACTTAATCGGGCAGATATTTTGTCTCAGTCGGGCAGAAAATTGGACACTTATATTAGGACTGGAGTCGGGCAAAAACCACCGTCCTCCCTGAGAAAAACAGTCCCGCACGGCCATGGATAGAAGATAGGTCTTGGGTTCTGATTCTGCTCAACAGGTTCATTTCACTGAATCGGACGAAAGACAGCAGTTGATAGAAGAGTAGGGACTAGAGGCTGGGGAAAATATGTAGGGAGAATTCATGACCCGTTAGGTTACCCGGAAAATTAGCCCTTTAAAATATTTTTCACTGGAACAATTCTCATAGAAAATTTCCCTAATCTTCAGTTGGGTTGTTATACTCAGTTCTTTTTATTATTTTACTTAAGACCCCGGCATTATTCCAAAATTCTGAATATCGCTTGTCTTGATGATAACTAAAATGCAGTTAAACTAGAAAGTGGTACAGCTTGTCAATGGGGGATACCCCTACCCTGACGGATTTAATTGAACCAACTACTGGGGCCCCGTTCATAGTTTAGGCGTGATTTTACTTATTCTCTTTTATTGACTTTGTTATCTACCAAAATAATTTAATCATAACATATTTGAGGCTTGGTTAACAAAATATCCAACGACTGACATAATTGGTACGTGGGCATGATCTTCATCCGCAAACTAGGAGGCATTTTAGCCAACTATTTCCTAAACGCTACGTGTCGACTATAGACTCTTTTCCAGATAGCGGTTACAAAGGATTATGGGATAGAGTTTTGGTGTGCGTCGTTTTTGCCCACAGTAAATGCCATTGACATTAACGACGCAGACCAAAACTCTGTCCCACAATCCTTTGTAATAGCTATTTGGAAAAGGGTCTATGGTGGGTCCTCGTTTAGTTTAGATTATAGTTCCGCGTAACTTGGTCCGTACCTCAAGATATCCTCAGAAATTAAAAGAATCTATTGTAAGTGGCGGCTAGCCTACAGTGGCGTGGTAAAGGAAAGAGCAGGGGAGTTCCCAAGGGTGGTGCCAGGCGGGGGAAGAGGTTGATGTGGTCACTGTAGGAGAAAGCTGTTCCCGGTCGGGGAAACCTCCAATTTTGTCTGGGAATCTTTCTAGTATGATAATGTATGTAATCCCCGGCGACGACGAATCGCCCCGAAAGTTTATATGTTCTTGCTCTCAGCGAGGGCAGATTTGTCAATACACACCCCGCCTACAACTCGTAAACTTAAACTTTTCAAATTTGCTGCCATTAATACCCAAAAGTTTCAATTTGTTCTCAATAAAATCTCAATGAATTCAATTGTTTACAATTAAAAACCCAAAATTTTCTGCCACGGGTGTAGGCTATGTCTGTCTTCGCCGTCCCCTGGCAACTCGTAGCCGTTGTCGGGGATTCGGGTTACTACACCCTCCCCCCTGTCAAGGAGGTATTGTCCCTGTGGGGAATCTTGTCGCCACAACTAGGTTAGGTAATCCCCCCGGTGGAAACATCGGAGGAAGTACTTTCTTGGTCGAAAGGTACACTGGTGGGAGAATTTGATGTCATGTTTTGTATTTTTCACTCTGATAATGCGGGGCCCCTTGGCTTCGATAATGCTCACGGCGCTACTATCTGAAATTTCACATTGTAGTGTTCAGAAACTTGATCCGCCGGGCCCAATATTGACAATTCTTGCTAGGTCCTTGAAAGGAATCCTCTCAAATGGTAACCTCTGTACACTATTTTAGAGACCGTTCTCCCGGTACAGCCTGTGCAACGACAGCACAGCAGATCTAGGTATTCAAAGTAAAAATGCAGTCACCCGTAACAGAATAAGTATACCCCGTCATACTAATTCATGAATGGCTTTCTTTGATCATGTGACAATATTTTTGTGACTGAATTGTTAAATTCATGGGGAATAACAACCACTCCTCACTCCTTGTTTTACCTTTCCTTTGTAATATTTATGTTCAAAAACATCTTCGGGGGTACTCGTAAGGCAAATAACGGAGATTTATAAGAGTGTACTGATTTTTCAAAGCAATTTTGGGGCGACTGCCTATTGCCTTTAGATATCGATATTAAAATCACGGTCATTACTTGGCTGTTTAATTTACATGACGAGCCATGCGAACATACTGCCCTCGGTTACACATGCCAACAAAACCGAAAATGAACCCATCAGGTTCATCTACACTTTACGCTGTGTGTGCTTTAAGTGTATTGATTGATGATTACATCGTCCGGTAATTAGGCCTATACCGGTAACGACAAGCGAGTGCTTTGGAAGCTAAACGAAAACGATTAACTAAACTGAGCTGAGGTATGGTCTTTATGCTGCACCGTAGAATCTATGAATTTTATGTATTAAATTTTGTGAATAAATTAAAAATGTATCCACTTCGAATAAGTAAAAAATATTTGTGGCAACTGTTACTACATTTACGTTTCTTACCTCAATATGTATAAACTATAGTTAAAAGTCTACCTGAAAAGAAATCGAAAGACGTTCTTTGTTCGTTTCTTTGTTCGGTAGGCTTTCGAACAGTTGCCGCATAGCTTGTACAATGCAAATTAACATTAGGTCCTAAAGTGTCAAATTTTAGAGTGTGTGAAACCGAACAAACCGTCCAAGTGAGACCATCGATTTCTACGGTAGCCTTTGATTGCCAGAAGTATAAGGACTTTTATCTCTTGATGTATTTTGTATGATCAGAACATTCACAGATATTTAAATTGACACACGTGCGTTCAGGCATAATGTAGCTCGCGTAAATGCTTCCTTCAGCTACCTTTCTCAGTTGCGTTCAGTGAGAATTGGGCTGGTACACAGTTGCGTTCAGGTGGATCATTTGTTGTTATTATTATTGGCCTTCATTTACACCCTTTTCCAAAGAGCAATTTCAAAGGATTGTGGGATAGTAGAGTTTCCGTGTGTGCCCTTTTGTCAGTAAAATGCCATTGACAAAAACGACGCACACCAAAACTCTATCAAACAATCATTTGTAATTGCTATTTGGAAAAGGGTCTGTATAGCCCTCTCCAATATTTTTTTAACATTAAAGGAATCGCTAAAAGGTACGTTTGAAATGTCGGAAGAAATGGTTGATTAATCTCTTGAAACATTCGGTCACGGAGATTAAAAGTATTTATTGCAAAATTATGAAGTAACTTTGTCCAAGGTGAAAAGTGACACAACAATTTGAAGCAAAAGAATGAAGACAAACGCAATGTTATCATTATTCTTTCAATTTTCTTCATGAAATATCTTGCTTGAAACATTCATAAACACGGTTATAACCATACACGAAATTTAATCAATTAATCGAACAGTGAACGATGAATGCAAGTGAGTAACATTGTACCAGCTAGAAAATATATGAGAGGAGAGAATACATTTAGTAGAATGTGCTACGCAAAATAAACACGTTGATAACTTTCACCGCATAAATGAAATGTCGATCAATTGAAACATTAATTAATGTGATAATTACCATGCTTGAACTTCAAACAAACAATCGTAAAAATCAATAATGAACAATAAGTGAGTAACAGAAAATATAAAACAGGAAAGTTTTGAATGTAATATACTACGCACAGTATGCTATAAAAAATGAACAAATTGATAATCAACCACAACAGTAATGAGTTACTATAATTAAGAGCTCTAACAAAGCAGGTGTTCGTACCTCGGAAGAAACAACATATTTTGTTATTCTACATAATTAATGAGGTAAAAGTGGATGGGATGTATACAGGAATGTTTCTTCACTACCCAACAGCAATTCGTTGTTTTTTTTTCATAATTGTCAAAAATAGATAGGTATTTGATAATCAATATTTTGTCTGGTTACATACACATATTCCATTATATTCATCATAACAGCATATTAATTAAACTGATACTTTAACCTGCAAAACAAAAACAAAGTTTTTGAAGGAGGAACAACTAGATTGTAAAAATACCGTTGTAGATGCAAAAGCTAAGCAACGAATGGGTGAGTATCACTTTAACTTTTAACTTGAAATGTCATTTTTCAATTTTATTCATTCAAATATGAATCATACCTATGCCATTTCGGTAAGTTCGTTCACCTTTGCTGTTCAGATTTTGCAAACGTATTTTAACATCTACCAATCATCACTGGTACGTGAATTCAGAGGAATAGCAATTCCTAATCATGTCAAAATGTCTGCTATGTGTATTTGTTGTGCCTTCACGGTGCAGGTAGCATTATTTGCAGTTAAACTAAGCCAATAAATTCATTGTCAAACCTTTTCACTTGTACGGCATAGCACAAGTGTATCATATTTTGGCAGACTTTTAAGTCACTAAAATTTGTTTCATATGCTGGGATATATTTTGTCATTGTGAAAATATCCCAGACGGTCACTGTAGAGGGACAGCACATCAATAAAAAATATTAATCATAGAATACAAAACAACCATTTTTAAACCATATGCGAAGTGACATAGGTTGTCCGGACTAAAGTTGGCTTCACCTACCTGAAGTTTTCTCAAAGACGCAAACATATGTGTTACCAGGGAAGTGATATAGATAAGATCCATCGAAAACTTTAATTTATGATTATCTAATTAGATTGACCTCAGAGTGGAGATTAAATCCTTCAACTGGGGATTACTGAACTAAAGGGCATTGAATTCCTTTGTCTAATATCTAGGCAACCTCATTCATACCTACAGCGACCCCAAGAAATAGGATTATTTGGAAAAATGCTTTAATGTCTAACTAGTTGCCGACAGTCAAGTACGAACACTGTTCTGACATTCACAACAACTGTTTATTGCCAAGGAACCTAATCTAATGATACTGGGAATAAACCAGTACTAAGGTAAAGTTAAAAGGAAGTGATACACCTTCTTTAAAATTTGTGAAACATGACTTACAAAATTCAATTTATTATCAATACACACATCCAAATACATCACTTGCTCAAGGCCACTTATAAACGTTTTCTGTGTCCTTGCTCAATCCCTTGTGCTGAATGATGTTTCGAAGACCATTTCTTTGGTTTCTTGGTAATTAAAGATAAATTATTCCGATTATAAACGGCTGAAACCTGAGAGACTTGCATGAATGTTTAGAAATAAAGCAGTGTCGTTAACATACTCAATAACAGAACGATTGGAATTTGACCTGATCTCGTCATATATATGTGAAGAGTCAAGCTGGCAAAGGATCTCAACAACAACATCAATTTGCGATTTTTAACATAACTCTTTCTACAGGTAGTTTTAGTCTTGAGTTTTATCTGACGGGATCAACCTTCCTTAAATTCAGTAAGCTCTTACTAAATCATATTCCAGGGAGGTGGTATTAGTCAGGTTTCGTAGATGTAGCGTTTAGGGAGTGTGGACAGATCATTATTTTGTAAGACCAAAAGTCTAGCAGTGACCTTTTGGAATCAGTATTAAAACCCAATAGTAAAGTAATACGTTGCAAAAAGCGCTAGCTAGTGAGTATGACGTAATATCTGCGTGTTTTGTATTACTTTGAATACCCAAGCACGCCACACGTGGTTCCAAGCGAAAAGTGATTAGAATGCCTGACTATCACGCAGGCAGTAAGACATACTGTAGTCACATTCTCTGTAAAACGATTGTACTGTTCGTGTTTCGGGCGGGCAATATAGGCTACCGTAGTCAAATATATTGCCGAAAGTTTTTGCGATACATGGCTAGACTTTTACGGGTGGACTGATCGATACTGGATGGAGGTAACCAAAATCTCCTCGGAAATGGACAACTGTCAGTACCTGTGAAACTGGCTCTTCTTTTTTTAGGCTAGTGTGGAAAAACCCAGTTTTGAAAAAGGGCAAACTGGGAAATTTGAGGGGGGTCTAGACGTCGGCGACCCCCCTGGATCCGCCACTGAATCGGGCTTGCTTAAAGGCAAGTGTGTTAAAATTCTGAATATTTCCTCAGTTTCGCGTTGTATTTATCTGAGAAAAGATCTTGTTAGATTATTAAGAAATTGAAGCGTTCGCACTGAGATAGGTACAGTTATCAATAACCCTTTATGGTAAATTTGTAAGAACACTGAATATTTTCACTTTCACTTTGAATGTTTCTAAGAAAAATCTTGTTAGATAATTAAGGCATTGCCGTCGGGCCGTGCTCGCACGGCAATAGGTAACCCGGCACCCTTCAAGGTAAATGTTTGAAAACAAGGTATATTTGCCCTTCCATTTTCAATTTGTCTCAGAACAAATCTTTTGAGATTATTTAGACATTTGCAGTACTCGCACTGCTAAAGGTAACCCGACACCCTTAAAGGTAAATATGTAAAAACACGGTATATTTATCTTACACTTTGAGTTTGCCTCAGAACAGATCTTGTTAGATTAAGGCATTGCCGTGCTCACATTGCGATAGGTAAGCCAGCACTCTTAAAAGTAAATTGCAACAACATATTTTATTTGCCCTTCCACTTTGAATTTGTCTCAGAACAGATCTTGTTAGATTACTGAGGCATTACCGTGCTCGCACGGCTACAGGTAACCCGGCGGCACCCTTAAAGGTAAATGTGTAACCAGAATGCAAAAATGCCTTGAGGTTTCGATGATATAGGCCTATATTTTATTTCAAATAGTGCTATGTCCCAGATGTCCGAGATATCGTGTTAACAAGGTTTTCAGAACTTGACCGCCGTTCACCCTTGACCCCCACCAAAAACAATAGGGTTCTCCCTCTTACCATAACGCATCTACATACTAAGTATGAACTTCATTCAAGTTTTCTATCTCGAAATATCGTGTTAACAAGGTTTTCGGAGTTTGACCCCAGGTGACCTTTAACCCTCACCAAAAACAATAGGGTTCTTCCTCTTACCATAACGCATCCACAAACTAAGTATGAAATTCACCCAAGCTTCTTACCTCGAGATATCGTGTTAACAAGATTTTCAGAATTTGACCCCCGGTGACCTTAGGTGACCTTTGACCCACATCAAAAGCAATAGGGTTCTTCCTCTTAATATGGGGCATCTATGTACCAAGTTTGAGAACTGTCAGACTTTCCCTTCTTGAGATATTGTGTTAACAAGAAGTGTCACAAACACGCACATACACACACACGCACACACCCACACATACACACACGGACACATTTTGACCCCTCCTACAGAAATGAAGTTCCGGTTACTTTGGGGTACCCCATCTTGGGTTAAACCCTGAGACTAGTAACTTTGGGACACCAACCATTACCATGGCAATGGTGCCAATTTCAGCTGGCATTGCCAAATATAGCTCAACTGGCCAAGTGATTACAATATCTCATCCTCCTCACGGAGCGATGACATAACAATAGTGAAATGTAAACTACTGACGATGCACCATACGAAGGAAAAACAATGTATTCTGATCCGGAATTTCCCATCAATAGACCTTTTTCCAAATAGCAGTTACAAAGCATTGTGGGATAGCATTTTGGTCTGCATCATTCTTACCCACACTAAAATGCCATTGACAAAAATAAAAGCACACAAAACTATCCCACAATCCTTTGTGACTGCTATTTGGAAAAAGGTCTATGTGACTGGGGTAATTTTAGCCTGTAGGTCTACAGCTAATATGTCTATATATTGTAAGGTAATATTTTGCTGGCATTTATTGGTATGAGACAACTTCGGCGACACTTCATGGTCACAAAAATGTTATTATCCGGCACGCTTTGGGCGCATCTTTAACTGAAACTGTCAAATAAATATGTGTGGGTGCACACCAGTGCTTCCACACTAAATTCATTTTACCTGAAATGGAACCTAAAATTTCCTGAAATCGGCTTGGTATTTCCTGATATTTTCAATAACGCTTCTTTTATACTACTTTAATGGCTAATCCAGGATTTCACCCTGTCAAGCCATAGCCTAAGTCATTTCCATACGTCATTTCCAAATTTACCGAAATTTCCCGAAAAACACCCAGATTTCTCGAATTTCGGGTAATTTCAGGAAGAGTGGAAACGCTGGTGCACACGTACACTTATATACATTAACATTCACGCATGCATAGCGGTACTCGAGGTTTTTTTTTTCTTTTCAACAAACGTAATATTTTGCTGACAGACTGTTTATGAGTACAAGGCGATATTGCTTCAAGCTTATGACCACAAAAAAGCTATTTGTCGGAGCGGCTTCGCGCGTTCCCTTTGTCAACTTCTTGCAACTAACATGCACAGACATAAAAGTTAGCTGTAAACGTATGATCCCTCTACACATATGCACGTAATATTTGGTCACGTGACAGATATTGTGTGAAGCACTTGAGCACAGAATGACTTTTGGTCACAAAAACACTATTTATACGCCGTGCTTGGCTCACCCCTTCAACTTAATTAATTGTGGATTTGCTAGTTAGTTAGAAGAGGTTTAACGTCCCAGTTTCCAACCAATTGGTTCAAGTCGAGCCGGCCACGGCCTTTTTTCCAGTTGTGGTTCACTGGCTTGTTTTCCCTTACTCCATTGCTTATTCGGAGCATCACGCACAACGGCAGTCGGTTCCATTTTTAAAGTCTTTGGTATGACTCGACCTGGGAGTCGAACCCGGGCCTCCCGCGTGAGAGGCGAATGCTCTACCGCTAGACCAAACACGCGGTCCTAATAATTAATTCTCGAATATATCCCGATGTGTCATCAGTAGCCCACATTTCCTTGAATTTGCTCTCAAGGAGGGATAGATTTACAAATAGCAACCCCAAATTTTCGGCGAGCTGTGGGCCTAGCGTTGCTTCAGTCTCTTCCATAGATACGATCAAGATAGCCTAATTTTCTGCAAAGGTTTGGGATTTCGTCACAAACGGTATCAGGTCTCTTACATTTGTCGAACTATCTTACGGTGGGCCGTTGAGCAACTTGCAGAGGGAGGTTTGGCTATTTCATCGGGCAGCCGGGGTTGTATACAGTACAAAGCATGTTATCCAATTTTGCTCTCTAAGAGAATAAATAGACTTGCTATCTGTACATTAACATTTTTTTAATATGACCCCAAAAATATGACATGAAAAATTTTCAGCGCGCTTCATGCGTTGTAGTGCTTCTTTGTCAGCATCATGCTTTGGTTTTTTTTATTTTGATAAATAGTACCCTCGCCCAAGTGGCACAAGACGTACTGTATTGTAGCTTACAGTTTTCGGTAAAGGTCTAGAATTCCATCCTCAATCACATACCGGAAGTTGTTCTTTAGCGTTTGTCGATTGGGAGCATCCAGTAAATGACTCGCGAAACATAGAGGTTCTTCACTGACGCGACAAATGCAAATGACAAAAAATTCGGCACATTAGACGTCAAACTTATCGCGTACAACATGCACCATGTGAACAAAAAGTATTGGTCAAAACTAAAATGTTTAGTTTCTTCTTTTCAAGAATGATTCCTTGGCGATTTACTAAGATATTATGATAGTTTTTCTTTGTGATCGTTATAGTACATTTAACTCACCTCATGTAGCCTACACGGAGGCCTACAGGTACACGTAAGCCTATATGTACAATCGATCGCTAAAAGTTTAGTTAGTTAAGAAAATATTCTTTGAAAAGAAGGAATAAAACATTTTACACTTTGACCGATACTGTATGTGCACAGTGAAGTTCTTGCGCGTGCAGTAAGTTTGACGTCCAAATGGCGGTACAGGTAAAAACAGAGAAATCCTATAAACTTAGGACTTTTCTGAGTCAGTGGCTCCGGTACGGGGAGGGGGGTTGGGACACGTGCCCCGATCGATTTCCGAAATTTTTCCTAAAATTTCAACATAAGTCACAAAGGCGTTTAAGATATAGATTTCTGTAGGGGGTAAGGTGTGGTGTGTTTCTGACTGGATGATGAATCAATTTTAATTATTTTTATCACAAGTCATTCTCAAACTGTTAAAATTCTTGCAAATTTTCCTCTAGAGTATCAAAATTTTGGGGCGCTTCGCGCAGCTTCACCGCATGGCTCTGTTTACTATCAATACCGTCTCAAACATATTCACATTACTCAATGGTGAAGGTGAGGGTTCTACAATTACGCTGATTGTTCTTGTGCATATATAGGAGTCATTATGGAGGATCAGAGCATTGCAAAGAATGGAAAAACGTTGAATTCAGGCAAAGACGAATTTATGAAATTGAAAGCTTACATGAACTACTAGACAGAAGACTTGCCCTCTAATTGGCGGATTCATTTAGTTTTTTAGGAATTTAAAGTGCCTCAGTGCAAAGTCTGTACTCAACCTTTGTCATGGGAATGATTTTCAATGCAAAATTTCGGTGCACACGCCATATCTTATAATCATTATTGGGGCAATAATACATTAATCTGACTAAAACACTTTTTCGAACAAAAGTTCACATTCGACCTCTGTAGGCACCCCGCATCAGTAGAGAGAATCTTAGAGCAATGTTTTATCATGGGTAGCATATACGGTACCGGTAACATTCGTAACATGTATTTGTCGTTACACATTTCTTATGACGAGTGCCATGCCACATCCGAAATATCACTAAATGATGATTATTTCTAAGCATGTAATTAATTGAAAGATTTTCCAAAGATGCCTGAATTTTACAAGAATTTTTCAATGGGAGTTTTTACGCAATTAGACAACAAGCCTTTCCTTTACAGTCAACCAAAAGTAAGAATTCACTTAATCGTTTAAGTTTTCCAATACATGATCAGTTCGAAAATTTGTCAAAGATAGCACCATTTTGCATCTAAGCTAGTACCATTTTGCATCTAAGCCATCTTAAATGAACAAAAATTTCTCAAAGGGGGTACCTCCTCTCCCTAGACCCCAGTGTTGTAATCGAGTCACTGAAGTTCAAATCTCGAGTCGAGTCTTCCACTAGTCGAGTCAGAGTCTTTCACTTGCCATGTCGAGTCGAGTCGAGTCATCAACTGAACTCGAGTCAAATCGAGTCAATCTGTCTACTCGAGTCATCTCGAGTCAGTTGAGCATATTGATTTATAATTGACCTACAATACTAGATCAGACAAGCAAATTATTAACGCGGTTGTTATACATGCTGACTTGGTCACTCCGAATCCTGGAACCGGTGTTGGAGGCGACAATTGTGCCTCTCCTTTCATCTATATGTCAACGAGTATCAAGTTATGATGAATTCTACCATTACAGATTTGTTTACTCTTTTAGTTTGTACAGCTCACTTTCACTCTTGGTCATCTAGTTTTTCCTTTCCTTTTTAAGGATCACAGGTCGTTTCTATTTTTGCATCCACAAATCTATCAGAAGCTCGAGTGATGCCACACCACCAGGTTTCAGACTAAAAGTATTCATGTAGCAAACCTTAGACAGATACAGCTTCAATTAGAATCGATTCTAATTAACCTTCAATTACACAATTCCGAACAGTAAGTTTGAACAAATCTCTGAAATTTGTCTAGTTTGGCACATCGTCAACTGGCCACTTCAGATATTATGGGTTCCAGAAGTCATTAGAATCCCATGGGAGAACTGATGCCAGAGGTGATAGTGGAAGATCACAAGTGGCTCCAATCACTTTTCAAGTAGTGTTCAGTATAGCAGTAGGATTGTAGCCCTCACCTGTCGGATATTTTTCTGTTGCTAACATTATTGCCGATACGTTTGACTCGAGTCATTGTGAGAAAAATTTCGAGTCGAGTCATCCAGTATAGTGACTCGAGTCGAGTCTTTTCCACATACTGACTCGAGTCGAGTCTTTTGCATTTTGTCAAACTTCTGACTCGAGTCGAATGGTCTTTTGACCCATGACTCGAGTCGAGTCGAGTCATCAAATATAGTGACTCGAGTCCGATTCGAGTCGAGTCAGTGACTCGAGTCATTACAACACTGCTAGACCCCTCCTCCGGACTTCACCTGCACAGGTGACAAAGGAAGGGTTCGCTACGACTGCAAACTATCTCCATGTGAACATACACAATTTACACCGGCTTTATGGGTGTATCTGGGGTGAGCTCAGCATAGGCGTAGGAACCCAAGTTGATTTGGGGGGGGGGGGGCTGTAATGACTTGCCCGAAAAATACAACCAAAAATTTCGGCGCGCCCCACGTGCGTTCAACATGTTAATGTAGATATCATATAGGTATGCATCGGTTATCACACCGCATGCCAATTACATATCATTTGCCGTGTTACTACCCTTCCATATTGATTACAATTTTGGGGGGAGTCGTTACAGTAATAATGATAATTATCAGTGGCTCAGCCAGGATTTCTCTCTTTGGGTTGGGGGTTTGCTTTATGTTGTGTGATCACCGGCCTGGGGGAAGGGTCTAAGGGGAGGGGGTGCCCCCTCCCCTTTGGAAAATTTTTGAAAAATTACGTGTCCTTACATGCAATCTGGTGCAACAAAAGCTACCTTTGAAGTGAATTCTTTGTTAAAAATTTACGTATTTTAGGTACTAAAAAAAAAAAAAGATCGGCATCAGTGAGGGAGGGGGGGGGGGGAATGGTCCAACAGCCTTCCTAAATACACCACTGATCATCATAGTATAAGTTTAACCATTAAAAAACACTTGGTGAATTAACACCGAATGTATTGGTGCTGTGCAATTCAAATCATAACTTTATTATAATTACCAAGGAAGTTTGTTAAACTTTTCCTTTAGCTACATCATTGCCTGAAAAATTCTCAAAATACAGCCCGAATTTTCAAAAAAATATTTGGTTGGGGGCTGCAGCTCCCTCCCCCCCCCCCCGCCCCACCTCCTAAGCCTATGCCCTCACCCCAACCCACGTCAACGCTTGGCGCCTTCGGCACTCACTGAATCGATCTTGTTATCGCAAAGTGCCCCCTCCCCACAAAACACATACCTTATGTAAAACCCTTGATCTGCGCCTGAAGGGGGTACTGTTCTTGAACATTTTTTGAGTTATATTTTTCTGGTAAGAAACATACACGAAGAAAGAGTAAGATCAACCCGAAGAAATCCAAAATACTTTTATTTCATGAGGAGAAAGTAAACGTCTTGTTTAACTCGACTGCGATAAGATTGTTATGAATGTGAGGTGGACGATTAAGACGTTGAACTGCCTGTAATACCAAAAACGTCCATTCTATAATTCCTTGACCTCTTGTGACCTCGGATAACCTGTCGCCTTCATCAAATACGACTGGGTTCTTTAAACTGATGTGTTGCTAAACTCGACTGTGATGAGACTGTTATGAATCTGAGGTGGACGATTAAGACGTTTAACTGCTTGCTTGTAATACCCAAAACGTCTATTCTATAATTCCTTGCCGAAAGAAAATAGTTCTTTCATTCTGGCCGGTGCCTGCCTCACTCCCGGGCGGTGGCAGAAGAAAAGACCTTGGATATCTACTACTTATAGTACATGAGGTATATCATGCTAACAAGATCTAAACAGTTTGACCTCTTGTGACCTCGGACAATCTGTCACCTCCACCAAATACGACTGGGTTCTTTAACTTGATGTAGACTTCCTACAAGCAAAGTATGATGACTTATCATGTTATCCTTTATGAGGTAAGTTCACAAGGTTTTCTCAATTTGACCTCTGTGACCGCAAATGACCTTTGACCTTGACCAAAAATTATCATTCTTAAGCTAAATGGAAAGCATCTACATATTAACGGCGAGATCCCTCAAAGTAAAAATTCTTAAGGTATAACGTTTATGAGGTTTTCGGTTTGACTTATGGTGACCTACGTAAAATTACCTCTGACCTCTACAAAAACATGAGGTTTCATGAGCTTGATGTGGAGCATCTATATCAAGATTGTAACGTCCGAGTCCGGACTCGAGTCCGCTATTCGTCGGACTCAAAACTGGCCCGGAATGGGAGGTCCTGAAATTGGCCCAGAGCCGATTCCACAAAATGAAAGTTGCATAAATGTTACTTAAGGCTCAATCGATATTGGTGCACAGTACAAAACATGATTGGTCGCATACAGTCAAATAAATTACAGGATGAGCCAGGGTATGAAATTGACTTCTAACAAATGCCCGTTTTAATTGAGTGTAATCGCAAAATAGTACAACCAGGAAGCCAAAAGGCTTAGTGATTCCTTGCCTCTGAAATACAGTATAAAAATGGTACAGTGGTTTCAAATTGGGATAGTTTCATTATGAAGTTATAAAATTACTGTGTTGATATTTTCAAGCAGAATAAAAGATCCATGGATAGAGATCAAACAGGTTGATATCATGATAGCACCCAGGCCCGTAGCCAGACGAGGTGCCAAAAGGGGGGGGGGGGCGAAAAAGCTTCTGGGGGCGAAAAATTTTCCAGAGGGGGCGAAATATACTAAAATGCATTACAGCAATGCTAATTTTTGATCTTCTAGGGTGGATTTTTCCAAGGGGGGCTTCCCCTTGCCCCCCCCCCTTGACTACGGGCCTGATAGCACCTCTCAGATTCACCAAAGTGATCTAGTTCTCAAGTGGGATATCATGTTTACAAGGCACTGACCTTTTGACCTCTGGTGACTCAAATGGCCTTTGACCTCCAACAAAAACAATATGGATCATCCACTCAACATGATTCATCTGCACGCTAAGTATGAGATCCTTCAATGTTAACTTTCTTGTGACACCATATTTAGTCTTTTTCAAAGTTTTCACGTTTTGACCTCCGTCGACCCCAAATGACCTACAACCAACACAAAAACAAAAGCAACCTATTATTCAATACAAGTAAGTCACATGCTGAGTATGGGATCCATCAAGGGACCCTTCTTGATGTAAAGTGTTTTCAAAGGTATGACCTTTGACCACTGGTGACCCCAAATGATCTATGACCTCCGTCAAAAACGTTAGGTACTATCTAATCCACATGGGCCATACACATATCAAGTATGAGATCCCTCGTGGTTACCCTTCTAAAGATACTGTGTTTGTGAGTACTTTTCACGGTATTAACTGTTTGACCTACGTTGACTTTAACAGACCTTTGACTCCACAAAAATGGTAGGGATGTAGTTCTGAATATGGCACATCCACATACCACGTATGATATCCATCAAGGTTACCCTTTTTGAGATATCATGTCCATAAGGCTTTCACCCTTAGACCTCTGTTGACCCCAGATAAAACGACAGGGATCATCTACTGCATATGGGTTATTCACGTGCAAAGTATAAGATCCCTCACTTCTTGAGATATCATGTTTATAAGCACTTTCACTGTTTGACCCCTGTTGACCCCAAATAACCTCTGACCTCCACAAAAAACAAAAGGGACGTAGTATTTAATGTGGGGACATCTATATGCTAAGTAAAAACTTCATCAAGGTTACCCTTCTTGAGCTGTTTACAAGGTCTTTGACCTTTTGACCTCTGGTGACCCCAAATGACATGTGATCTCACCTCAAAACAATGGGGTTCTTCTGAATGTGGCATACCCATAAAACAAGTATGACAGCAATCTGAGTTTCCTTTCTTAAAATATCATGTTTAACAAGGTTTTCAGTGTTTGACCTCTAATGACCTCACATGACCTTTGACTTCTACCAAAACCGATTAGGTACTTTTATTTAATACGGTGCATCCACATACAGAGTGTGTGACCTGTCTGAGTTTGGTTTTCAGAATTTCACCTCTGGTGACCTCATATGACCTTGACCTCAACCAAAAACAATAGGGTTGTTCTTCTCAATATGGTACACCCACACACCAAGTACGACACTAATCTGAGTTTCCCTTGTTGAGATACTGTGTTAAAAGCTACGTGTCACGAGCACACACACAAAACCATACACTAACATACCTGCATGAATGCATAGATTGCTTGACCTCACGGTGTGGAATCTAAAAGCACTTGAACGAGATGCTACATGTTGCCAAATGGCCGGACTTGGAATCAGCCAAGTAAAGGGGGGACTAGGAATTGGAATTGGCTTGCTATGAATCAGAGGGTACTGGACTCCAAATGGGCCCGGAATGGTGGCCACTGGAATTGGATGTGGCCCAAAATCAGGTTAGGTGGACTCTGATGCAGCAGCCCTGACTAAATACTAACTGTCAGATCATCTAGATTACCTTTCATAAGATATCCTTTGACAAGGCTTCTACCGTTTGACCTCAATCTTCCCCATATGACCTCTGACCTCGACCACAAATGATAGGGTTTTTGTACTCACTGCTGGGACAACCCTATGCTAAGTATGACATCCTTCACTGTGAGATATCATGTTTCCTGACATTTTTATCTTGGCGTAAAGATTACTTTTTCACAAAGAACAGAT
Source organism: Holothuria leucospilota (assembly GCA_029531755.1). Classification (NCBI taxonomy): domain Eukaryota; kingdom Metazoa; phylum Echinodermata; class Holothuroidea; order Aspidochirotida; family Holothuriidae; genus Holothuria; species Holothuria leucospilota. Next base: position 29,192,241 of record CM055966.1, on the reverse strand, counting down.
ACTGCCCTCAGCACAGTGTTTTGTAACATCAGGCTGAGAATACACACCTGCCAACATGCATCATGTACCCTTTTCTTCATTTGCCCCTAATGAAGATTCCTGATGAAAGAACATTAACCTTAAAAGAAGGTCAATGTCACCAAAAGATCTAAAACAATGAACATTCAAAGCCCTTGGCCCCTAGATTTAAGTAGTATTAGTGCAAATGGTCATTTGATACTTAACTTTTGCTGCATTATATTGTAATAACGATACTCAAAGAAGCCATATTTTAGCATTCCTTTCATATTTCACAAAGAAACCACCCCCCCCCCCCCCCTTTGTTATAAAGACCTTGTGCTAGCTAATTTTAGTAGACCTTGTGCTAGCTAATTTATTTAATCACAGTCAATATCACTTAGAATGAAACTGTCCAAGAACTGCACTGACTTAATACTTGTAAGTTTTCCATCTTAATTGAGCTGTTCAAACTTTTGAATAGACACACCCATACTGGCAGTCAATAAAGGAGCCAGGGAGCCAGGTTTGAATTACCTAACCATGCCAATAGGCACCCTGGAAGTGTGAAGTGCATAACTCCTACCCCTGGGACCTACCCATTCCTGTCATAGACCCTTGGTAAGGTCAAGGAGACACCAAAGTTAGTGGACAAGGGGACAAAGTCCTGGAAGCTCTGGGTTGTTAAAAAAAATGTCTATGAACATTAGAATGAGGCATTTTGCTACCTTTAGATTCACATTAAACAGATGACGTAAGTCAAGGTTTTACTTTTTGTATTCTTTTTTCTTGTAGAGTAACAGAAATTGGGCTAATGGCAGCTTTTGGAAGGTGAAGATGAATGATGGTAGGGGTTGCACTGGGTTCAGAACAATAAGTCCATTCTGCATCACCCTATGTACTCCATTCATCAAAATAAGGCAATAATAAACCAGAACGCAAAAATGGATTGAGCTCGTGATAATTCTATTGCACTAAGCTTGTTCCTTCACCACAACCAACTCGTGCAAACTTCATATTCTGGATAAATATTTGAATTAATGTGATGTATGACCCACACTACAAGTATAAGAAATATCCACGATCTATTCTTTGACATATTATCTTACGAAGTTATTACAGTTTGACCCTTAATAATGTCCCATTCCATGACACATTGATCCTGATAACCATGACACTGAATCCGGTCACTTTTTTCTCTTTTTTGAGCCCTGCTACAGTATTTCTTTTTACTACATATTTAATTGCATTTCTCAAAATGCTGCTCTGTAAAACACATATAATATGTCTTGCCGATACCATGCACACTGGTCAGGGCAACTTTATAGTAAGGTGCTGAGTGGACTTTTGCCCACAAACACTTTTATACTGATCCCTTTCTGAAGGATGACCCCAACTACATGCAGACAGTTGGCATAAGGCTGTTTCACATGGATGCCTAAGGCCCAGGGGTATTGAAGCCTACAATGTATGCATGCATTCTTTGGGTTTAGCAAAACCAAACCTGGGGATTTTCCCCGTAGACTTTGGGAATTTGATTACTGGCTTTCTCACTGCCATACATGTGCAATCCCAAATAATGCCAAAATGTCTCAATTCTTTAAGTCACTATTTGACTTCAGCATCCAATGTGTTGGAAAATACAGTTAAGTGTTCATATTTGATGTCTGGAATTCTTAGGAAGTTCTGTTGTTTGACCTTTGGTGACCTTAGAGGACCCCTGGCCCCACCAAAAGCAATATCATTCTTCTACTCCATATACCACATCCTTATGGTAAGAATGAATTATATCCATAGACACTTTTCAAATAACAATTACAAAGGACTGTGGGACAGAGTTTTGATATGCCTCATTTTTGTCAGTGGCACTTTACTGTGATCAAAAATGACTCAAACCAAAACTGTTTGCCCCAGTGACCCCAGATGACCTTTGACCTCTACCAAAACAACACATATTTTTTAACTAAATATGGCTCATCCACATGGTAAGTATGAAATGTATCCATGCTTATCTTGAGATATCCTGTAACAAGGTTTGCAGACATTAGAACTTGGCCTGCTTAGACATCAGAACACTCTGACCATTCCTCACAAACATCTTGCTCATCTCTTCATTTCTTTGTTGTAAGAAACCACTATCACTTCTAGAATGACACTTAATCCCTGACCAGTGAGGAACTTCATCCAGTTGATTACACAACAGATAAGCTGTTGGCATGTCCTCTGATTGTACAGAAAAATCTTTTGTGTAGGGTATGCACAGGAAGTCTTTATTTACTTATAGAGGGACTGAGATGACACCAGGAATCAATCAGCTACATATATATATGTAGGCAGGGACCAAGTTTAATTGGATAAGGTAACTGATACACAGTTTATGATTCCAAAAATAGGGTCTGGATCTCTAAGCAGATGTGCCCAATGGAGTTTGGCCCCTGGTGACCCCCAGCCTTGAGATATTCTGTTAAGGTCTTCACAGGTTCACCCCTGGTGACCCCAAATGAACTTTGATCTCCACCAAAAATGAAAAGTTTCTTCTACTCAATATTACACATCAAACTGGTAAGTACAAAATGTATTCAAGCTTTCTACCTTAAATTATTATATGAAGGGCTTAAGTTCAGACTTTGAGCCTCATGATGCCAAATAACCTTTGCCATCCATCAAAAACAATGACATTCTCTCTCAATATGGGCATGCATATAACAAGTATGAAATGTGTCCACCTTCCTATCTTGAGATATCATGTTACCAAGGTTTTCAAATTATGACCACTGCTGATGCTAGATGTTTTTTGACCTCCCCCAAAACAGTAGGCTTCTTCTGTTCAACATAAAGCATCCACATACCTAGTAGAAGAACTGCCAGCCATTCTCTTCTTGAGATAATGTGTTAACAAACTAAATGTCACAATTACAAACACACATGCACACCAACACATACATGCACAGATGCCATCATGAAGCATAGGTTTCTCTTATCATTGAAATGAAAAAGAATGATCAAATTATGTGATTTTTGTGGTCTATTTAGTGTGCCGCCATTTTCATGAGAAAATTACATATTTAAGGGCAATTATTTACACACTGCAGAGTGTCCAGGAACTTCACCACCCTTCAATTCTACCTGGACATGCCCCCAGGACCAACCAGTGACCTTAAGCTTGACTCCTGGAACCAGGGCCTTCAGCACTGTTGGCATAAATGGAAAAGCTGAAGCACTCATAGGAAATAAACTGGTCCTTATCTGTGGCCTTGAAAAATGCTCAGGATGAAAAAATGTGGTCTACCCACAAAAATAATAAGTAACCCCAGCTTAAGCTCGCTGAGGGCAGCAAACATCAAGATACTCACAAGAAGGAAGAAATGCCTCCTGCTGTTTTCAAATAGGTCTCTAGCCATGCAACATAATCTTGGCCCATCTCAATTTGGCTATGATGACCCAGCCAAACCTCTAATGTTTCATTCATCTAGAACCTGTATTAAGCTTGAAAACCTTGTCATTGTAGTGGTACTGGTATGCAACACAGGGAAGTTTGTTTGTATGAAAACTGCTGCTATGGATACCAGCTGATACTATATATCTATATATATCGAAGACTTCAAAAAATGGAACCTACGGCCATTGTGCTTGGTGCTCAGCATAAGCAATGGAGTAGGGAAAACAAGCCAGTGAGCCACCACTGGAAAAAAGGCTGTGGCCTGTCCAAATGAACTGAAACCAATTGGTTAGAAACTGAGCCGTAAAACTTCATCTAATTGTAACTCTATATTTACCAGAAATTGCAAAGCATTACCGACTAAGTCAAGCATGCATCTTCAGCAAGGGTTCTTAAATATTTGGGACTGTGGGCCACTTTTTCTTCAATTTTCACTTCACAAAAATTGTTTTACCCAGAACTCAATCAAATAGTTTGATTTCTTATTTTTTCCTTTTGACTGTGCTTTTATTCCACTGGGCCATCTACATGCACACTGTGGGCCACAAATAACCCCCTCGCTGTCACTTGAGAACCCAAGATCTCAAGCCTCATACATCGAAAGCTTCATGATGTAGTGTGGAGACACTTTACACATTCCTGACTTTTGTAACAAAGGACAAATTTCCACTGAATATGCCAACAATGCTACTGAAGGAAATTTTTACCATTCCCTTGCAAATAAATTTCCTTCACTCATCATAAAACAGCACTCTTCAAATAGTTAATAAGACACATGGTCCTGTTAAAATGTCCTTCAATTCGAGTCCATGATTGCTTCTGCTTTGAGAACAACTCCTGTAACAGTGCCACCAGTGAGGGTGTATCGGCAATTTCCTCTCCACTTATCTGTTACAGAAGAAACAGCAGAAAAATTTCAAGAATACCACCAAGAGAATGTTTTATGAGCTCCTAATCCTGATAAATCTTTTCTATTTTGTTTCTTTACACCGATCAGAGAAAACTAAAGCTAACATTTTCAAGTATTATTAGACATAAAAAGCACTGGAACTAACATAGTTTTAATTAAAACTGATGACTGAACTACACCTGTTGCTGTTGTGTAATTGTTGACTTTCAACTACATTAAGTGAAACTGGACTTACTCTTGATTTTCTTATCAAGGTTTTTAGAAATATTGTGGCTATTTTCCTGACTGTATGGGAAAATAAAATTACATCTCCCCTTATTTTCTCTAGCAAAGTAGATGAATCTTAACCTTAACTGCCAAAAATGAGTTTTGTATTTAGCGGTACCATTAAATGCATAGTCACACACTCTGCACATGGGTGCTCCCACACACAACTAGCTAGGGTCATTAGTAGCACTCCAACATCAATGTAATTTATTTGGTCGATGAAATAAATACAGAGAATTATCTCTCTGTATGCCAGGACAAATTACAGGCTTACATACAAGATAACAAATAAATATATGCACAGGTAAAGGTGTTTCCCATGGTGAGGCATGCAAGGGAATAGTGTTTTCTAAACCTGGGCAAATGGTGGTTGTCTCACACTTGCCAAAAGTGCACTTCACATGACCAAATATTCGAAAGATAAGATAGTTTCCTAGTGTTTATGGTACCTCAGAAGGTATTGTGTAAATCTGTGGAATAGCATTTTTTGCAATTTCTACTGACCAGCAGTGCCAGAAATATGTTACAGCCACCAACAAAGCAAGAAACTCACTGGGCTGATTTTGCAATGTATATTGCCTATCCTAAGAATGAACTGGCCCACCAGGCTAGCTCCTCAGAATTCTTGCTGTCCCGAATGAAACTCACAGGTCTCTGATCTACCATTCACCAGCTAAATCAAACTCTGAAGTTAGACTTACAAAACATATCTTGCTCAATCAATATTCAAGAAAGGAACAGTGAGTAAATATTAAGTGTAATTTATGTAACTTTGCCCAGGCTTCAGAACTGCCTGAATCATAAAAAGCTTTCACAATGCATGCTGAGGCACGCTACACCAAAAAGCTGTGCATGGCATAGAACCACGGGTGTAAGCACAGAAGACATGTTTGTCCTTTCCAAAATTATAATGCATGTAACTGGCTTAAAATATGGTAAAATAAGGTACAACCTCAAAAACAATTGGCTTGTGTAATGTGCATTCACTTTAGTTATGGTGTGTCTCTCTATAAACTGAGTGAATTGGCTTCATGAATACCACTTAAGAAAGTTCTTAAGCAGTTTGTAAGAATTTTGAATAATGTTAAAACATGTACACACTTCTCAGTGAACGTGGCCCTGTGTCCTTATTGAAGGCAAAATTTAATATATTCCTATAAACCAAACTGAATTAGTCTTCTTATCCCTTCATATGTAACGTCAGGGTGAGCAGCTCTTCAAGTTTCTTAGTCTTGAGAAAGCAAAGTTTTCATAAAAAAACACATATTTCTTCATACTTCAACCTGCAAACTGATGTAAAAACAAGTTTGTTATGTTGATTAATTGATACTCCATTTCGCTGTTAACTTACTTTGAGGAATAAGCATATGTATGCTTGAACAAGCTCAAAGTCCCGGTTTGTATCCAACCAGCTAGATAAAAATTTAAGGAAGGTTTCCATAGCAGCATGAGAGCCTCCCCCAATTGGCGTTAAAGACCGCATCTCCATGTCTGTAGCTGATGGATTGAGTGTTTTCATATATTCCATCACAGGTTCGTCTGAAAGAGAAATGTTTGCACACAGGTCAGTGGTCACAATGTATCTACAGGTAACAGTTTGTAATCTTCTCACAAATATATCTACCTCAAAGTAAACAAAGTAAAAGTGCTTTTATAGAAATACCAGTCATAACACACAGGTGTTGTAACATCGAATAGACTGTCAGATGATTAAGTATAAAAGTTACAAATGTTTTTTTCACAACTGATTTCCTCTTCCCAAACTTTTAAAATCATCCCAAGCTTTCCATTAAACCCCTCCTCCAATTTCAAAAATACATGACACATAATTTTCCTTTCCTGATATCAGTCATACCTACTGCAGTCTTTAGGGCTAAACTACGGTTCCCAATTACAGTCATTCAAGTGCCAAAAAAGAAAAATATAGGTTTTATAAAGGTTAAACTTTTTAAAACATAGGCCCATTTTCCCCAAAATATAGGCTTTTTATAGGTAAAATATAGGTGAATCTTTATACATCAGAGGAAAATTAGGCACGGAAATACTAATAGTTGATATTTGAAAAATATAAAGTAACATAACTTTACTCATTTTGTTTCATTTATTAGTTTGTCACCTGAAATCTTTCATGCATCAGCAACCCTGGGTACCATGACTGAATGCTGAGTCTTGAGATGGTCTTGACATCTTCAGAGAACTTGCTCTTGTTGCACTCCAAACATGGGTACCCAGGGTATGCAGTGTGCACTCTGAAAAACTTCACATGACAGGTCTGAAACAAAGCTATGAAGCTAGGGGGTATAATTTTTTTTCTTCTGCTATTTTCCTTTACTTATTCACACTTCACAGTTTAAAAAAAAACAAAATAAAGGTTTTTTATAGGTTTTATAGGCATCTTCCAACAAATATAGGCCCCATATTTTAATATAAGTTTTTTATAGGTTTGATATGAATTACAGGTTCAATTAAATTACTGCAACTGAAGTACCTAACACCTGGTTCATTACTCAAATTAACTTCTCAAATAAGCAGCATCACTGTTAATAGCTTTGATGACCATTCTTTTATAAAACAAAGAGAAATTAGATTACAATTAACAATAAATTCTGCCCTGAAATTAGTACTGGCAAAAAAAAAAGGATCAAATTACTCATGGTCATTTAAAGGTTAGATAACCTTTTACCTCCAAGGTGGTAGCTCCATGGTTAAATGTAAGATACACTGCCATTTAAATGTCAATTCTGACACCCCTTTAGGGCAAATGACTCGTGTTAGAATGAGCATCTTATTGGTATTGATAACAACTGTTGACTAGTGTTGGCATTGCAAGATTCCGTGAAATGATCAGTCTCTGGCAACTCACAGATAAAGGTCTGCTGTTCATATCATTGCTCAAGGCCATATTTTTACGAGTATACCTATCTTCTCTGCAATCCAGGTTACATATCACATTTTAATGATCTGCACTAATCACGACTGACTTACCAGAGTGGCTTATATTTGAAGGGCATAGTCTGAACTTATGTCAATTCCAATTGCAGTCACCAACTGTCAATTTAGACACCTCGGGGTTTCTAAATATATTTAGGTGATGCTAGAGCTAAGTGAACAGAAAGTGATTTTCAGCACTGGCCATCAAAGCAATCCCATATCACTCGAAGCACTTGTATGCAATGGACTGAATATCCACATGGCAAAGTTTACCACTATAAGAATGTAATCTTGAGCAAAAAGTGACCATGCACTCCTAAACGAAGTGCAGCTCTACAATCATGGCACAAACATTGCATGCAATCAAACTTCATGGACCAGGTAAAGTAACTGATTCAACAGGGACCAGTCCCAACTATTCACCTGGAAAAGTCCTTATAACTACTCTCATACTAACCCAAACAATTTAGGAACACCTGGGTATCTAAAGTCACATTTGGTGACTGCACAATAGCTTAAAATAAAAAATTCCGTTGATTGGTCAAAGGTAACTAGTACATATCAGTGGACTGTGATGAAATGTAACCCAATCCATAGCAGCCAGATACACACAGAAGTGTACTAAGCAGAATACGGTCTTAGGCACTTAACCTCAGTACAGGCTAGCTTCCGCTGGGAAATGCAATAAACCGGTATTATTTTAAATGGATGAGAAGCTAGAAGTAAACTCATTTGGGAGAATATAACCTTTCTGGAACAAGATAAGTGACCCTTTACTATTTCAGACACAGTTTACAGGGTTCACGAAGTACGGTAACCCAGTGCATTGAATTACATTTTAATTTGGTTGTCAGACTTTCAATGATCTGACAAAATACTTACAATTTCCTTCTTGTGAAGCATTGGCCAACAGTCTGCAGAGATCAGAATCCTGACTGAATGATACAGGAATGTTTGTTTTGTCATCCTAATGTGAGAAGACAAGAGATATGATTATATGCAAAACAGACATATCGAAGGCCTGTTTTCAGAATAACTAAAATGTCTTACAACTTTCTCTTACAACTGCCTTCATCAAACCTTTCAAAGGTCACTATATGCACTTGTGAAAAGAATGCTACCACAGTCAGTGAATAGACCGACTGTTCTAGCCTAAGAAATGCAAAGACAATGAAACTAAAGACGAGTCGACTAATACACAACAACTATACAACAGTAGCAAGCCTATCTTGACCATTTTCCAACTTCAGCCTCAATTCCCTTTCGAAAAAACCTGGGTTTGCCTGTACTTTTAACCGCACAAGATCAAGCATCAGAAACAAAAGAAATCACAGGCTTCCATGGGTGACAATATTCAATTCAATTCATTTCAAATTTATGTAGCAAATTGTGTATTTGGGACCACTCTGGACACAGGCTAGATTCAGGCTGACACATATTTTCTTGTTTCCTATTTTAAACCGCTAGTTCTGTCTCAGAATCCTTTGTTAACATTGGTTTAATTTGACACACCTGTTTGCATTTAAAACCTGTGGCAAACCTGTGGTAACTAGCTAACCTATGTCAACATCCAGTGAAATGCTAAGATACCTGTGATTACTGGTTGCAGACACGTATAATGAAACCCTGTTGACTTGGAACAAAACACCAACCCTATTACGTAAGGGATGTCATGAGCATTACTTTGCAAAGAAATCTTTTGATGAAAATAACATGAATTTGCAGGCATCTCAATTGTCATATCTAGGGATTAGATATCAAAATATTTAGAATATCATCAAGGACAAAACTGACAAGAAATTTGTAACAACAAGGACAACATTGACTTCCATTATATGACATGGTAAAAATGTCATTAAAATTCCATGACTGTTCTATGCACTCTGTTATTTTTTTTTTATTACGCATTTTTATTACGCATATAGGAATCTTTTCAGGCCATCTAATTGTGAAATCTGCTAAAAGGGTAGATATACATTTCTTGAGACTCATAGAAAATCTGTGAAACTGTTCTTTGTATGTGGAAAATAAGATGCTATTTTTTTTTATTTATTACTATTAATTGTTTTAGTGGAAGCAAGTCAAAAAAGTAGGATAAACTAGGATTATCAAGACGAAATTGGGAGAAGTAGGAGGAAGGTCCAAAAAGTACGAGAAACTGAAATATTTAGGAGTCACTTGAAACCCTTCAACATTTGATCTAAAGGAGGCAATCTCTTTAAATGGAATCAGTGGCATCTAGGATGTATAATTCCATGAACCAAGGATGGAAACACTGCCCCCTATGACAGGGTTTTATTGCAGCATCTAACTAAAATCCACCATGTTTATCCTCTAATGACCACTTTTCCCCCTGATTGACCCCCATTTTGCTTGAATTGTAACAATTTTTCACAAATTCCTTAGCTGATCAACAAAGTTGGGGAAGAGGGAGCATGGCCTCCTCCAGGGCCCCTTCCCTTTCTGCACTACATACACCACTGGTTGTGAGGCACAATGACATCACTTACACCAGTAAAGAATAAGAGTTGAGTTCACCTGACCAAAGGTCTACCTTCACTGGACAGAATGTTCCTAATCCTAATGCTAACCCTTACTGAACAGCAATTCACAAAGGTGTTAACATTAAGTTTAGTTGACCTATGGTCTGGCGAACCTTGAACCTACAACAGGGTCCAATTGGCCGAAAATCGTCTAGATGGAAAGAATATGTCAATCTGTTCAGTCTAGTGGACTTTTGGTCTGGAGAACCAAGCGAATCTAGGACAGGGTCAAACAGACCAAAGAACCTTTACACTGAACATTTACTTCACCCCATTCAGCCTAGGGTCGAACCTTCCATCTAGTGGACCTTTGGTCTACTGGTCCTCCCCACATATATTACACCTTTACCTGAAATGACATACAATAAATACTCACTCACCTCTTTCATTTCTGAATCATCCTCAATGTGCAATGTGGGGTTAAGCCCTGATGCTACTGGTAGAAAAAATGGGGCTGTCTTGGGAATCTTCACTGGTTGCTTCGGTTTGTTGCGTTTCTGTGAGTATAGAAAAAACATATTTCAGAGTTTTACTGCACTACAAAAAATTCTAGACCTTCAAACTGAAAAAGCAGTCAGCCCATACTTTCCTTGACATATGAAGGAAATATATTAAATCTCCTTCAGTCTCTATAGACCTTATGCAATGACGTCACTGGATGTCAGTTTGGAGGATAACAATGAAGCACATGTGCACGGACAGCAGAAATTTCTCACGTGCTTGTAGTAGACTTATGCGAGTATATGATTGGCTGACAAATCAGCTGTCTGCATTTGTTGGTGTAACTTGCAATGATATGTGCTTTTCCTCCAAACGAAGGAGCACTTTCTGCTCTATGACATCATATGCATATTGGTCTATTGCAAATATTTTTCTTAATGTTTTAGAACATAAAGTTGGCATTCTCAAGGTAAACAAAGACTGGAGTTAATTCGCACAAATTTAAAAATTAAGTACCAAACTTGTTGTCACATGATTTAGAAGAGCCATTCATGAGTTAGGATACCTAGGTATACTAATTAAATGTGGGGTGATGGTATTTTCCCTTTAAGGTGGTTAAAAATGTGAGCCACAAACCATGACTGGATGCAATCTGCTCTGCATCTGTCAATTCAGATTCTTGAGTTGATTTGTTGATTTTGAAATGTACACTACACTTAAAAAACTGTTAAAAGTTAATATCCTTTACAATAGTTCATAGTAACACCTTAGTAGGTAGACCATTTCCCGATTCCCAAAAAGGAGGACATGTCAGGTCTGTGCTACATGCCAGCCTGGTGTAGGCATCCTACATAGATGACTACCATACATACAGTACCAACGAGGAAAAACACATCGCTCGCAGTCGCTAACCAAACTGACTGTGCATGCAGATCACAAAATGATCGTCTGTGGATATGACAAATGAGTACCCCTTACTATATGGCATATACTTACAGATATTGCTCTATATGGTGATATCACATGATACAAACGAAGTTATCGTGACAGACTTTTTTTATTCGTAATTTTTAAGAATTCCCACTATGACTTTGTAGGTCTTCAAATGGAGGAAGATCAATGTCCAGCATCGAGAAATGCCAGACAGAGGAGAAGCTGCCCAAAAGCTGGACAATCCTGCAAAAAGCCAGATATACAGCCACCCTTATAGTCATATGATTGAAAAGAATCATTCATAAATTAGGATACCTGAATATAGTAATTTAAATTGGGGTGACTGCACTTTACTTTTCAAAACACCTTATGACAGATTCCTTAGAAGTACCTAAAAGTCTTTTACCACTCTCAAGACACATCTTTTGAATATTTTACTGATTTCAGGATAACTCACTAGCATTTCAAATATTGGCTGTCTTTAAGGCCATAGGTGCATTACTTCAAAAGAACCGTAGTCACATGAGCTAAACTACTTGTGAATTACTTGCCAAAAAGTGTGCAGCTGGTGCAAAATGTTACATTACAAGCAAAAATGACTTTCCACCAAAATTAAACCTTAAAAGTATGCCTAAAGCTGACTTAATATGGTCTTTTTCATGACCCTGACTTGTGAGTATATAGCATGGCCTACGCAAGCGGTACATGTACATTAGGCTAAACAGTGTTGTCAGTGCTGTGAGCCTACTTTCTAATTCAGTAGATGATGATGAAGGGCAGTTGTTTTACGATGCTATTAAAGCGACCACGAACATGGAGGAAGCCTATGGCTCACGAATTACAACTTCACGTCAGGTGGCAGCCAGTTCTACAATTTATATCAAATATGGTTTCTTTTCAAAGGCCAGTTCAGATGGGAAAACCGTAGATTTCTCTTCGAAGAAAAAACCACCTTACTTTGACCCAACCGGAGATCGAACCCCGAACCTCCTGGTTGCTAAGCTTCATTGCTTCCAATGCCACCACCTTTATCCACTCACCTTTAGCACCGGTCTTTATATTGTGTTGTGTTTATATTGTACATCAAGCACACTGCCACTACAATCATCATACCCTATATATTTCTGAACAAATATTGCAAGTTGGTTGAATGAGGCCCCTGCAGCTTATCAGAGTCATGCATGGTCCTGTACTTGCACATGCTTCCTCTACATCAAACAGTAAGAAAAACTTTTTCAAAAGCTCCCTTGGATGCCAAAGGACGAACCAAAACACTACTCACGAAGGGATTCTGCTCCCCAGGGGAGCTACATGCCTTGAATAAACAGTAAAACTCAATTGACCCATCTTTCGATATTCAGACCTCTATATTATGGGTCTGTCATGCATGGCTTCATTCTAAACTGGCTGAAAAGAACAGATACTACACATGATCTTAGCCAAAAGGCAGAGAAGTGAGAAAGGAAGTTACTCCCTGTCTTGAGTTGGTATTCACAATGTTCTTACTGCTGTATGCTGTTATCTCATCTAAATGTGATGCTGTGTGTGGGTGTCTGAGCATGCATGTACATGAATGCGTAAATGTGACAGTGTGTGTGTGTGGGTGTATGTGTGTGAGCCAAAAAATGTGTCACAAGCTCCTCCTAAAGCATGTAAGTCTTATCAAATTCAAATTTGGTGGGTACGTACCTGACCATAAAAATTTGTGCATGCATAACCAGTGATGTCATAGGTCAAAGGTCGAATTAGCCAAAAATGTTTTTCTGTTACCATTATTTGCCTATCAGTACGTTAGAAAGGGATACTAAACCAAATCATATATGAGTACCATGACATATACAGACTTGCCAACTCTCATGGTTTCACCATGAGTCTCATGGTTTCGGGCATCGTCTCACGGTTATCATGCCAGATCACACAGTAAAATCCACTTTGAGGCAATGCCAGATAAGTTTCCTTATTTAGACCAAGATCAGTGCTTTACATCGCTGGTTAAGTTATTACTGAATCGCAGATGTAGTGGCGCCTCCAGAGGTTGGTGATTGGGGGGCACTATAGAAGGGTTGCACCTCTATGTTCCGACGACTCGTTGTTCCAATGTCTCTATATTCCGAATGTATGCACGAAGGACAGTGTTAGGATAAGGGTTTGTTCTATTAAACCTAATCTTTTCTCAATCACTAACCTCAATGCAGACTTTTTGGAATATAGAGATGTCGGAATAGAGAGCTGTCCCCCTTTAGAAGATTATGCTTTAAGCCTATCCCAGATACACACAGAGCCGGAGTAAGTTGTGCATATTCACATCGGTGGTACTTTGCACCCGGAGTGAATCCTTCCTTTGTCACCCAATACAGGTGATGTCCTGGGAGACTGGTCTAAGGGAGGGGGTGTCTCCTCCCCTTTGGGAAATTTTTGTTCATTTAAGAAGGGTTAGATCCAAAATGGTGCTGTCTTTGACAAATTTCAGAACTGTTCAAAAATATTGGAAAAATTTCACATTTAATATGATTGATTTCATGATATTACATTGCTCTAAGATTCTCTACTGATGCTGAGTCCTTACAGAGATCAAAGATGTACTTTTGTAATAAAAAGTGTTTTGGTCAGAATCAGAATGATGTATTATTATCCCAATAATGGTTATAAGACATGGAGTGTGCACCCTGACTAATGCACACAAAGCCCCCCGAAATTTTGCATTGAAAATCATTTCCATAACAAAAGTTGAGTGCAAACTTTGCACTGACACACTCTCAAATTCCTAACAAAATGCATCCATCAATTAGAGGGCCAGTCTTCTGTCTAGTAATTTGTGTAAGATTTCAATTTTCATAAAATATGTCTTCACCTGAATTTCACTACTTTGCATTCTTGCAATGCTGTACTCCTCTCTAATGACCCCTATGCACAAGAACAATCTATATAACTGTAGAACCCTCACCATTGAATAATGTGAATATGTCTGAGACGGTATTGATAGTAAACACAGCCGTGTAGTGAGGCTGTACCCGTGCGGAGTGTGCGAAAATTTTGATACTCTGTGACTGATTTGCGAGAAATTTGATAGTTCGAGAATGTTTTGTAATAAGAGATAATTGAAAAAGATTCATCATTCAGCCAGAAACACACCTCCCCTACAGAAATCTATGACTTAAATGCTTTGTGGCTCATTTTATAATTTTTGGATGGGCACATGCCCCCCATGCCCCACTGTGCAGATGTATCATTGTCAGAAAAGTGACTAATTTTTTCAAACAGTCGGTTTTGTAGATGGCATCTTAATTTTGGTGGACAAAAAATCTAAAATCTTCCTACTTTAGAAAACACTTCTCATAATAACATATGAGACTTGTTTAAACTCTTCGGGTTTGAGATGTGATTTCCAGGTTTTCTCGAGAGAACCTCAAGGTTTGCCATTTTTGAGGGTGGCAAGTCTGCAAATACTCCAGGTCAAAGGTCGAATGTAAGTCAAAGGTCACATATGGCCTAATTTTTGAAAAAAAATTTAAGTCCACAGGTTTATGATTCCTTGCCAAAAGGGGGATGCTTTGCACCACTAAGGTTCATTCCTCAAATTTATACTTCTGAACCATATCCTTTCTACCCCGTGGTCACAGTTTGACCCCTGCTGACCTCACATGACCTTTGAACCCCACCAAAACTTGAATGATAAAAAGTGAAAAAAAAATTGTCTTTGAAGGGATCTGTCTGTGCTTCCTTCCTTGAAACGTCATATTTACAGTTTGTTTTTGATCTCAGTGACCTCAAATGAATTGTGGTCGTCTCGACTTGAACCAATTGGTTGGAAACTGGGATGTAAAACCTCATCTAACTAACTCAAATGAATTGTGACCTCCACCAGAAACATTAGAGTTTCTCCTCTTATCATAACAAATTTATATACAAAGTACGAAAAGTGTCCTTTATCCAAGCTTCCTATCTCGAGATATCATGTTAACTGTTTACAGGGTCTGACCACTGTGAAACCACATGACCTTTGACTCTGAAAAAAACCATAAGGTTCTTCCCCTCACAATAAGGCATCTACACATTCATTATAACATTTATTTAAGCTTCCTTCCTTGAGATATCGTATTAACAAGGTTTGCAGGGTTTGACCCCTGATGACCCTTGATGACCTTTGGCCTCCACTAAAACAACAGAGTTCTTCCCCTCACCATAATGCATCCACATACCAAGTATGAAATCAATCAGTATGCAGAAAATTTCACAAAGTATATGGAACTTAAGGGAGATGAGATTAGCAATTCAGTGGTTGCCTCCTTGTGTGTTCTTTTCAGTCAGTTTAGAATGAAGCCTCTTCATTCTTCCAACTTGGTTGCTAAGACTTTAGAAAAAGAATAAAGTTTTAAACAAGCAAATGGTTACAGGAAGGGTAAGTCATTTAAAAGTAGGTTCTTCACATGACGTCATAATAGTCCCGTTTTTACCTGTGCCGCCATTTGGACATCAAATTTACTGCACCCGCAACAACTATGCTGTGTACACACAGCACTGGTCAAAACATATAATGTTTTGTTCCTTCTTTTCCAGGGAAGTTCCCTCAACTAATCTGTTAAGGATTGTACATACCTGTAAGCGTGAGTCTGCATGTGGGTTACATGTGTTGGGCTTAAATGCTTAGTGACAACCACATAGAAAAATACTCTATCATAATATCTTTAGCCCCTCACCACATGGTGCAGTGAGTATTGCACAATCTAGTATGTGGACTCCAGAGCTCACTATTTCTTCTAAAGAATTCCAGAAACCCATCAAGCTGTACATTGTATAGTTGTTAGGTTGATAATAAACCTGTAGGACTTTTGATTTTCCATGACAATAACTAGTGCTGTCAGCAATTAGCGATTAATCGCCGGTCAACTAATCATTTAGTGACAGACCACTTTCAATTAATTGCATCTTTTAAATCTGATGCCATATACACGATCAAGCGCCGCACTGCTTCAATAAGTCAGTTTGCACCTCAATACAACACCACACAATTGACAGTTTCAGTAAAACCCCTGGTGCGACACGATATTTACAATCATTTAGAGTGTGATAATCTGCTAGTAAGAAGAGCCACACAAAAGATGTGACTGCCAAATAAACTGTTAACAAAAATGGATGGCCACAAACACCATCTTAATTGCAGTGCAGCCACATGACTCATCAATAGTTATGTACACGATAAGCACACCTGTAGGCTAAATAAACTTGCAAAATAAAGAGGAATAAACAGCTACCGGAACTTTTAACGTCAAGATATACCCCCAGAAACAAAATGAGCAGGCACAAAAGTTGACCCAATCTTGACTAAAATCATCTTTCATTCAAGTGGGGTAGGTTTCTCCAACTAAAGAAACCGGTTGCAGATTAAAATGACAGAAATCTACTTGTTAATTCATGATATGTGATTGTAGAAGCTTCTGTATGGACATATACGTTCGGATCACGTTCATACAGTTTGTCATTCATGTGTCATTCATATGCATAAAAGTTTTCAAAAAGTAACACGTGTGCAGCATAGGCCATAGAGCACATGTACAACATACGTTAGGATATGTAGTACAACTGTGCAATGTCTGTTTCCATTATACTAGTTTGGTGATTTCGACTGGCGAACCTAAAATCGCCAGTCTACAACATGTTCCTACATACACTGTACTATAAACTGTGCGCTATACTATGCCGTATCCTACACAGAAATATACAGAGTGAGAAAGACGACTATGCTTAGGTATCAAAAATTTTTACTGTCTTAGTGACAGAGAAACATTCTGTGGGTATTATGGATATTTTAAGGAGAGTTAAAAGAAAGAAATGAAGGGAGATTGTAACACATCACTGCAGTATTTTAGCGCAAGGCTCTGGTAAAGATCGGTGGGAAAAATGTCAGGGCCTAGACAGAGTTACGCAGATAATCATTGCAAGCATAGTCCAGTACATTATAGTTTGTATAAGCCTATATCACTGCAGCACGCGGCACAGATCTCGAGCTACAATTAGAGGTAGTACAGTCTGACTTATGTACTCCTGATTTTAATGATGGTTGTACTTTTAACTAATTTGACATTTTTAATATGAACGAAAAGTTAGTAAAATCAGGTTGTACCAAGCTGTGTCTATGTAACAGTTAATGAATTTTTAATATGTGCTACAGACTTTTGAATTTGCAGATTGCGATTAAAAAGTGTGGGCCTAGTATTTATCACGGCACTAACATAAGGCCGCTAAACGTTACACGGAATGATTGCACAATTCTGGGAATTCCCATACGGGAATACAAGTGGGATAAATCGCTATTAATGGCAAAAATATGTGATTAAACAATTAGCTCATTAATTGCAAATCGACAGCCCTAACAATAACCCAACAAACTTTCACCCCATCAAGAAAACATTCTTTGAAAAGAAGATACTAAGAATTTTAAGTTTTGACCAATACTTTTTTACACAGGGTACTTGTTGCGCGCTGGAAGTCTGACATCCAATATGGCTGTCACGTGTATTGTGACCTCAGTGAAGAGACCTGTCAATTAAATGTTACACAATTGTATTTATTTCTGAGAAATGGCTTCCTTTACTCCAGTTTTGTCACAGCCCTTGTCCTTCCCCCTGGCAAATTAGGAAACAAACAAGACAACCTTCAATGGACAAGGGTTAAAACTCATTTTATTTAATCCTCTCATTTCAAAGACAGCAACTGAGTGACCTGTCAATGACTGGACACATGCCAAAGGGCATTCATTGTTTTTAACAAATCACAACATGTCTCATTTTAGAGCACTGCTGGCACCACGGCTTTTCTTTAGGCTAGAAAACTTTTAGTTTGGAACACCTGGTCAATAAGGTTAACACAATGGGTTACATCAGCTAATTTTTTTGAAAGCCTGAAAATTTTTTAGACTTTCTCATTATCTTTACAGACACGTGTATATTGCACTTACTCCATCTACCTGGTCATTGTTTCCAAACTTTTTGATATTTTTCAACAAATCCTAAAGCCCAATTAGTGTCAAAAATGGCATGTTGTCGATAAATTTCCCTAGAATCCCTACATGGTAGCTAATTAGCACTCAGGAAGCAAAGTCTCTTTAATATTAGTGTTGACTCTGGGTTACTCTAAGCCACTACTTAGAAACAAGGTTTTAGAATTTGAGGTTTCAATGAATCCTACTTTGAAAAACAGGAGGAGAGGAAGAGCATTGAGCCAGAGGATTGGGAAGTTGCAGTAAACAAATTATGAAAATACTGCTCTGGCTGAAAGGGCAGTTAAGCAGAGTTCACAAGATGGAAGGTTCACTAGACCAAAAATCAAAATGCTACACTTAATCTTAACCCTAACCACAATCCTACCCAAGGCTAACCCTTATCCTAATCATAAACCTCCTTGTGTATTTAACCCCAATACTGACCCTACCTCTAATCCCAAGTTGATTTTCCATCAAAAGATCTTCCGTCTAGTGAAATTTCAGTCTAGTGAGCATTCCTTGGGAAGTCAGCACAATCATAAAAGCTCAGAAACATCACATGGACCTATCAAATTCCTTTTTTCTTCCTTTCACGGATCTTTCATTCATCATACTGTTATATAATGATATATAAACATTGAATCTCACAGGTAAAATGTTACGTTGTAAAAGAAGCCACTTATAACAGCTTTGGCATATAGACTAGCGGCAAAGTCTGAAAATTTTCGACCCCCCCGGTATAACTTTGTAAAAGTTGACACCTACCCTTAAAATGTTCCTTAGGATGTCAGCTTTCATTTTCTGTTGGTTGTCACCTTTTAAATTTACCCAAACATGGTAATTAGAAGGGTCAAAGGTCACGAGTCTATTTTCACCTTAACTTCAACATTTTTGTTACTATGCATGTGTACTTCACCTTCAGGGGAGGCTTTACCTTGAGTCTAGTGTGGTAAATATTGTGAATAAATTTACAATAAACATCCCTGAACTCCAATCAATGTATAAAACCCTTAATTATCAATATTTACTATGGTTTCATTGAATATTTTCATTATTGTTTTTGTTTTCCCCATTACAAATTTACACAATATGATATTTTAATACATCTTAGGCATGTTTTGCCACGTGGAGATAAATAAAAACAAGGTAAGATCGTTATATAAGTTGTACATTGCAATATAATGCTCTTCTTGGATAAAATTGATCTGTCGAATGTTTGACTGCATAGCGGCTCTCTTTGACTTCTGCTACAAAGGGTAACCGTAGCGAAAGGCTAAACGAAAAACCCCGTCAGCTATGTGCAGACTAGTCAAATTTATAAACCATATCTGGAAAGGTTAACAACAAAATGTAGACATGGTGTTTTCAAGTTATCATTTGTGGTTAACAAATTAAGATTTTCTCATATAGACGAGGTTGCTGACCATACTTTTATTAAAGCCCTTAGACTATATGGCGTTGAAAAATATACATCTGGCAGTTTTGATGTTGAGCTTCTAAAGGCAAAAAATCAGAATGGTCATTACAAATGGAATGCACTTTGTAAGTAGGAAAAGTAGTGCTGAACAGCTGAGTTTTTTCATTATAAAAATTGCGAATCCCATATCAGATGTGAGAGTAATAAAATGCAATGCTCCACCTTCAAAATGTGTCACTGAAATCTTGTCCTAAATGGGTAACAGCAGTAAAAAATTAACAAATTCACTGCTTTTCATAACCAGAATGCAAAAATGCATTGAGGTTTCGATGATATATGTTCTATTCCAAATAATGCCATGTCCCATATCTTTCAGTCACTGGTCAAGTGCTGCTATCTTAACATGTTGGAAAAATAATTTTAGGTTCATATTTGATCTTGGGAATTCCTGGGAAATTTTTCATTTTGACATCTGATGACTCAAGATGATGATCTTGGGAATTCTTGGGAAAATTTGCTTTTTGCCTTCTGGTGAACCCTTGAGACGATCTTGGGAATTCTTAAAATTTTGCTTTTTGACCCCAAATGACCTTTGACATCCATCAAAAACGATAGAATTCTTCCTCTTACCATAATGCATGTACATACTAAGTATGAAATTTATTCAAGCTTCCTATATTGAGATATCGTGTTAAAAACTAGGGCTGTGAATGTTTAGCAAAATTACTTAACATTTAATCGCAAAATTTTGCTATCGTTTAGCGATTAATCGCAAGTACCTATGATCAACATAGAGACTTTAAATGTGCTCTTGAACACGATGAATATGTAAAATGTGTTGTGACATCCAGGAGACATAGTTTCCATGACACTCAAACACAGATCCTCATAGAAGCTTAACATTGATGTCATATGTTTACGTGTGTGCTATCTGTTTATTGTATTTCACTTTTTCAAAAAGGGTTAAAGTGAACATCTAATTTTCTGTAATGACTGCAGATTTTTTTTACTTCGTATGGAAAAACGGGCTTTGCGATTAATCGCTGGTAGTTTTTTACTAAATGTTTATCACACATGCGATCGTTTAGCGATTAATCGCTAAATAGTCACAACCCTATTAAAAACATTTTCAGTGTTTGACCCCCGGTGACCCAACATGACCTTTGACCTCCACCAAACATGATAGCATTCATCTTCCCACCATAACACATCCACATACTACCTATGAAATCTATCCAAGCTTCCTATCTTGAGATATCGTGTCAACATGGTTTTCAGAGTTTGACCTCCGGTGACCCCAGATGACCTTTGACCGCCAACAAAAATGATAGGGTTCTTCCTCTTACCATAACACATCTACATACTAAGTATGAAATTTATCCAAGCTTCGTAACTTGAGATATCATGTTAACAAGGTTTTCAGCATTCGACCCCCGGTGACCCCAGATGACCTTTGACCTCCATAAAAAACGATAGGGTTCTTCCTCTTACCATAACACATCTACATACTAAGAATGAAATTTCTCCAAGCTTCCTATCTTGAGATATCGTGTTAACAAGATTTTCAGAGTTTGACCTCCGGTGACCCAAAATGACCTTTGACCTCCACCAAAAATGATAGGGTTCTTCCTCTTACCATAACACATCTACATACTAAGTATGAAATTTATCCAAGCTTCCTGCCTTGAGATATCATGTTAACAAGGTTTTCAGCATTCGACCCCCGGTGACCCCAGATGACCTTTGACCTCCACCAAAAATGATAGGGTTCTTTCTCTTACCATAACACATCTACATACTAAGTATGAAATTTATCCAAGCTTCCTAACTTGAGATATCATGTTAATAAGGTTTTCAGCATTCGACCCCCGGTAACCCCAGGTGACCTTTGACCTCCACCAAAAATGATAGGGTTCTTTCTCTTACCATAACACATCTACATACTTAGTATGAGATTTATCCAAGCTTCCTGCCTTGAGATATCGTGTTAACAAGGTTTTCAGAGTTTGACATCTGGTGACCCCAGATGACCTTTGACCTCCACCACAAACGATAGGGTTCTTCCTCTTACCATAACGCATCTACATACTAAGTATGAAATTTATCCAAGCTTTCCAACTTGAGATATCGTGTTAACAAGGTTTTCAGCATTCGACCCCCGGTGACCCCAGATGACCTTTGACCTCCACCAAAAACGATAGGGTTCTTCCTCTTACCATAACGCATCTACATACTAAGTATGAAATTTATCCAAGCTTTCTACCTCGAGATATCGTGTTAACAAGGTTTTCGGAGTTTGACCCCCGGTGACCCCAGATGACCTTTGACCCCCACCAAAAACAATAGGGTTCTTCCTCTCAATATGGGGCATCTATGTACCAAGTTTGAGAACTGTCAGAGTTTCCCTTCTTGAGATATCGTGTTAACGAGCAAAGTGTCACAAACACACATACACACACACATACACACGCACACACACACCCATACACACACTCACATACACACATACATACACACATACGCCATCACGAATGCATTGGTTTCTCTTATCATCGAAACCAAAAAGAAGAATTTCGAGTATCCTGTCAATTGAAACTGCCTTCATTAATCTGCATATAAAAAATCAAATCACCAAACCCTCTTAGAGCCAGTTTCATCCAGGCCCTTAGCCAGACAACGTGCTGAAGGGGCCGAGAAGGCTCCCAGACTGTCAGAGGGAAATCATTTTGAAGGCACGAGATGTGTTAACATAAAAGGCAAAGGTAATTTTTGTTCCTACAATTTCTACCAGACATAAATGTCTGTGGGTCCCTCCACTGCTCTTAAGTTATGGACCTGTACTTTCGAACAGAGTACCTGTTCTCCCGATTGTTCACCTGGTCAACACATGGTTGCTTTTACGCTATATCTGAATCTGGTTGACCCGTGATTTAGCCAACCAATTTATGTGCTTGTTGCCAGGCTAAAAGAATAATTGGTGGCAACACATCTTCTCCCAAAAAGCCTCGAGTTTGCTGAATGCTCCTTACCTCCAATCATTTGTCCACAAAAACATATATTGTGCTAGACAAAAAGCATAATATCAGTCCTTAGAAAGAAACCAGTTTTCTAAATATCCGCCTCACGATGCTAGATGTGGCTGGAACTGAACACGTAATCCCTAATTGTGATTCCTAAACACTGCCTTTATAACTTTACCAAAATGAAAGCAAGATCATATATGAATTTGTACGGTATTAACAGCCCCTCTAAAAGCTTCAATGAATTCATCTCAACATAATCATTTTTTGAGCACTGCGAATTATTTTATTTAAAAGTGTTTTTTTTTCTCAAGTAAAATCAAGTCTTTTTATGGCCATTTCCATGTCCAGACTTGAAAACGACATAGACCGTTGCGAGAATCATTCACTGGCTTTCCAATACAGGGAAACAACTTTTAATTGTATTGCTCTATAACCACAAATTATTGAAGGTTTATTTACCAGTAAACAAAATGAATTAAATTCATGTAACAATTACAATGGGTGTAAGGAACACTTTTTAGGGGGAGGAGGAGGCTAAGCCGTTTGCCCGAAAAACTGTAATAATCCTACCAGTGGCCGGATTTTCACAAAATGTGCCAGAAAAATAGGATTTTTTTCCAAACTCCGGCTGACCAAGTTCCATTGCGACTAAGTTCAAACTCCCTCTCATAAAAAGATAGCAGAAAAATGTGTGTTAAAACAAAACAAAAGCGTACTTTGTCAGTTTGTAGCGGTAAAATGTATTAGTTGCAGGCTTTTCACTTATCATTTTTTTTCAGGAGTCACAGAACCTTCAAAATAAATTTACAAGAGTCAAATTTCAAAGGGAAGGGGTCAAAATAAGTTTGAATATAGTACAACAAACTTTATTCCTGTCTTTTGCTTATTTTCCATATTTGTGATGATTTTCCACTATCTTTTTCTTCATGATATTCAATCTGTCGATAATCAATATGGGAACTGGAAAGTGCTAGTACATTTTGTGAATTAATTTGCACAATGAATGTATTGGCAAAATTACGTCATCATTACTGATTGCTGGGGAGAAAAAGCTGTGCGTCAATTTGACCCCAGAGGTTTTGTTTCTGTGCGTCAAAACGAAAAGTTGTGCATTATTGACCCGGGTGCCCGAGTCAGTGAAATCACAGTAGTTGCATGCCTTCCCGAGCAAAGACGCTTTCTGCCTTAATAAAATTTACCATCACGTCCGAAAACATTAAACAAATATCTACTGTTTTTGCATGGGATATTGCTACAACATACCCCTTTTCGCTGATCTGGTTCATGTTGGCAAATAGTAATTGCAATGACAGAAACACCGTAATGTATTTAATGAATAATTAAGTCAATTAATTTAGTTAGGCTATGTGAATTTCGCACATTTAATCTAATCAATGCAATGATTCCACACATCCTAACATCCGAAACAAAAATTCAAATTTCTCTGATACAGCTACGAAAATAGCCTACATTTCATGGTAGACCTATAAATATTTTCATTATATCCCACTTAATTTTAAGGATTGCAAGTTCTCGACATTGGTAGGGGCGGAAGCCACAGTCCAAAACTAGGACAAAAGCGACGGATTACTGGAAGGATGGTGAATAAACATTTCGGCACTATTTGGGCGGCACAAATTTGGGGCTTTTAGTGGAGAAATTTCAATAATTTGGTATTTTAATTGAAGTAAATTTAAAAATTTGGTTTTATATTGAAGTAAATGTAAAAGTTGAGGTTTGCAATTTATTTTGAAAAATAGCCCTCTTTGAGAGTACCGTAACTCAACTAAACTGTTGGGACGACCAGTCACTGTCGGAGATTAAAAACTTCATCACACACACTCATTCTCCCTAAAAAAGATTAGAAATTTTCCCAAGGAAGGCCTCAACCTTTCTCGAAAGGGCCATGTCCTTCTCACCCCACCTGGCCTCACCCCTGACAAAGTTGCTTTAAAACATCTGCATAAATGTTGTTTGAAGTCATATGATTTTGTAAAGGGTCCTTATGGGGAAAAACGTAAAATGCAGATCAAGTTTAAAAGGTGCGACCTTTAATGACCTTTGACCTTAAAACTATGTTCGGAAACTAAAGAAACATTCAAAGGTTGTATTTTAAACATCACTTGTCCATAGTTTACAGTACGCGTGGGATAGTTTCTGGAACAGGGGTGGCACCAGGACTTGCCCAACAGGGGGACCAAGCTCTCCGATGGGGGCCAGCCACCCGAAGCCTCGATTAGGGCGATATAGTGCCGAAATGATGTTTGAAGCAAAATTTCAAACTTTATTTTTTCGGTGCGCGAAGCGCGCCGAAAATTTCGGGCTCTTAATGGAAAAAGTTGAAAAAGTTGTGCTTATACCATGGAAAATTTGAAAAAATTTTGGCTTTTACGAACAAAATTGGAAAATTTTGGGGTTTTATTGAAGAATTAGCCCAAATTTAGACTAAAATTAAGTAAATAGTCGGGGAGATTGCCCTTTGTCGAGGACTACATATTTTATCGTATACATAGTAGCTCCCCGATGAAACCGGAAAATTTCCCTGAAGGGGGGGCAGCCTTCCCCAATGTGGGACATGGCCCCCTGCCCCTCACCTAGCGCCACCTCTGGATGTTTTTCTTATCAGTCTTCACCAATGGTCGAGAACTGAAACTGAAATTGAAAGGTATTGAAAACAGACATCACTGTTCAACGTGTCTAAGTCCGTTATTCAAATTTCTTTGTTAAGGCTACGAAAACACCCTATAAACAGTTTATAATTCTTTATTTTCGTTACTTTTTGAGCACCTTAAGACTGTATAAATTGTTCATTTTGACACACAGCATTTTATAAGTCTCGTCATATTAAAGGGTGTCAAAAATACTAAAATTTTGAAAAATTGACCTTTTTGACCTTTGACCTTGAAAATTTGCATGTTCGGGAACTTTCAAAAAGTGACAACCAAGCTAAAATTTAAAGTTACATTATAAACAATAGTTTTAGTATAGTCGCTATATTTTACAAATCGGTACCGGGTAAGTCAATTTTTAGAGCTCTTTTTCAAATTCACCGATAGACGAATACCATGAGTAAAACTAGCCACTCCTGGATGAATTAAATAACATACCCATCCAAACATGAAAAGTTAAATTGCAGTGAGCACAGTTACCTTTTAAGGTAACATGTTGAGAGTTATGCCTTCAGACAGTTTTGTGGCTTTAAGAAATGGTTTCTGACATGATAACATTGAAAACTGCAATCTTCAAAAAGTTTTGCTGGTTGTAAAGTGAATGTAAGTTTTCAGCAATGAGAGGATAACCTTGATGCTTTTCTGGAAATCCAATATGTGATGTAACAAGAGGAAAACACTCAGCAGATGACTTTCACACTGTATGTAGTGGCATAGGCTAGGGCACATGTGCAAGTTCTCCATGAATGACAGCCAAGACTAAATGAAATTATACTGCTAGGGGATTTTGTATGTGATGTGGAAGAGAAAGTCCATAGCAAAGACAAAAGCAATTATTGTAATATACATAACTGATTTACCAAGGTAAGTTTACAGTACACTAGTTTAGCAAGTCCTGGTGGGGGAGGGGAAGGGAGCCAAAGGAGGGAACAAACAGTTGAGTAGATGATTACACCAATGCATTGGTCTATACAGTACCTGCCAACATTCACCGACTATTTTTCATTAAACTGCTCGTATCACAGTAGCATGCCAGACTATGAATTGGCTAATTCAGTGTGGCAGTTTGACCAATGCACTAAAAATAGAATATGACGGGTTCCTTTCAGGAAAATATTCCAAAAGGGTAGACACATGTGATGCCCAATACCATCACCTTGCACACTGAGAAGATTCTTGAAAAGGTTTGTCATAGATCTTTACTTTTAGTATTCTTTATCAATGTGAGCTTGACACAAAAACCAGCCTGGCTGCAACTTTTCAAATTGGGCTCTAACAGGAAATAACAGGACCATGCCAGGAGCAGTGCTTAAATTGGATAATAGCCTACCTTTAACCCTGACAAGCACACTGTAAAAGTAGAGGCAAGAAAACCAGATGAACTGGTGGAATCAAGGAAGTTCCAGGGCTAAGGGTATGTTAAAAGGTATGAAACCCCCCCCCCCCAAAAAAAAAGAAACATCCAAATATGTGCCATATAAACAAAAGCCTTCCATTCATCTATTTTTGTCTGCAACTTTCCATGACCTGGAGAGCATCATTTCCATCATTCTGAGAGGCATTTCTCTGTAACAATATTTTGTTTGTACGCCACAGATATATATACCCTTGCATAAAACTTTTGACAATATTGCCCGGAATCGTTTGGTGGGTCAAGAAAAGACAGGAAATGTGTGATGGATAAAGACTCTTCACTAACCTTAATGAGTTCCAAATTAGTGAGGCTCTGCCAACGGGAGTTTGGTAGAAGTGAAAGGGTCACCAGGTGGGCAGATATCTGTTCTGGTGAGGAAAACTCCATCATTAAACTAGCATCTGTCTGAGAGTCTTCATTCTCTGCATCTTCTGTGAAAGAGTAAGGAATAAAGTGAAAAATAGTCATGTCATGTCTAAAACAAAAGTTAAAATAGGAAAGCTTTGAAAAAAAAAATATGAAAAAGACAAAAATTTAAAGCAGAAAAATACATTTTATAAATACACTTTTAAAGAATGGCTAAAGACAATGACATGTAAGAAAGAATGCAGGTAAAATTTGCTTTCATATAGTATGACAATATCCACAGCTGACTTTTATCAGATTTCAACCAGAAGTGAACTTTAAACAACCAATGGTAACATCATGCCTCCATTGACAGCCATGGAATTGCTAGGTGCTATCAAAGCAAAGTGATAAAGCAGGTAAGCATTTACAACTTATCATATCAAGAAACACAGTTTGGCCACATAAAATACAGCCATAACTTATTTTCTTGTGACATTTTCACAAACTGGGATGAGCAATCTAGCTTAAAAAAATGAGTTATGTTTTCTTCTCACAAAAAGTGTAAATTACCAACCGTCTGTGCCAACACCAGTCCCTGGCATTAAAACCACTGAAGGCTGAAAGTCACTTGGCAATGGTCGTAAGGTGACGTTACTGTACAAAGTCTTGTTCGACCTAAAAAAGAATACATTAATCATGAAATTTTAAGTGAGAATGCTCAAAATCATTAAACACTGGCAATTTATCTCCCATTTTAGACCTGTCAAGGGAATTCACTTCACAGGCCTAACAATCCACAGTAATCCTCTTGATTTCAGGGTTTACAAATAGATACATATGAAGACTTATAACAGTGATGTGTATTACTGGCACTAACACTCAACTTTCCTGACAACAAATAGTCAAATATGACCATAGTTTGCACTATATACCATAAATTTCATATTTCACATCAACGATTGCACTTCATATCATACATTTTACAATGAGCATCAAAGGACAAAGACTTAACACCACCAAACACTGATACTACTCCCCAAAACTCAACAATCAGATTGGATTATGCAATTTTTTTCAGCACCCTCAACCCACAATTGAGGTTGCAAATTTGACCCAGCTTTTGTTTTTCCCTCTGTGTATTACAGCCTCTGTCAGCAAGTGTAAGGCTGTTATGGAATTGAAGAAAAAAAGATGACTTAGTAGATGTCATTGAACTGTGTTCAAGTTTCATCTCAGTATTAGGCCATTACTCTTAAGAAGTTGACAAAATGTGCACATATCCTGAGGAAGACACTTGAAAAGTTAACTTTGCTCATGTGAATAATTTTCCCACTTACTTGCTCATCAGGCATAAAACTGCCTGGTCACTGGTGTGCTCCCCTTCCTTTCCTTCCTTCCTGATTCCCTCCCTCCTTATCTTCTCCACTTGCCCCCCCCCCCTCCCCATCCCTCCTTGTTTTCATTCCTTTCAAGATAAGAACTAGGTGAGAACACTTAAACCTTGAGCTCTTTGCAATTTGGTTGTGAAACCCTTAAGCCTTGAAAATGTTGGGAAAGTAAAGATCATGCTTGACCATTTGAAAGGGAAAAATTATGTTTACATACAGGCACGGATCAAAGGGGGGGGGGGGCCTTTCCCGGCCTCAGCCCCCCCCCTTTTTTGCCACATCAACAATAACAAATATGTGAAAATTAGCATAATGTTAATCTAGGAGATTATTCAAGGGGGCTTTCAGCCCCCCCCCCCTCCAAAATGTCTGGATCCACTCCTGACATACCATGGACATGGCAAAGAAAGCAAACAGCTGTTGTAAATTATTAAGCCATTCAGTCTCACCAATGAATGCATTCTAGCAATAGTTTTACATCCCCCCATTGTGAATGTTGCATCATTTGTACATTTGAAAGAATGGGTGAACAAATTATTCTAGAGCTACAAAGCAGTCAACTTCTTTCTGAGAGAACCTTTATACAGTTTTTGGAAATAGAGAGAACCACCTACCTCAATTGAATTTTCTATCATCCCATACTTAAAGATCACTACCTTACCAAGCAGCTGTACCACAAGTACAAATTATTTATGTTGTGTGACATCCATTTTTATTGTATGTGTCAAATAATCTATAAACATTGCAATAATATGCTACCTAACGCAATATGCTACCTAACGCAATTTCCACTGCTATCTTTCCTCAATGTAACTCAATTCACAATAGACCTACAACTGTAAGTACTAAGTTCCCGCAACATAGATCTCTTTGCTGTGACTCGTCATAATACACCACATGGTAGATTGTTATTGAATAATTATTGCTACGGTTTATGGCAAGACATACCACCCAACTTAAAATCATCCAAATCCTTAAACATTTTCCTAAGTAAAGCATTGTATCCTTAATAAGTAACTTATTTATTGTGCAGTGAAACTGAATTAACATTCAGTACCTTTCTTTTCTCCAGTCATGCTTGGTTTACGTGTTCCTGAACATGTATTACTTCCTATACGTTATTTTTACTCATTGTTAATTTGGGTTACTAGCCTAGTTAGCAGGTTTCTGTTTTTCTAGTGTCCTTCAAATGATTTCTTGCTATTTTGTTATGTACACCCATGTTGTTTATGTACTCTTTGAAATCATTTGTGAAATAAATTTGAATTTAATTGAAATGAATTTTAAAGGGGTACAATTTTTCGGTATCACCAATGCAATATTTAAGCCCCTCTGCTTTGGTTTTCTAGAAAGATGTTTCTTTACAGATCCAAAGAATTCTTATTTATCATGTGATGCAAGAGGATTGTGTGAGAAAGCAAACTCACCACAGGTATACACCAAGGTCATCAACGTGTGTTGTTGCCAAAAAAGCGTTAGTCGGGGATAATGCGAGGCTAGTAGCTGCTGAGTCCACCAAGAAACAATCAACTAATCTAAAATGGGGAAATATTTTATAAAATATTCTCAAAATTGAAATCTAAAGAATAGACTAGTTTCACATTGTGGACTTCTATCAAAGTCCCTTCATCTTTATGGGCATGCAAACCTAGGAGACCTTTTCATTAGTAATTGTGAAAAATGCATGCCTCTTTTTATAAATCCAAGCACAAATGAGAACTATGAACTTGCTACGTGTACATGCCAATGATGCTGAGTTCACAGGAGAGACAACAGTTACACCCTTGTAAAAATTTTATGACTTTTTTCTATCGCACAACTCATTTTGACAAAATTCCATGGTATTTTGAGGCTCAGGGAACCCCAGTCAAAATACCATCACAGTGAATATATTTGCTGACAGCATACACAATGACTGAGAGGCCAACTCATCCATGCAAAAGTTTAATCACATTTCCCCAAAATTATTTAGGTCAACTAAAGATTTTTGTCAATTTCTGTCATATAGCTCTTCCCTACATTGATTACACTTGTCATATTTGTTAGGCACACTGACATTATGCCTATATTATGCCAACATCATCCTTAAACTCATGTCCTTTCTCCTACCATAACAACCTCCCCTACCCCAACCTCCCCACCCAACCCCACCCCTTCCCCACTCCTTCCCACCTCTTCCCCACCCACCCCACCCCCCAGATAATGCACTCATCAATTGTAACCACAGCCTCCCATACTCCAGTCAAGCTCCAGCAAGGCAATGCTTTTGCCAGGGATGTGCCATTCACCTGTGTGTAGTTCCTGCTAAAGCATGGTAGGACAATGAATCTGTCACTTAAGGCAAGTTTCTCTGAACATGGACATATGTGAAGCAGTATATAATTCAAACTGTTCCCTAATTCTCATAAACAAGTTTTCCCTAAATACTCTGAGTTAGAGGGTATACTATGGGCAAACCTTCCAGCCACAAGTTGCTGATGCCTTAGATTCTAAAACAGCACTTTGAGGCAGTCTCCCAAACAGTATGCAAGCTCACAAGACTGATGTCAAAATATATTCAGTGATATGACACTGCTGCAATAAAATCAAATGGTGATAGGTCGAACTGAGATCAATCAGAGCAATTTAGACACATTTTTTAAACACAACAAACGACAAAATGAGACCATTCACAATAATTAGAGATATTTTTAAAATACTTCTTTAGGGTATTTTGAGAATGTCTTAAGTCATCCCATGGTATTGCCAGATGTAGGCAAGGGCAGGAATTTCTTCTAAAAATGGGAATAACTGCTTATTTTTAACAATTTCTGAGCTGCTGTCATATCGTGCTGGAGCTTCTTGAGTAGGAGATGTTTACTTTAAATATAGACCACAGAAAGAATGTCATAAATTTTGTATCACTCAAGGAACCAACGGACTCAGGTATCAACTGACCCAAGGTCCATTCACTATGATGGGAACTGGCTGGTACTTATAGCAGGGATGTGCATTGTAAAAAATGGGGCTGAAAAATTACAGAAACTGCAAAAACTAAGCTGAGACAACTGCAGGGATCTGAAGGGGACATAATGAGCACTTCCAATACAAGTATTGGTACTGCATATTGAAACCAAGTGCTGCTACACTATGTGGAGTCTTTGAAGTATTAATGGGTAAATGCAGTCAAATGATGCCCCAACTTTATTGAACTTGTTCTACATATAACCAGAAATATAACAGACTTGTTACATTTTCAAGACTCACATCTCCATTCAAGTCCCCACCAGACCCTGGCATGGGCCCTGGTATGGGGCCTTTGGTATATTTGACCAGTGCATTGTGACCAAAACTAACATATGGCATCTTGCAGAGGAGCAAACTAAACAACTCAATCCTCTTTGTGTACAACAAGATGAACAGGTAAAAAAAAACAATTTCTTTGCTGGAGGTGAAATACATTTTCTTCACAGATAAGCAGAATAAGTTCTTTGGTCATTGCCAATACGCAAGTATGATTATCATTTCTCCTCAATATCTTCTAATTCTTTGTAGATAACCTTTGTTTCTAGAGATGTCCTGCTAGAAGTAAAAAGAATACCTCATTTCTGAAAAAAACAAAAGCTTACATGACCTCAAACATTTGATGCCTCAATGGGCACAACTGGCCATAGCCAGCTATATTTTGGAAACGACCAATAAAGACACCAAGAAATGTTTACCCAAAAGACATTATAAAAGAACAGAAGTTGGAAATTTGAGAATGAAAAGACACCATGGGAAGCATGTTGCCAGAATTTCTCACTAGCAGTACCAATGCATGCTGGGATTTCCATCATATACAAAACAAATTATGACCATCATTCGACAACAAAGGCTATATCATTCCATTGGCATTGTTTCCCTACAGTCTACAAGGAACCTTTGAACTTTAAATAATAATGAGTTATATTCACTAATGAGACGACTGGGAGAGGTAAACAATTGAACTCTTTTGACTCTGAAATGCTTTTTTATTGTTTTTTAGTTTTTGTATTTTTTTTTTCTTTTTCTTTGTAATATCCAGTGACAGAGGTTTCTTTTAGGTTTTAGAGAACACTAAAACCTCCTTTGAACTTTACATAATGATGATTTATATTCACTAATGAGACAACCAGGAGAGGCAAACAAACAAACTCTTTTGACTATGAAATGCTTTTATTTCATTTTTTGTTTTTGATTTCTTTTTCTTTGTAACATCCAAGTGACAGTTTTCTTTTAGGTTTTAAAAACCACTAAAACCCCCTTTGAACTTTACACAGTAATGAGTTATATTCACTAATGAGACAATCAGGAGAGGCAAACAAACTCTTTTGCCTCTGAAATGCTTTTATTTCATTTTTTTTTTTTCTTTTTCTTTTTAATATCCAGTGACAGCATTTCTTTTAGGTTTAAAAGAACACTAAAACCTTCAACTTCAACTAAGAATAAAGTAATTCACTAATGAGACAAAAGAGGGAGACCGCTTTCCCCTTAAACTGGTGTTTGTTTCTAGGATGCACGTGGATAGACCATCCTTAAGATATACAGTAAACAGCATCACAAATCCCTATATGCTATAAAAGTAAGTCCTTCCTTCTACCTTAGTGCAAAACATAAAAAAAAAAAAAAATTAAAATGCAACTCAGGTTAGAGCACAAGGCCACCTTACTTTGCAGTTGGTAGATCCCAAGTCCTAATAGAAGAGTCCATGGAAGAAGTCACAAGCCATCTGGCATCTGCAGAGAAAGACTTAAACAACAAAGGAAACCTGTTAATTCTAAAATTTACTGTAACCAGAAAACCTAAAAGCTTAATGATTCATTGCCACTGAAATGTAAGTCTTAGTAATGTACTTTCAAATTGACAGTGTTTCGTAAATTACTGTCTTTACAATTTTGGCACAGAATGTCTAGGATCCATGGGCATAGACCAAACACACTAGTACCATATTAACAACCTTTTGATCTCCAATGGCCCAAAACAACCTTTGACCTCCACATAATATGGGGCATCCACATGTCCATTATGAGATTCATACTTGAGGTATGGTGTTTATAGTGTTTACAAGTTTAAACTTCTGACCTCTAGTGACCCCAAATGACCTTTGACCTCCACCAGAAAAAGAGGGATCAATCAATATGGGCCATTTACGTGTCAAGTATGATATTCTTGTATGCTTCCCTTGCATATATTAACATTTTACGTGTAGGACACACATCTGATGACCTTTTACAAAAGCACAAGTAACTGTGGAGGAATCACATCCCCCACCTACATCTGCTTACAGTGTACCTTAAGTCTTAAATCTAAAAAAATATATGTTACAAAGCTTGAAGTATGCATCCAAATGGTCCAACACAGATCTTCACAGGCCATCTCTGAGCTAAGATATAAAATGTTGATGCTTTACATTCACTCAATATAAAATGGTAGATTAAACAACAATTTGTGATGTCATTCTTGTACTACTCAAATTACCGTCTTTGTATTTCTTTGTTTTCTTCTTTGATTTGTACCAAATTGTGATCATTATCTTACTGTTGTGAGGTGACTTGGCTGTATAAGCCCTTTCCATACAACATGCTTTGTGAGGGAACAGTAAATGTTCCAAGGTCGTATAAACATCTTAATTTCAAAGGGAAACAAAAGCAGGTAATGTGAGTTGTACAAGACGGACAACACAAATTAATGCACAATTAACTATTTCAAATAAAGTGAATAAACTTCCACACTTTAATCTCAGCAACAGAGAAAGCTATGAAAATTGGAATGGTTGATGATGAGTTCATTTTCTAACCTCTAAAATATATACTCTTGTAATTTTAGTCTTTAGTCCACTTTAAGCTCTCCATATTCCGTGATTTACTGTATATGGATCTAGTTATAATGAACATGGATGCATCACAGATCTGCACATTCAACAAAAGTGATAGCATGCCCAAACAAAACACTGATGGCGCTATTTTTATTCTATTTCATAGATACACATAGTTTTTGGCAAATACTATGCAAAAGGCCTCTCTAGTGACTTGCATTTGAGTTGAAGTAGCCACCTGGATATTACAAGTGGATAAGGCCGCCAAAACTGTTTGTGTTCTTTTAATTAGAAATAATGTCCCTCAGTCAATTCACTTATCCTTCATATATTTCTCTCTCATTTATCCCCACTTATCATACTGTAATATCTCATGGAGCAATACCTACACAGCTCACACAAGCAGGCTGTATGCTCTGCAACATATATATATTACATATTATTACACATTCAAATTACCAGGCTCGTATATGCCTAGTTTTTGATAATCTAAATATACTGGATATTAAGAATATCTTTACAACCACTTGCAGTAGGTACTTGCGTATCTGTCAACAACTGTCTGATGTCTATAAAAAAAGACCTATCAAACTAAGACCCTACTGGCTATAAATTTACGACCGATAAAGCTATTAAAGACCTTCCTAGCTACAAAACGAAGATTTATAAAACTAACATCCTACTTGCTACAAAACCTATGACCCTACTAGCTATAAAACTGAGACCTATAAGTCTAAGACCCTACTAGCTGTAAAACTAAGACCTGAAAGTTTTCTTTTTCACATGAAACAAGAACAAGACAAAAGACAATATCTTCATGGAAATAGCACTTTCAGATGTTTGCGAAACTAGAACCAAGTATGAAGTAAACGCATGGAGCTTAGACTCTCAGCTATCATGAACTGGAGCCTCTTTTTTGTCTTGTTCTTGTTTCATGTGAAAAAAATCTGGATTTGATAAAATGGTCATCTGTATGATATTCAAAGTAGTTGCCTGTTACTTATGTAAATTTACATTATAGCTATTTAGGTACTGGGAAAATGAAAAGAGAGGGCCTTGACCTACTTGTATGTAGCCCATGAAATGAAGCATATTCTGACAAGGAGTACTGCAGGTAAAGTCTAGAAATGGGACAATAAGGTCCTGGCCTCAGCATAGGCCTGATAACGTGACCCTTTTTAAGATTTTAAAAATAAATTTGACATTTTCAAGTAAAAATTACCTTCCTTGGCCTGGTTCATATTAATGGGTAATTGAAATGAAAACAAGTATAGTAATAAACTTGTCTGGTTTATACAATCCTGAAGGCAGCAAGAACCTATCCTAGCATACCATAACACAGGGAAATTAGAGCCTATACCTGATCCTAACTTAAAAGGATCTCAATGCTTTTTAGACGAACTAGCCATCATTACAGATGGCAAATGTATCTGAGTATGTGTGTGGTGTGGAAAACATAAGGTGAACAACAGGGTTAGAGTCTGAAGACCAACCTCTCCCTCTCAATGATTTACAGACTGGGCATGGCTGACTAGCCAACTGTTTGCTTGACTTCCTAAGTGAAGCAGGAGGACACAACGACCACAAGACACAGCTATGACTGCGTTCACTTTTAAACTGACAGTGAAAATTGTTAATGGCATTATGCAAGAAAGTTGAGCAGCTGGCTGCCCGGCTATTGATTGGTTGGTGTGATTCTATCTCAATACATGTTATGTATTTTATGTAACCAGGAACATTTCTTTCCTTGAAAACTACAATTCTGGTACTTTCTGGAATAAAGCACCTGCGCATTTGACAAATACTGGTAAATTAAATAAGCAACATGATAAATTTGGGAAAGTACTTTAGATCCATACTGATAGGTTCCAGCATTTTATGAATGCAAAATTCCCAGACATTTCCCAGATGTGTATTTTCAAAATTCCACAGTATTTTCATGTTCCAACATATTTCCAGATGTCCTCATTCACTGGATATACCATTTGAAGATAATATAAATCCACTTTCTCTTTTGAAGCAATCAAATTCTCTGGAAAAAAGTAACTCACTTTTATTGATTTTTCTGTTTTCAGGATTTTTGGGAACCACATAATAATGACACTAAGGTTAACAAGAAGTAATGATCATATTCATTACATCTTTCAAACTATCAAAAGATTTATTAAGAGACTGAATGCATCTATTTCTAACAGGTTTATTCCTTGAAAACAATTTAGTTTTTGTACTGTATTTTTTCTGGTAGATCTTCCCCGCACAAACTTTTAGTAGATTCTCAATACTTTTCTATAGTAATTGTGTAGCTTGAAACTTGTAGCCTATGTAAATTTTGAAAGGTGAAATATAGATTATAAAACAAAACTTTGAACTCTCTGTTGCAAGGGTTTCAGCAACCAGAAGACATATCCAACTTACCATATCCAAAATGACATTTCCATGACCAAGGAACTTTCTTACGACACGTCGCAACTCCACATCAATAAGGACTATGCTGAAATTGTCCATGGCTATGGCAAGCATTGAACTGAGAAACACATAAAAGAATTAGAAATACCTCATACATAACAAACCACTCTTGCAGGAAGTGCTGATACTCAAACGTCTTATAATAATTGCAGAATACTACACTTCTTGGTTACTACAATGCGAGACTTTGCAGGACCAAGATGGCCATATCAAGGCCCACACCGAAACAGAAATGCCAAACCCATAGCCAGAGAAGGTAGTGAAGGGAGGGGGGGGGGAGATTTCAGAGGGAAAAATTTTTCAAGGGGAGAGGGGCAAGATGTTTAAAATGTTCTAAGATGATGGTAAGTTAATATTTTCTAGGGGACTTTTATTTCTAGGGGACTTTTATTTCTAGGGGGAGCACTTTCCTTCCCTTCCCCAGCCATGTGCTTGATAAATACCCATATTTACATTTTGCTATGCCTGCTGTTAAAGTTAGATGGAGTTTTACAGCCCAGTTTCCAACCTATTGGTTCAAGTCGAGCCGGCCATGGCCTTTTTTCCAGTTGCGGCTCACTGGCTTGTTTTCCCTACTCCATTGCTTATGCGGAGCATCATGCACAATGGCAGTAGGTTCCATTTTTAGAGTCTTTGGTATGACTCGACCTGGGAATCGAACCCGGGCCTTCCGCGTGAGAGGCGGATGCTCTACCGCTAGACCAAACACGCGGTGCCTGCTGTTAAAACACAAATCATGCACATATGCCTGAACTCACAGTTGAACTTGTATGTATCTCTGTACTCGCATTTTACTCACATTTCACAGGGATCCAAGCAGCTCCTAAAAA
This sequence comes from Holothuria leucospilota, assembly GCA_029531755.1. Lineage (NCBI taxonomy): Eukaryota > Metazoa > Echinodermata > Holothuroidea > Aspidochirotida > Holothuriidae > Holothuria > Holothuria leucospilota. The sequence goes on along the minus strand of CM055966.1, from coordinate 29,154,431 downwards.
CACAAAATCTCCACTTTTTCCTAGGTTCCCTGACCAATTTTCAACATTCCAAGATAATTGTTTTGTCCTATTTTGAACCTTTCAGTGAATGTGATGTGTGGACATGATACAAATATGTATGACTAACCAATTTCTCTTTTGGGCCAATCAAATTCCCTGACATTTTCCCACATTCTAGGTCTTCTCTAACTGGAAAAATGCAATCTCATTTTCAACTTTCCTGATTTTCAGGAGGTTTGGAACCCTGTTTCAGCATATATGCCGGTGCTCACACTTTCATTTTTATTTATATTTGATTCATCACAACACAAATTTAACAAAACAAATAACAGAAGCACAGATGTAGCAAATTCTATGAAAAGAAGTGCATTAAGAGTAAGAAACACTGTAGGGTTTATCGAGAAGTGACACTCCCTGAGAAAAACAGCAACAGATGATTACACATAGAGAAAAACAAAACTATCTTCCATTAATACACATCCCACCACCCTACCCCAACCACCCCATCCCAATCCCCACCCACCCAATCCCAATCCAACCCCCACCAGTCCCAACTCAACCCCAGTCCCACCCACCCCTTGACCCTAGGAGAAGTGCTAATAGAGAGAGGAAGAGTAAACAATTACATGGGATTTAGTACAAGCTCGTAAAGTAGATTTTGCTAAAAGAAGCTAAAGAAGTTTCAGCCTTTAATGTTGGTGGTAAGGGATTCCAAAGTGTTATGGCACAGTAGTGAAGACTATTCTTGTACAAATTGTAGTGATATTTCCTTGGGTGCAAGGGATCAGCTTGCCTTGTGTTGTGTGAATGTACAAATGACCTGTATGTAAAGTAAACATTAAGTGAAGTTGAAAGCATTTTGTGCATAGAATGGTAGACAAAACTGGCCACATGTAGGTTGAATAGGTCAATAAGTTTAAGTAAATTCATAGACTTATGGCATTAGTATGATCCCTTAAATCAGAAAAGGTGATATGCTTTATTGCCCTTTTCTGCAGAATAATCAACTTGTGCAACAAATACTTGCTTGAACCAGACCAAATAATGTGACAGTAAGTCAGATGTGGGAGTATTATTGTCTGGTAAAGGGACCTGAGAATGCTCCAAGAAGAATATGCTTCAGTTTTGAAAGAATGCCTACACCTTTTGCAACAAGAGTAGAAATATACTGGATGTGCTCCTGCCAAGTGAGTTTAGAGTCGATGAAGACACCTAAGAATTTCACACAATCCACCTTTCGATGGTGGACCACTTCAATCTACATACCTCTACTGCCATACACACATGTAATCATATTTCAGCATATATCCACTTAAGGAAGGGTTCTAGCAAAAAGTTACTTTTGATATGCAAAAGAGTAACTAAATCAATGAGTACTGGGGAAATTTTCATTCGCTTTCTATGAGTGGGTCTCAAGATATAAGCAGATGACATTACTACATTTGGAACCCAAAGTGGACTTTGGCAAGTGGACAAAGCAAGAAAAACTGATGGCATCTTTGCACATCGATGAGCAATGCTGTGTTTCTCAATCTATTGTTTTGTCCTTAAAACTGATATGGAAGAAAGTTCCCCATGGAGAATCTCCAAGTTTGTTAAAATCCCATAAATCACATCCATTTACATTACAGATAAAAACATAAGATTATTTTTGATTTATTTTATGTGACTACTAACTCACCTTTCCCTGTGTAACCTCACATGGGCAACAGAATTGTCCAGTATTAACTCATGAAGCAGTGTCTTCTCCCTAAAATGCCAAAACTTCACCTTTTTGTCCGCAGCTGCTGTGAAAACCACCTGGTTTAATCCATCTACTGCTACACCTCGTACAGATCCAGAATGGGCTGCAAAGAGATTGTTTGCCCAGTATACTTAGGACTAGCAAGAATCAGTTTCAAAGAAATTAGTGCCTTTGTGCCTACAAAAAATTATCACTCCTTTCAAAACTATGATTTTCATGAATGAACAAAATGCATTTCAAAATTAGTAGCTGGTTAACTGTGTTTCATGAAATAAGGTTCTCAAGGAATAAGTTGTTTTCTATATCATGAATCACTTGTTGTGTAGTGAAATGATGCAACATAAATTCTTGTAATGTGAAACATATCTGGAGAAAGAAAGCTTTTACCAAAGTTTAGTGGTGAGATTAAATTGTTTCATAAATGACAAAAGATATTTCCTGTCTTTGTCATGGTGATGCAATGCTAACACACTAAGCTCCTTTACTGTCTTCACATGTCCTGAACCATCTTTACAGTGTGTATACTGTGTTTGTTTCCATGACCCAATCAAACGTCTCAGGATTTGAAGGGTGTGGCAGTATACTGATATATCAAAAAATAACCATCAGCGGGAGCACATTCATATGGATCGTACTGACTTTCCAATAATAATGAAATTCCGAGACATTCGTATACTCCAAATAGCTATGTTATGGAGGGATTTCATGTGACGTCATGCAATTGGAATTGTCCAGCACTGAAGGGCAAAACACACCCACAGTAAGCTTATTTACAGCACATGCCCACAGCATAACCAAAGATACTACTGTGACATCATGTATACAGTGGATGCTTGCCCTTCAAAACCAAAGAGACATGCAATCATATGATGTCAGTGAAACCCTTCTATACTGATATGACTGATGGTTAAGTTCCTGTACCCCCTCACACTTCTTTAAAGCCCCCTGTATCCCACCAGTCTTCTTACACACTATCTAGTATTCAAAATATATGACACTCCAAATAGCTATGTCATACTAATATAAACAATGTGTAAGTTCTAGTTAACCTTCACACTTCTTCAGAGCCCTATGAAGCCCACAGCCTCCTATAAGCAAGTTAACTTTCTTAATATACATCACTCACTGCACATTTCTTTCTAGGTTACACTACTATCAATGTACTTGTAATAATGTGTCATTGGACAGCCACATCTGAATTGCATAATTAACATGTCAGTAGCAGCCTCTTGGACAATTTTCCACTTAAATTGTACATTTACAGCATTTTGCATTTGCAGAAAGGTTTAAACTTAAAATGTTTTTGTAGAAGGTAAAAGAAGAATTGAATTTAAGCATTCGTGGCCCTGTTTCATAAAAAGTTACCCTCAACCTTAAGTTTGATTTCAACAGGACTACTGCACTTAAGTTCAAACTTCAGATCAATTGTTACTCTTCATATAAAAGAATGCCCTGGTGACATTTGTATTATATACAGATGTGATGTTCTCGAGATATACGCAAATGAAGTAACCATATTTGTTACCTAAAAAGAACTTTATGCAAGCAGGCATGATATCATCTCATCACATTTATGAGCAATGCATTATTTTTCTTTGCCTTTCAATCTATTTATTACAATCTTGAAGTTAAATGCAAGTTTACCTATAGGGTAAGTGAAGTTTGTAACTTTCCATAACTTTCACACATTTTCACTACAAAGACATGAGATTATGGAGGAGAAACTTGGTTTTATTAAAAAAATACCACAGATTAATGTGATGCTTTAGTGTCATATTTGCTGGCATAAATAGCTCCTGTGTGTAAAACTGTTGTAAATTTACATTCCAGTATCTTGAAAACCACACAGAGGAAGCAACTGAAATTTTACCATCATGTTAACATTTAATGCATAAAAATAATCCTTAGCTGAGACCATTCTGTTCATTCACTTTTTGTGGCCAAAGATCCTACCTTTGTCTCTGCCAAAGGTTCCACGTAACATTCCTGACTGGATGTTATAAAGTTTTACATGGCCAGTATTCCAACCTATTAACACAAAATTGCCACATCCAGTTACATCGACAGCCTGCAAAGTAAACATGAGACAAAGAGAGAGTATAAACAAAAGGTTTATTTATAACCTGAACGCAACACTGCAAGTAACTGCAATGAATCAACTGCAAAGAATTCTCATAAATTCAGAATTATACTGTTAACTGTTCCTCATGAAGACTCTCACAGTTACAAAAGGTAAATATTACATTCCTTTTCTCAGGCATGTGAGTGGCAACTCAGAAAAATAGAGGAAATTTTGAGGACAAACTCGGCACACGTGAGGAACTGCATTCTATGGGTCCAGGTGCAATGCCGCAGTATAGTACTGTACATCAGTGTCAATGAGGGCCAAACCCCCAAAGCTCTTAGCATTCTTTCAAACTAACATCCTCAAAGTCACATGACTTTTCTTTTTTTTTCTCTCCCCCCCCCCCCCCACCTTCCCCACTACAAAAAGACCAAACACCCTACACGATTTCAGGTATTAATACACTGAGGTAAGTCCTAGCCATTTGCTCTTGTTTAAACACTTGCCTTCTGTCATCTAGGCTAGGTTATATACGTCCTTGGTCAACGGTAACTACAGGCCTACATAGCCTAACAGTTATAGGGTCATTATAATTTCGACTTCATAGGCCCTATATTACATTAAGTAGCCATCCCGACTATGCATCCCTCCCCCATGCAAAGAAAATGTTTTTATGCTGGTTGTAGCAAAAGTCTCCTAAACTTAGTATGCAAATGTTGCGAGGATGTGTTTGCATTCGAAGTTCAGTATCGGTATAGGCTAGATCACTCAGACCATACCTAATACACGTTAGGATAGCACGCCGGGTTGCTGCAATAACTCACAAGAAAAAAGCATCATACAACAAAATTATGGAAGTAAAGCTTACAAAAATAATGCGTATGGCTGTTTTAAAGTATACTGCACATGTCACATAAATATTACCAGAAATTTGCACTGACTGACATATGTGCGAATCCTTAGACAATAGATAGTAATAAGTAGGCTGCGCCGACTACAGTAGCTTCTCTGTATCACTTGCACACAATAAGTGCGTAAGAAATCATTCAGAAGCGGGCTAACCGGCCGGACGATGTACGCCGGGTAAAAGCACAAAACTTCTGAAATTGTTGTAGGCTAGCTACGGACTGACGGTACGGAAGCATTGGGTTATCGTGGTTAGCTACAACAGTAGGCTCTACTGCAATGGAAACTTCCATCTGATTGGATAGACATCCAATCGCTGTTTGCACTGGGAGTCTGGGATAAATTCACGTTTGTATGCAAGGAAGAATGTGTAAATGCCGAGACACTTTGTCAAGATACTCAGGAGCGGGAAAAAACGGAAACTGAGAAAAGTAGCGGATTTCCTCAGTACAGAAAGCGGAATTCCGCTAAATAGCGGAAGTCTCACATGTCTGTTTTCTAACACCAAACAGCTGCAATGGAATGGCAATGTGCTCTTCAACAACCCCTTACAGCTACAAAAGTTAGCTGTTATGTTCTTAACTAACATCTACCAGCTGCATAGAGGCAATGTCATACACCTTACCAACCCTTAATAGCTATAAAAGGGAACTTTTATGTCCTGATCAGTACCTCACAGCTCAAAATGGTGCTTATTGTACTCCACATTATTATTAAGAGGAACACTTGTAGCATCCCTGCACTCTGTTTGACATAAATGTGGGGTAACAAAGTGGCTGTAAAGGGAGACAGTATAATCAGATTCTACAGTTATATTAGAGGGTAATGGTTGTTTGGAAAGGTCTGACCAGCTTGTACTGGAGGATTGCCATTGGATAATAAAGCTGCAGAGTGGGAGATGCTCAGATGGTTGTAAAAATTAGAGGAGGGGCTACAGGAAAGTCCTGTTGGAAGAATAATTGATCCCTTTGGATGAGGAAATTAGTCCTTAAACCCCTCAAACTGATTAAGATGCATGAGTATGATGTTTATCAATCCCTACTAACCAATCACTGCTGCTGTGAGGTAGCTATCATGTTCCTCACAAACTTGTCATTGCTGTAGTGTGATGGCTACTATGTTACTCACAAACTCGTCACATCCACAGTGGGGTGGCTACTCTCTTCATCACTAACCCCTCACTGCTGTAGCTAAGTTACTAAATGTTTAATCACAAAATTTTGCGATCGTTTAGTGGTTAATCGCAAGTACCTATGACCAACATAGAGACTTTAAATGTGCTCTTGAACATGATGAATATGTAAAATGTGTTAGTGACATCTGGGGGACATAGTTTCCATGAACCTCAAACACGGATCCCGCATGGAAGCTCAACTTTGATGTCGTATGTTTATGTGTGTGCCATTTGTATATGTATTTCACTTTTTCAAAAAGAGTTAAAGTGAACATCTCATTTTCTGTAATGACTGCAGATTGTTTTTTATTTTGTATGGAAAAACGCATTTTGCGATTAATCCCTGGTAGCTTTGCACTAAACGATTATTACACGTGCGATCGTTTAGCGATTAATCGCTAAACGGTCACAGCCCTAGCTGCAGCACGATGGTAAATATGATTATCACTAAACCCTCAAAGCTGCATTGAGGTGCTGGGTATGTTTCTCAAAAGCCCTGTACAGTGACAGTAGAGTGACTGCATTGTTCCTTGTTACCCACTCACAGCCATACTGGGGTAGCATGTCCCATGGTACCTTTTAATTTATGATGATACTCACTGTAGCCTGAGCCCCAAGATCATCTTCTAGTTCTGGAGGACAAATCTTGTGTTTACCCATGGTGCCTTTAGTATAGTCCCATGAGATGACAGTACCATTACCCTGATGGCAGGTCACGATGCTGTCCCAGTCACTTCGCTTACATGATTCTGAAGTACAAGAATAGAGACAACAAATCAAAAAAAGATACAGTGTATTAAAAAATTGAATCCAAGAAAATATGTGAAGCAGATTCTTATGAATAAGATTAACTACAAGACCTATGAGAAGGGTAAGAACTACAAGTCATAAATTACAAAAATTACATGAACTAAAAGAACTACAAATCATGAACTTTATGACCTACATATAAAATCATCAGTTTTGCAAATACCAGTCACTGTGTTAATATACACATGGGGTTATCTACAGAATGAAGGAAGCTATTTATGGATTGCCCATAGACCCTTTTCCAAATAACAATTACAAAGGATTGTGGGATAGAATTTTTGCACACATCCTTTTTGGCCACAGTAAAATGCCATTAACATTAACAATGCATACCAAAAACTCTATCCCACAATCCTTTGCAATTGCTATTTGGAAAAAGGTCTATGGTCAAGATCTCTCAACAGCTGAAAAGTTCTCAAGCTCTTGAATATTAAACTGTTTAAGTTGCTCTGGCTTGAGTACACTGAAAACAAACGAAGATTTTGAAAAACCAATTAAGCTGGTTTAAGGCAGACAATCATCTTCCCAAAAGATTTTCACAATACCATACGTAAAATGTGAAGCTGGTTGCCCTACATTTATTGACATAAAAAGAGGGTAAATTCAAGCTATGCTTCCAAATATAAGCCACTCGGATTGGTCAATAAGATTAGCAGACCAATGAGACATAGATCGAACTGTTGCACAACAGAGTGTCAGAACATACATGAGGCAACATATTCAGATTCTAATATTACACAATAGTATACCAGTGTCAGTGCTAAGTCTCAGAAGGTAGGTGGGGGGGGGGGGAAGTGAGGGGTTACTTGAAAAAGCAAAACTATAAATTTAAATTAATCAGTGCTTCGAAGTGACCTGACACTACCCACACCGTTTACCTAAACCCTTAATTTGGCCTATAATTGCCCAAAAATTACCATACCTTTGAACACTATAATTTGAGTAATTATGTACAGCATAAAATTATATATAAGGAAGAAAAAGGGTGCCAGAAATTCCTGCAAACAACATTTTCTTTACAAGGATTATTGTCTAGGTGTGGGAATAGCACAATTGTGCTGTCATATGCCAACAATGTGGTACTGTATACAGTGGATTGTTTGGCAAACTACAGAAGGGTCTACAGTAGAAGAAAATTAGTGGGTGCACCTGACAAAGTTTTCATTCATCTCAACACTATAAAACAACACTTCCCACAGGACTTAGGACCAAAAATATTTCATTTGCATCACAAATCTGACATAAACTTCCTTTACAAAGCTATTGGGAGATTAGCTGGGTTAAGACAATTAAATATTTCTTACAGAGAGAAGTGGCACTATTGCACAGCACTTCACACATTTAAGGATGTTCGAGTAACCTGACTCCTCCCAGATATAGCACAACCACATTTATGCCATGCAAACATTACACAACTGTAAAGCAAGGGGGATAGGCCTACAGACCATAGCTGAAATAAAGCTCACTAATATTAAGTACAACACCTTTGGGGCTCTGTGAAGGGGGATCTTTTACCACCATTGGCAGTTACAGAGGTGCAGCTGCCCCTTGTGGTGGACACAAAAGAAAGTGACTATGAAGGAAAGTGCAAGACTGATTTAGGTAATGGTGCTTGTCACTGGGAAGTGCTAACAAATAGTTCTCTAACTTGAACAAAGAGCTAAAAGTAACCTTTGAGGGAATTCAAGTATTGCAAGAAAATGCCCTTAAATAATTTTTATAGCTTACCACCAGCAATAGCTGTAATTGCACCCATCTTGTGATGAGCCTTCTTGTTTTTAAGACGTTTTCCATATTTCTTGTTGTCGTAAGCCTGCCCAAAATCCCTGTTCAAGCTTTCATGGAATGTTGAGAAAGATTTCAAAGAAGAATCTTGTCCTTTGGTATAAGAATGAAGTACAACATATTGGTCAAATGATTCTGTAAATTGACAACTGACAACTGGTGGGGGGGGGGGGGGTTGTCTGAGGGCAAATGTCATGAATAAAAATCTTTCCAGGTGGGAACCATTCAGCTTGGGAATTGTTGCATGGGAACAAGCCAGGGGCAGTTGTCCAGGGGGGTTATCTGTAGGGGGCATCATCCAGTCATGGCAAAAAATGTTTAAAAGATTGCAAGGTTGTGTCCCCTGTCTGTCCCACTTTGGAGTTCAAGTCAATGGGAGTTGGCATTAATTGTGTAGTGGGACCTGAGGCATCTACAATCCTCGACAAAAATGATGAGACAAAACAAGCAAAACAAGCAACAGTGAGATCACCATCCCCCTATCTGCACCCTCATTCAATGTTCAATGATGCGGCAGCCCAACGTGTTCTGAGACTTCAACATTGATACAGGGAGTGGGGTTTATCCCATTTACTTTTGTCGAGGATTGTAGCAATAGAAACACCTCACATTATTGACAGAACATCACTTGAACTTTTGCCTTACCCCATATCTTGGAAAGTTTCATTAAATCACAATGCATGGCTACCCTGTGGTTTTGATAAATGATTTCATTTTAACAGGATTTTGCATGTTTCATCTACTTGATATGAAACAATCACAACAAGACTGGATAAGATCTGTCAATGTACACTTTTTTGAGATACCATGTTGACAAAGTTTATTGCATTAAACCTTGGGTGACCTCAGATATGCTTGAATCACTTTCAAACACTATAACTCTCATTCACTCCATATGACACATCCACATACCCAGTAAGAAAAGAATTCATTCATCCTATCTTTAATAACGTATTTTTTTTTTTAGGTTAGGCATAACACACATGTAATTCAAACATGTACCCACAAATACCATTATTACTGCATTGTTTATGATTATCATCTTCACCAAAAGGGCCAGTGACTTAAGTCTTACCAGCACTAACTATGTTCCTGCCATCTTTCCCATAAAACATTATCCTCGAAGGTGGAGCACTGTGTCCAGATCGTTTCCGCAGAAGTCTTCCACTTCCATCAGCTTGGTCAAATATCCACATCTTCAAGTCATAAAGACAAAATAGAAAGAAACACTCTTTATTTTTCCTTCAAAGAGATTAGTCACCACTTCCTTCTAATTCTTTTACATTTCTCTTCCTTTCAAAGCTATTAGATTTCAGGCACAAAATGAAAATGACAGTTTTTCACTATTTTCCCACAACCATAAAGGGCATGAGGAGAAGGGAAATCATCTAACACCATTTGAGTGTATTCACCTAAACATATGACTGAACTGGGCACTTCCATTATGAAAGGTAACGTAACTATCTCTTGCAAACGGAATAAAAACATTTCTTAAATTCATCAAAGCTTATGAATTCCTTTGGGGTGAAGATGGGTTCACCCTCTAGATACTTTATATCTACAGGAATGATTGCGAGTGACTACAATCATGGAGCCCTGTGAGAAAGAAGGTGAAGAGAAACCATCCAGGAGCAAGGAGAGGAGGTAACCAATTAAATTAATAAAAATATGTTTTTCTACTATCATGCCACTATGTTATGACATTTGCACAACCATTGAAGAATCAAAACTTAATTGTGAGAAGTTTCCCGAAACTAGTTTAAGTTGGTGTTGACATCTTATAGAGGTCAACCCTTTAGTACTGAAAATGTTGTTTTACTTTATGTTACCTTTCAATAGGCTGTACTGGTATTTACGTAACTACCCATGAAAAGGCTAAAGGGATACACAGTCAGGTGTTGGCAGAAACAGTTGATACTTTATATGTTAAATATTTCTTATTTGAGAACAACTCATTGTCAATGGGAAGAGGCTACGAGGATATGCAGTCGTATTCAAGATATAATCATAAGAGGGTACGAGGATATGTACTCACAATCATGCAGGATATAATGTAAGAAGCTACAGGCTGGCAGTTGGAATTTCAGGATAAGGGGCTACAATGATACATAGGCCTAGTCAAACCATCCTTTTAGAAGGCTACGACGATATGCAGAGGTAATGTCGCATTTTATTTTTTGAATAATGGATAAAAAAGGAAAACTATCCTTTAAAAGGCTATGAGGATACGCAGTCAGAATTTCTTTAAGAAAGGATAAAGTTCTACCTTTTAAAAGGCTATGAGGATAAGCAGTCAGAATTTCGAGATATAATTTTAAGAGGCTTCGAGGATACGTGACTGCGTAGCCCGTTAAAAAGCAGAGCTTCAATCTGGTGGGGTATTCTGCAATTGTGCCTTACCACAGCCAATCAGGTTATTACTGTCACAAAAGCAAAGGCCTGACAATATTGACGATATTCCTAGTCCTAAGCTAGCCACGAACCAGTCGCCAATAAAGTTTATACGGTTACAATTACAGTTACAATATACTGACGATAATATAGGCCTAGCCTAGGCAGGAGTGGCAGCTCCCTGTATACTTAGGTAAGGCTACAAATAACGAGTACACAAGTGGCTACAAATACAATGCCCTCTTTAACGGTTACAGTGTTAGTCTCAATCTGTCAATGTTGACAATACCCTCTTTTTAACGGTTACACTACAGCACTAGCGTTAGTCTCAATCTGCCACTGTTGTGAAAACTTTCGTAGGCTACAGTAGCCGAAGTAAGTTGGCCTCAAGTTCTAACGGCCTAACGTTAACTGAACAGTGAAGTCCTCTACAGTTCTAAAACTTCTAGCTAACTGTACTTCTTACGAGCGATCGAATTACGTTTTTCACGTTAGACCTAGGCCTGTGTTCATTCAATTATAAATCTTTATTAATTGTTGGTGAAGGATAATTGACGTAAACTTGTCGTCGTAAGCTGACTACTGAAAATTTACCATCTCTGCTTTTCTTCACAACAAACGTCGTGCTGTATAGCTACCTATAGCGGTCGAGTTTATAGTCAAGGCATTTCATTCCATCCTCGAATCTTAACGCGCCTACAAATCAAATAAGCCCCGCCTTCTTTCTGTTTTTCGAACGTCATCTTTCAGATAATTCAACGTTGTACCGCCTACTTAGGAATGAGACACCTTGAATCTAACACATGCTGCTAGCTAGCAGTGCAGCTCGATCCCCAAGGCTGGGAATATTTTCCGGATGTGTGACCCTATTAACATGTACATATCTAACACGTAAACATGTAGGTGTCATATGCAGACTGGTCCCAAAATACAATTGCACAGTTTAGTTGCACTGCTCAGCAATTCGTAATTAGATTAATTAGAAGACATTAAATATTTATTTGATGCACTTATACCAACCAAAATGTTTACTTCTCAAAGTAAACACATTACTTGAGACATACCATATCCAAAGAACCTCTCCACTCATAATGGTACCGGCAGAAAGTAAAGAAAGACGTTGGCTTCACACACGAAGCCAAATGTTCAAAGGTTAGAAAAAGAAAGTTTCAGTTTAAAATAAGGCTGGCACTATAGTTGGAAACGACACCACAATGCACGAACCTACACTTGTTTTGCAAAGGTTACGTCTGCACGACTACATAGGTATTCCCTTTCGGGAAACCAAAAACAACCTCCTTTGGACATGTATTAATTTAGCACAGTGCAGAGTACCTAACGAGTAAACTTTACACTACCTACATGAAGTGGTCCCATCTGTCATGCTCTAGAAATGCACTCATAGAGAAAGATTGTAGCTGTTATCAACACTGTCACTACAATCTCGAAAATCAAAGTACTTCTTTCACATGGCATGACATTCTTGATCCAAAAAAAAAACTCAATTTTTCATACCCCACTATATAATGAACCTCCTGGGGGTGATACTTGCATATATTGCATACACTAAAGTGGGAGAGGCTCACAAGGGCTTGCACATTACAATTTCACACAAGGGGGCTCCCAGGTCAACATTTAAACTCAAACTTGGATACTTTTGAATTTTAAATGTCAGGTCAGGTGGTAAAATATAGATTAAATATTGGATGAAAAACTGCTTTTCTATGACTAAGGCTTAGGGCTGAATCACCACCTTCTCACTTCCTACCCTTCCAAGCTGCTTAAAATAACATTATCTTTATCCAACTTAGCTATGACACCAGTCATACCAAGTTTAACCCAAACACTCCACTTCATATGGATACAAATTACAAAGGAAGAAGGGTGTGAACTGCAGAGACAATAATTAATTTATATGAATCCAGCGAAACTAGACATAAGATAGGTGTAAAACACAAAGCATTCATTACCTTAATGAAATTATCAGCTGAATTTGTTACTAGCAATGGCTCAGATTGAAGAAATTTCATTCCTGTGATGGAGCTGCGATGGGCATCCCTCATCTGTGCCTGTAATTTGCGTTTCTCCAGATTCCATATTGCAATGTGTCCCACAGTACTTCCAGTTGCCATGATGGGTTCACCATCTGATGAGATATCAAAGATACTAATGAAAGGATTCCTGAACTTAAACTATGATACTACTGTTGGCAGTGTTGACACTAGGTCGCAGAATTTGACAGGGGGGATGGGGTGAGGCGGTGGAATTCCCTTCCAAAATATTTCTGGGGTAATTTTGGTTTAATGGCAGGGGATCCTGATAAGGTGCAACATCAGAAGACATCCTTTTCCCAACAGATTTCCAAACGGAAAAGTGGGAAAGTCTGATACGTGATTTTAACTCGTGGGATTGTTAAGAAGAATGTGAGAATCACACAATCCCACTGCCTAATGTGAGCACTGCTGGAAGGTGTACATAGCCTGCATGGCTGGTCACGAACAGTCTATCCATGTACAATTAGTGAAATCTTTGGTAAAGTCATCACTTGCAGGAAGGTGAATAATGGAAAACTCTGATCTACTGGGTAGTGTGTGTCAAGCATGGTAATTATCAGTAGGGGAAGGGACACTTTTTCTCCTTCAAAATATTTTCCAAGAAATTTTGGTTTAACGGAAGGGGCCAGATCTGGATAGGATGCTACATCCAAAGAGATCTTTTTCCCAACAGGTGTGGGAAAATCCGACAAATGATTTTAACACTAGTGGGATTGTTGAGAAAATTGTGGGAATCAAAACAATCCAGCTACCTAATGCTGGAAGGTGTAAATAGCCTGCACGGCTGGTCACAAAGAGTATATCCATGTACAATAAGTGACCTATTCTGTAAAGTCATCACTTTCAGGAAGGTACATAATTCAAACCTCTGCTCTACTGGGTAGTGTGTAGTGTGTGATCAGAGTGATAATTATCAGCAGGGGTGGGACATTTTTTCTTCTCTGAAAGTGATACTTCATATTTTATTGCCTACAAATGCTGACAGGAAAATAATTATAACTTGCCAAGAGGGTGCCTGAGTAAGTTCTGTGTCTGATTTCTTGTACTGTATTGTGCTAAAATGATTCAAATAATGAAGGGTATGAGAGAATGCTGACTGCAGTCCCTAAAACACATCAAGTTATAAATACAAAGCTATCCGTACTTTGTAGTCATTGCTTGTGAGCCAACAGGTCAACCATTTTGGGGAACCAAAGAAAGACATACATGTATGCCACAACATCTAACAAGGGTTTCATTAGATAATGAAAAAGTATGAGGATGAAGATTTAAAGGATTTGGAACCCCATACACCTTATGACCATGATGTCACAAAGGAGAAAGTGCGCCCTCCTTTGGAGGAAGATGGCAGAAAAGTGCGTATCATTGCAAGTTACAGCAATAAATGCAGACAGCTGATTTGTCAACCATTCATATACGCCCGTAAGTCTACTTCACATGCGGCAAAATCCACGCCGTTCGTGCACGTGTGCTGCATTGTTTTCACCCAAAATGACGTCAGTGTGATGTCAATGCATAAGGTCTATTCTAGTCAAAGAAAAAGTAATATACAGAGCCTGTACCTTAAGTCAGTCGGTACCTTGAGTTGGTCACTACTTACAAATCATATAGCACACAGACTGCACACAATAATTTTTAGGTGACCGACTCATGGTATCACCATGCTACAGGGCTCAAAGTTTGTCCGAGCTAATTTTCCATTCATAGGCATACAAAGGTATCCACATAAGGTGGGGTAGTGCAAGGGGGATGAGACTATATTACTCCAAAATATTGCAGGAGTTTTATGATAATCTGTCTGAGAAACTGGTCTTTCCCTTACTCTGGAAGGCAACCCCTCTGGCTTGAACCCCTTTGCTGAAAATACCAACTATGCCTATCCAAATTCTCTCCAACAATTTCCCTCCATGGCCCAGATTTGTGGTACTCAACTCATGGTTTACTGGTGACAATGATGACTTTCAAAAATGCTTAAGCTTTGTATTACAACCACAATAATAACACTTAGTGCTGTTATACTGAAAGAGTTATCTGCTTAAAGCACTGTGCAAACTTGGCAAGACATCAAATCAAAACAACTTATCACCCAAAAGTGGGGTAGTCTGTGATATTTTGTTGGGTAGGTAGTGGTCCCCCAAGCCAAAAAGGTTCAGTAACACTGCCTTAGATATCTTGAAACTGATAAACCATGGAAATGTGTGTGTTATATTGGTCTGGATGCAACTGAGTCACAGTCAATTCAATTAAGTTTCTTATTTTGCAAATTTACTAAAAGTAAAATTAGGCCATTTCACCCATGCTTTCAAAAATATAAGAAAGATACATACCTATGGTTTGGGTACTGAAAGAAAGCTTTGACAACGCTCTTTTCATTGGTACTTAAAACTCAATATGGCCTATGGCCTGCATAATACTGCACCTGATCTGCCAAATTCCCTTCGTGGAAAAATTCCCCTCAGACAATGTCTCATCACCAGAAAGCTTGGAATTGTCCAGGGATGAAACTTTCCAGGTGGGAATTATCTGGAGGAAGTTACCCTGGAGAAATTGTCCAGGTAGGAATTGACCAGGAAAAGTGAAGGGGGTTGGGGGAGCTGTCTGACAACTAGTCTGCTATGGTACCTCACATATTAAATATCAGTGAGTCTAACTTTACTAAAAACTCTGAAGAGGAACACTGTATTGCTTTGAGAGGGAGGGGGTGCTGATAGAAAATCTTATCAACTGGAATGATCTTGCTTATTGAAATTGCTGTTTCCACATTTGCCCATTATATCATGGCACAATCGACTGATATCGGTTTTAAAACAGATCACAATGTCACTTGATATTCATCAAATTTTGTGTTAAAGTACTTTATTTGTTGAGAAAACACTGAGCACAAAGTTCACACAAATGTGATCTGACAATCCAGGAAGCTGTAAGAAATGGGGAAACAACACCTGTTCCTCCTTTGAAGCAAGGTGTTTTGCTGACATTTAAGCTTTGCATTTTCTTGTTCTCAAAATTCCTCTAAAACTTAGAGGGATTAGGCAGTGAAGACAACAGTTCTTGTCGTCTACTACATCTGAGAGAGCTCATAGGATGATTTCCCCCATTGGAATAACATTGCCAGCCGTCAAGAAAAGTAAAATTTATCTCAGCTTGTGCCGCCAGGTCCCCCTTTTTAAAGAGTACAGAGTATCTTCATGTTACTTTTTGAACATAGATATATTTTCCGCTACTTCAGGAGCAATCTGGAATTGCCTGAAATGTCATCATCAAAGTTTAGACTCTGAATAGTTCACCAAAAGGATATATTCCTTACTCAATGAATAAATTAGGATAGTCATGGAAGTGTGCAACTTAAGTGTGCACGTACAGCCATTTTAATATAAAACTGTGAAAACATTTCACATTTGTCAGATACCCTCAAAGCATTATCTTGACAATGGTCTTTGTTTCAGAATTACTGGGCTTTCAAAGGAGGGTTAATTGAGAAGGAAAGTCAACAGTGGTTAAACAATATGAACAAAGAGACCTGTCAATCAAATTTTGGTACTTGAAAAGAATTAAATCATTTTCAAGTACATAATGTCTGACAGATTTGCTCCATGTTTCTCTATCTCTTGCAGCTCCCTGGACAATCTCCTTGCCTGTGCCTCGGGGTCATAAAATTTCTGATATGAAAAGAGACCTAATGACATGAGAATATAAGAAGAGGCATTGCTCGTCTCTGAAGTTCTAGTATTATTACATGATGGATAAAATGGCAAACCTGAGTAGTATTGTTTACATTCCTAAATTTGGGATACCAGAATCTGATGCAGAGTTTACGACTTCAGAGGTAATGAATTGAGAGGACTGCACACTACAAAGCAACCATCATTTATAGGAGACAGACCTTACTTCAAAATCTATATTAATGGTATAAAATAACAAAATAATTTTTCCACATTCTGAACACTCCTGATGTCTTAAAACATCAAAGAAAGTGGAATAATTCCAGAGAATAAAATACTTTTGGGGTATTAAAAGTCTTTCTTCAGCTAAGCTAAAGAATATGTAAATATTTCTGTAAATTGTATCTTACCAAGGGCAAACCAGGCAATATCCAATGCAGTTCTTAAAGAAAGGTCAGAACAATAGTGATCCACGCATTTGTATCGCACATATGCCGAGCAAATCTATCGGACATCTGTACATGGGTTAGTCATGAAAAGCTAAGTAGTTTTGCTAATCAAGTTGCAAACTTTGAGTCTATCCCTGATCTTACCAGTTCTAAATGCTATGGAGGTAACTGGACCCCAGTCTAGCACAAAGGACACCAGGGTCTCATCAAACTTGATGTTGTGGACCAGAATCCTACCATCCTCAAGACCAACAGCCACCACGTCAACAGCTGGAGCCTGGTGAAAAAAATGAATGTCATTTAGTAGAGTATTTCTCATATGTGGGTCAATGTGAGAGCATAAGAATATGCAGGGGGTCCACAAACATACAGTAAATGAAACAGATCACTGGGGTATGCAAATATTAGAGTTGACTGTATGCACTGTCAAGATACTGAGTCTGAGAGTAACATTTCTGGCCAACTCAGGCAAAGAAAACCAAAACAGGCTGGCAGATGAGGTCATTGAAACACTCCTTATGGTACATAGAAGGGGGTTGTCTATCCACATTTCTTTATCATCCCAGGGGGTCCATGGCTAATAAAGGTCGAGAACCTAGGATCTACTTGTGCCCTCTCTATAATACAATAGTGATTTAAGCTCCAGTGTATACCTCTTAGGATCTGAGGGCACTACAGTAGTTACAGTAGTCAGACTGTCAAAACCACATGCTTACCAGGTTTGGACTTATTTGTTTCACTTAGAGCCCAATTG
Source organism: Holothuria leucospilota (assembly GCA_029531755.1). Lineage (NCBI taxonomy): Eukaryota > Metazoa > Echinodermata > Holothuroidea > Aspidochirotida > Holothuriidae > Holothuria > Holothuria leucospilota. The sequence continues at coordinate 29,136,637 of CM055966.1, read as the reverse complement.
ACAGGTTAGCCCCAGCTTTGGATTTAACTCAATGATACAGAACCTATGTTCTGAAGTGGCAGCCCATGGGCCATTTGGGGCCTGCAATGGCCTGTAGAAGACTTACAGAGCCCAAAACTTTAATGAAAAAACAATGTGTTGATGCAGCCCTGGTTTATACTACAATAACTTTAAATCAAAAACTGAAAATTTAAGTGGTCTGCAGCTCAAAACACTTGAGAACCCCTGATAAGGAATCACTAATATTAGACAGTTTGTAACAATGCAATGTGGTGATTAGGGTAATATTCTTGGCATTTGACCTTTCATTTACATAGTTTGAATACTTTCCTGGCTAATACCTTATTTAAACCAAACATGATGTTATATTTGACTGTATCTATAAGTGCTAATCATATCATGGCATCAATTCCACTCAGGAATCATAATCAACCAAGTCCTGATGATACAGTAGACCAAGTTGCATTATACTAAAAAACAAAAACTTTCATTAATTGTAATGAAAACTTATAAATAATGTCTGGTCTCACTGTCCAACATTTACATATTTAGTCTCTATTTATAATTCAAGAGCAAGTCACAAGAAGAAAAGCTTACCTGTTCCAGTACTGTAATACAGCTGCCCCATCCATCAAATCTGTGGACTAAGGCACTAAAATATGAAAAACAGAAACCATAAACAACTGAGAAAAAAACATTAAAACATTAAATAAAAAATATGGTAAAGTAAATACCTTTGAACTGATAGGAGTATGATTCCTTCCATGATTCTGTTACATGAGGATATAAAAAAGCTCACACAGTGAAGTCCCATTGACTTATTATGTAAAAGTGAAATTTACAGTTCAAATTTTGTTGTGCAATATGAATATTCATATGTTGGAACCAATCAACAGTCGAGAGGTAACATCAAATTGGGCTCATGTATAAAGTGAAATTGGATGATCTCTGTCATTGTCGGCAGGTGTTATAGAATGTACATCAAAAGAGGAGTACATATTTGACACCTGCTATGAAGGCAACCAAGTTGCAGCAGCTGCAGCCATGATTTGATCCTTCAGACTTTACAATAGCAGGATCAAGTTCAATTTCAACCTGCTATTGTAATGGGCATCCCATGTATTGATGCCCAACCTGCTACTGTACTGGGCATCCCATGTTTTGATGCCCATTACAAAAACAGATTGAAAGTAAACTTGATCTTGCTATCGCAATGTCTGAAGCAACAAATCATGGCTGCAGCTGCTGCAGCTTGGCTGAGACAGCCACAGCCTAACTATTTTGACATGATGCCCAATCCATTCAAAATATTTCTTTTTCAAGTCAGTTCCCTAAACAAATATGCGTTGACATTATCATCTACTACACAACCACTCACCCAGTTCTCCAGAGGACATGCTACACTACTCTACTGTTTGCATACTTAAACTAATTAGCAATACTGCCATCTTTTGTATTTATAAGTTTTGTCTTTTGGGGCATGTCTTTCAAGCATATTAGATGAGAAAGAAAAGTAAGTTACAAAATTACAACCTAAGATATTTTATGATATATACAAAAAAGACATGCTGTAATATCAAAATGTTAACACTAGAATTTCATGTAACTGATACATTCAAAAGTTTTAGGTCGAAGAACCTTAAGTTGAACATGTATTGGGGGTGCTGGTCCGGTAGGTTCAAAGTTGTTTTGAAAATCAAAAATAAAGATCTGCAGTATACAGCACAAAGATAAATCAACCTGGGACATAGTATTACTTCATCGTTATTTAACTTGAGTTTGATCGAAAGCAAAAGTATGTACAGGCCCTCCCCTGGGTGAGGGTGTTGTTCCATTTCTATGGCACTCTGACATCATGTACAAACAGACCGTGTTTTTCCTTATTCACTTAAGGGAAAGAAAGTTGTAAGGTGGAGAGTGCTAAACACAAAATTCTGAAATTGTTCTACTTGACTTCTCTTTCCTCCTTTTCTAGTTATTTAGATACACTTGTTAAATGTATATATAAATTGCACTCATTGTAAATATTGTACAAATTTGCTAGAAATAAATATTGAACTGAACTGAACTGAACTGAACTTTTAAACTCACTTTCTTTTAATGTTCCAAATCTGCAATGTTCCCTGACGGCTTCCAAGGAGAATTTTGTTTAGGTAAGTAGAAGGATGCATCATACAAGTGATCTGGAATGTCCTATTATCAAACTCAACATCAAGGTAGATCTCTGCACATATAACAATGAGTAAAAAAGCCAAAAAATGCTTAACAAAAGGGTACAAAGACTACAAGCTTCAAGCAATACAATGGATCATATAGGGACCAGATTCACTAAAAAGTGTTCAAGTTTTTGCATCAGCAAAAATACTTACAAACTGTGTGAGAACTTTCTCAAATGGTATTCACAAAGCCTACTTATGCTGCTTGTATTGAATACGCTGTCTAGCTAGAATAAATACAAACAAACCAATCATGTTTGTGGTTACATCTTGCTTAGTCACATCTTAAGCCAATCACATTGACTATTAGAGATGAAACGGTATACATGGTGTTTGGTGCCTACACATACAGTACTACTCCAAACACAACTATATATTATAGTATGCCTGAGTATGTAATGCTTTGACTTTTTGTACCATAGGAGTAGGAAGCTGTTTAAGACAGGAAGGGGGTTTGGCATGTTTTTGGATTGCTGTCCTGGGGAAGGGATCTAAGGGGAGGGGTGTTGCCCCCCCCCACTGTAGAAAATTTTTGAATATTTGGGTCCTTAAATACAATTTGCTGCAACATACTGGACAAATTTTGGGGTAAATTTCTGCAAAGTTTTGACATCTCTTATAGAGGAACAAATATATGAGGTTTTCGTCCTTGGTTTGAGGGAGGGCGAAAGCACAGCTCCGCCCCACCACATTTTTGATGGGGGTTTTAACCCCTCCCCCATTTCCTATGCCTATGTTTTGTACCTACAAAAAATATGCTAGCGTTAAGTTACAAACACTTTTTAAACACTCCTTTTGTGAAGACTGAATAACCAATGCCTGCTGCTAAAACATGTTTCAAAAAATCCAGCCCCACTTTGGGACTTCAGTTGCACTGTCCTTGGTCCAGCAAATGTATTTCCTGCATTACACCTATATTTTCAACAAACCAAAAGATTCAGAGTTCAATATTAGCAACATGACAAATATGTTAACATGACAACATTTTAAAGTTCACTAAAATTCAAAAACATATTTTACAAAGCTTGAATCACGTATCCAAATGGTCCAACTCTTATCTTCACAGGACATTCCTGAGCTGAAATGTAAAATGTTGTACTGTAGCTTATTCACTCAATTTAAAACGGTAGATTGCACACTAATTTGTGACATCCTTCTTGTACCACTCAAATTACTGTATTTGTTTTTCTTTGATTTTTGAAAGCGACTCTACCTTGTGCCAAAATGGGATCACTGACTTACTGTGATAGGGTGACTTGGCTACATAAGTCTCTGAACAACATGCTATTGGGACAGTAAATGTTTCAAGATCATATAATCATCTTAATTTCAAAAGGAAACAAAGCAGGTCATGTGAGAACATCACAAATTGTTGCACGATTGACTATTTCAAATAAAGTGAACAAATTTCAACATGTTATACTCAGCAATGGAGTAAGCTATGAAAATGGGAGTTGGGTGAATGAAATTCATTTTCCAGCCTGTAAAATAAATATATATTCTTGTAATTCTAGATTTTGGGTCCACTTTAAGCAACTGTATACTTTTTTGTGGGCAACTAAATAGATAAGGCAAGATTTGGTTTTGACTTTAAGAGGTTCATGGCCACATCATCTGACATCTTGAAAAGCAGACCTGTCCTCTATTTTGGTGCTTTACTGATTTTCACTGTAGATAAGATGACCGGACTTTATTAAGCTTTCCAAGTAGCAGACAAGTTTCAAAATATCTGTAAGAGGCAGTCTCTTTTCCACTCAAAGAGATGAACAGAATCACTACTGAAAACCTTAAGTAATTTTATTAAAACTACAACTTACTATAAGTTTGTATTCCATTTATGGTTTGATTCAGAGTACTTTAATTTGTTGCTTACTTTTCCTAGACTTCAGTTAACTAAGGATGTGAGCAGTATTCTAACTATTTCTGCAAACTAAAACTTTGCCATTTTATTCCTTGAGTTCTTTCCAGTATATGTGAAACTCAAGATAATGACAACATCAGTCTAAAAGTAAAGCATTCCCTACCATTACAAAAGACACCAAATGAATGATAAACACTTAGCTACTTATCAGAACCAATGACATCTAAAGCTGACAAATGAAACTAACTTCAAAAAAAAAAATGGAGAGTGAGATATGAAATTACGATGTAAAGACAATGCAATAATTTTTCGTACCTTCTGTCTTGATGTCCCATATTTTCATATTACTGCCCTCATCAACAGATATCAGGTGCTCTCCAAATGGTAAAAGTAGGTGAACAGTCTTTTCATGGCCTTGGTAAGTATGCAAAACCTAGTCCAATAAAGAGCAGTAAAAGGAAACTTAGGATAGGCATACTCTTATAAGAGGCTTCATGTAGCCAGTGGCACCACCAAAATTTTTAAAGTGGGGGAGGGGGAAGACTTGGGGACACAGCATTCTGCCAATGGAGCACACCAACACAAAGGATTGGGCAGTTCTGGTGGCATTTCGGCCACATGAAGCACTCCCTTGTAAGCAGGCAAGAGGTCCACCCTAGGGCCACTGGTGGGGTCCAGGAACAATGCTCCTGTGGAGGTCCAGGGGCAAAGCACCCAGAGGCTCTGGGGTATTTACATATGGCATTAGATGCGCACTAATCTGACAATTTTTTGTTAGCCTACTTTGCAGAAACAATTTAAAGGCAGTATGCAGTCACCCCAATCAGAGTGAGTGTATCCTGTCACTCTAGTTCATGATTGGCCTATTTTGATCATGTGACAATATTTTTGTTGGTAAATTGTGAAATTCAAGGAGAATTTCTCCTTGCTTTACCTATTGTTTGTAAGAGTTATGTTCAAAACATCTTCAGAGGTGCTTGTAATGCAACAAGAGGAGATCTGCAAGAGTTTGCCAATTTTTCAAAGAAAATTTTGGGGCGACTGCCTATTGCCTTTAATGATTCAGGAGGAAGGGGTTGTGAGTAGGGATGTTGGATCATGTTTGGGTTTGCACTGGGGTTTAGAACCATGAATCTACTCATGCTGCTCAATAGGAATACATGTTGAGACAACTACCATGTATGTCACTGAAGGGAGCCTTCCAATTAGAGCACTGAAGGTGCATCTATGGTGGAGGATCCAGGGCCTCTTGGTGAAAATTTGGAAAAAGAAGCCCTTGTATGTGATTTATTAGGTTTTGGGTGCCTTCATAATGTTATAATTAGGACAAATATATTTCCTGCAGTTTCTTCAGAAATAAATGAGAAAAGAGTGGCTATTGCCTACTGAGACCACACCTGATTCATGCACTGGTGCAGCCTAATTTTGGTATTTATAAATAAAAATTTCATGCAAGAGCTTATACTTTTTATGGAGGGGTCATCATTTTATCATCCCTCATATGATGCTTGGCAAATTTTATGGCACCGGTATTACAAATAAATAGATGTTAGCCTATGAGATGGAGCTATTTAGTTATCCTCTAAAAGTAGGTTATTGGATGTGTGTCAAAAAGGCAACAAAATCACAATCATTTCAGTATCTAAATGGAAAGTTGGCTTTTTCTTCAAATTTTTGTGTAATTATTGTGTGGGGAATTTGAAACTGTCAAGTGGGTTGAACTAAAGCAGGAGTGGTTTTAACCATTACTGAGGTAACAAGCTTAGCCATAATACCAGATCTTTAACAAAAATACCAATTTCTCCTCCATAATATGAATCATCTGAGGCTTAAGAAGTTACAAACTTCACATTTAGTATAGGTAATTCATTATCATGTCTACCTTCAGGTGAAATGATTTGAAAATTCATGCTTGAGTTTGCACAGGGTCAATTTGGAGGAGGAATGTACAAAACGCTTCAGTAACGTTTCAACCTTCAAAGTTTTCCTGGCAACATGCTGTACTTTAAAAAACATATTTCATAACTCTTTCACATAGACAGAGGATCACATGACCAATACCACCACAACCATTGAAACAAATTTAGGCCTAGAAAGATGGCTGCAGTGCTACTGTCGTTTTGATGAATCTGCAACATTTCAGACAAAATACAAATATGAATGGTTGGACAATATCAAAGATTCAAAGTGCTTCATTCTGTTCATTGATTTCAACCAAACCTTTTTTTTTCAAAACTGCATTTTTTAAAAAATTTTCCAAGTTTCTCACATAATCTGTCGATACTGAACCACTGGAGCTTGCAGTCCAAACCTTTACAAAAAAGATGTATGAGGCAGCCATACTGGTTTAAAGCCTAAATATGTACCCACGGTGATGACACTCCATGCATAGGACATTAGTGCAGTATGCTCTGTCGTCCATTGGCATTGAGGTGTTTCACTGACGTCACGTGAATGCCTGTCTCTTTGGTTTTGAAGGGCAACCTTACATTGTCTCACAGTAGTATTTAAGGTTAAGCCGTGCGCATGTGCTGTAAATACCATTACTGCCTGTGTTTTGTGCTGGGCAATCCCAATGATGTGACGTCACATGAAATACCTCTATACTACAGGGGGTATAAGGCTTTAACAATTGAAAGATGATAAAGCAGCATTATATCACACTTGATACATTTTTACAACCCCAGGTGTCTAAATTCACAATTGTTGAGGGACAGGAATTTAAACCTTGCCTTTCAAATATACACTCTGATCACTTTGACTGGAGTTATGCAAATTACACATAGTAGTGTACACAAAAGAATATATGGCCATGAGCAATTAACAACTCATGGTTTGGAAAGTGCTATTAAGACAAATAACTTGTTTTTTTAATTGTCAGAGAGGCTAGAAGTAAGTATTAAAAGTTGGGAGAATTTTACTGTCTGGAATATGAAAAGTTGGGCCTTTTACAGAAAGTTCACTGTATCATAGATTAATACTGTACTTCCAGGTTGTAGATTGGAAAAGCACTAGGTACAGTATAAACTAGTACACTGACAGACTATCAGTGCTCAATTCCAAAATAAGTGTAATCCAACTTTGGATGGATTAAGCACAGATTGCTCAAAAGTCTCTTCGATCTCACCTGCTGGCCATGCGTATGTGCTCTAATGACATTATTACAAGCAGTGTAGTCATAGTAACCATCAGAAGTCAAGCAGTTGATGTCATCTGGGTGAGTGTCACCTGAAAATGGACAATTCAACATTACAGTACTTTAAAGGGCCTAAAGACTGGTTTCAGACTGATTATTAATTCCATTATAGCATACAATATGTAAAAAGGATACATAAAATAGCAAAATAAACAAAGTACAGCATAAACAGTAAAACTTAAGGAATAAATAATAAATAAAATAGTAGTTGTGAAAGTCATAATTTTAAAAATCCATTCACGTCCAAGATTGACTGTAAGAAAACTTTACTTTGAATTCACAGAAAGTTTCATTAAGTGTTAGCACTAAGAGTCATCACAGCTCTACATACAATGTTCAAAGGGAAACAATTGGTCTGCATTAAAAGAATTGCATCCTCTTACATGCAAAGAACTTTTACTAAATTTTTGAAAACTATATTTTTGAATGTTACTGATAAGACTTCCTCTATCATACCATGGCTCTGACAACTCCCTCATCATACATACTGTCCTTAAAAATCACACTAGTGAACTCTTCTTGGAATGTTAATTTCAGTGGGGTATTAATGTGAGACTAAGGTCACTCCCATGAAACTGGAGATGCCCATGCAGGAAACAACCCCTTGTCCCAAGACGAAAGAGGTAGTACTCAGAACACTTAGTGGGGCTTCTGTGCACAATACAGAAGTATTCCCAGAGGACATTTATATGCATCCCTTGAGTCTTTCAAAAGGCATGTAAAATCTTGTACTGAGATGGTATCCCCTAACTTACTTCTAAGTTTTATTATGGCAATCCTTGAAAGAAACTATTTAAAGCTTAAGGAACAATTGTTTTTTGCTGAAACTTGAAAGTCAACTTTTCCATTTTCATTTCTGTCACCTGAAAGGACAATTCAAAAATGTGTTTTCAAACTACAGTCTTTGTGTTTCCATTCATTTTAGATTTACTTTCATTACTGGTCAGTTTCATTTGATGGTCTTTATTTTGTCACATCAGTGGTTCTGGGCTTATTTCATCTTGACCATGACTATATATGTTGACACCTGCATTCAACATAAAATATTCTACAGGATACTTACTAACTGCAAGCAGCTCGAGCTTTGAAGACTGTAAGGGAAGAAAAACAAATTAATGTAAGAAACTACCCAAAAAAAAAAAAAACACTGACCAGCCTTTAGACAACTTCTTCAATTCACAAAATTATCAAGAGTCCAAGACATAGTTTAGTCTTATAATAAATACTGCACAAAAATCCCAAAGGCATACATAATACAAAAAGTGTTATGGATTCAAATTTGAGGAGACCATTTCTTGCAAGTAGTGTTCAGATAATGAAAAGAGGCAAATGTCCAAACCCTAAACCATTTCTCCAAAGACATAAAGGGTTAGAGAAGCCTTGCTTTGCATCACTGGGTAACAGCTTTGCCAAGAACTACAAAACCCCTGACATGGATTACTGTACAAGGAACCATTTGAATCCCCTAAACACCACAGCAAACTTCTGTGCATGCACTGTAATTTAGCCCTCATAAAATTCCCATCTAATGCTACTGTGAGTTGATTTCAAAACCTATGAAAAGCAAGAAATACAAGACAGGGTTTAAATATTGCACTTTGAAAATGCAAGAATGAGTCTTTTAGCACATTCTACAGACTGTCAATGAACCAGGTTTACATGCACTTAAAGCTTTTTAGTTCATTAGATTATTTAATGAAATATTTTAGAAAATCTGTACATGAGAATTTAGAAGTCAAAGCACAACAAATAGTAGTGAAACCATCATTTCATGGTCCATTGTACTCAGTGGCAATACTCACAACTCCTGAATCTGCAGAAGATTCTTTTATGCCCCCAAATCAGACAGACTGATGACAAAAAA